>LQNS02277097.1:2549870-2569206 GCA_001587735.2 Parhyale hawaiensis | reverse complement strand
CTAAGATAGGCTCGCAATCTCTCCACCCCACAGGAGTGCGATGGCACCAAATAATCATATAGCATCTATGATAGGCTACGGTTCTTAATAACCACAAGAGGGCCCGCGGGACCTCGTAGCAACACTCCTGCTAAAACTGTGTTCAGACAAACGCATATGTACGAATTTGCCTCCGCCGAGGTGGTTATGTTTTTTCGAGTTTGTTATCACAATCGAGTCAAGTGAGATAGGTGGTAATGTTTTCGTTGAAAATTTAAGTGTATATACATGTATATGCAATTATTTCTCTGTTCACCCAAAAAAAAGAGGTATGAGGAGTTGAGCAATGCTCCTAATTTTTTGCAGTAAGTCTG
The DNA here is from genome assembly GCA_001587735.2 of Parhyale hawaiensis. NCBI lineage: Eukaryota > Metazoa > Arthropoda > Malacostraca > Amphipoda > Hyalidae > Parhyale > Parhyale hawaiensis. The sequence goes on along the minus strand of LQNS02277097.1, from coordinate 2,568,853 downwards.
ATGGGTTTATCTAGATGTGACCCAAGCCAGAAATCTAGGATCAGGTAACCATAAAAAATGACGGCGAAGAATTTTGTTGTCCGTCCAACCAAAAAGACGCAGAAGGAGTTGAGTCCTAATAATAGCTTTTTAGGCAGTCAAGTGGGTTGCCTGAGATGTGAAAAATGGTAAAAATCTTGAGTTCACTGGCCATCGTGAATGATGGTGTTGAAACTGTACCTCTGAACAAAAAGAAGCAGAAGTTCACAATCTTTCTCAGACAGTCAGGTGGGTTGACTGAAATTGAAAAATACCAAAACCCTAGAGTAAGCTGGCTATAAAAAATGACGGTGTCAAATTCCTCTCCCACCACGGCTGATGCTCTTACCTACGCCACGAGGCGTTCTAGTTCATTTGTCTGACACCAAGGTTACGCAAAAAAGTTATAGATGGATTTTCATGAGCTATATTAAGAGCAACAGAGGATGAACCTTTATAGTCTGACCATTTTATCAAGGCAGTTCAGCTGTGGTCAAATCTCTCTATAGCGTTGCCAATCCTAAAGGTATTTCTGAGATTTTGTTCGGCCCATATCTTAGCCACGCCCATCAACCCAGAGAATTGGCACCGCAATGGTGGAATTTGACCACGACCGAACTGCGTCCACAAAATGGTCAGACTATAGCGAAGATAAGTCCAACCGATTGTTCGTGGGTTTGCATCTCTGTATGTCTGTTCTTGGTAACATATGACTCACACAGTTATGAACGGCTGTTCATGAAATTTTCAGAAATATTTATTGTTGATAATGTTACGAAGAGCAACTGCAAAACATTGCGGTGAAATGTCAGTCCATTTGACTGTTTGATGTATTGCAGACCATAACTCGAAATGTTATGACACATCATCACAAAATTTTCATGAATTGTTCGAAATCTTAAGAGGCATGAAAGATCAAATTTTGGTAATGATAAAAAGAAAGTCCTGACTTAGGATTCATTCGATTTTTTTCTAAGCATTAAGGAAACGAACCAACGGAGAATTAGCTCATGATCGATTTCTTTCAATAGCGCGCCAGTTTTCAACCATGCAAACCCCACTTTTTTATGCATGACCCAACGGCGCAAAAGTAGGCCCAGTATTCTTCTTATCATGTATTTTAAAATCGTTCCACATTTTATTACCACTGTTTTGAATTTTGACCTATAAGTCGGTATGTAAGCTGACATTTTCCCACCCCTGCCCCTACCTTACGGCACTGGCGTCGAACTCGCCATTCTCTGTACGCTCATCACTATCCGTTCATGCGTTCAAGTAAGCTTTCTTGCCGCGCAACAACCACCAGAGGCACTACAATAAGCACTACCTAACCTAGCCTAACCTAACCCTACCTAATATAATCTTACTTAACTTAAAATAACCTTACATAACCGAACCTTGCCTAACTTAACCTTACCTAACCTAATGTGCGATAGAGTGAGCAAGCACAGCACTCGAACTTGCATGCCGCCCACACGTACACCGATGCCCATACACAAACGTACATGGCGCCAGATGAGTTTGACACCTGTGCTGCCCTACGTTGCTTGTTCGCCCGCTGTATTGCATTGGATAGTGAAATATGGTTTTATTATATAATTCACTTTCAATTTGAGAAAAATGAGAATTTTGCAGCTGCAGCTTCAAAAATCTATACTAGCAAATATCACTTCGGAACATACAATTAAACATAAATAGCTATACTTGCTACAGTTGGAGCAAATAGATACAGTTCAATAATTATCGTTACAACGTATATACGTACATATGCATATTTTTTCCTTATTATTCTTTCATCTTCGGACCTGAATCCCCTTAATTTGAGCATTTGGTCCGTGTAGGCGAGCAAGGTCTCAGCTTCCTATCACAAAAATGCGGAGGCTCCAAAAGCAACACTCTTGAAGGACTGGGCAAAGTTTCCCACGCTTTTATTTGTGACTCCTGCCAAACGTTTGCATCTTATTATCGATGCCGATTGAAGGCCTATTGAACTACAGCACTCTGAGAGCGCATATCTCCACCAAGCGAAACAACGGTGAGGAAAAATTCAAATTGATTTATGCCATGTGCCAGTAATGGCAGCTTCTGTAATTTTCTTGAATTTCCGTTCACAAGTATTCGAGTTACGTTGCTGACAAACATTCTGACCAGCATAAGTCAAACACACAAAGAGATCAGCCGATCATCACCAATATATGATCATTTACTCCTCGTGATATACCTGACAAATCATGTTAGTTTCATGAAAATCCGTTCATAACTTTGTGAGTTATTTTGCTAAAAGTATAAAACCAAACACATACAAAAAAAAAAAAAAAATGGAACAAACAGATCACACAAAAATTGAACAGTTACTCCTGGTGACACAGCTAACAACTCACGTGAATTTCACATAAATCCCTTCATAACTTTTTGAGTTATTTTGCTAATAAACAGACAGCCAAACACACAGACAAAAAAGAAACAAAAGAACAGATTATCACAAAAATTTGGTCATTTACTTGTCGTGACATGCCTAACAACTCCACCAAATTTCATGAAAGTCCGTTCATAACCGTTTGAGTTTGAGTTATGGTGCAAAGAAAAATTCGACAGAAAGACAAGAAAAAAAAAAACTGAAGTAATCTTCAGATCTTCACTAAAATTCAATCATCTGCTACTCTCGCCATGCCCAACAATTCCTGTAAATTTCGGGAAGAGCCATCCATAACATTTGGAGTTATTATGGAGAGAAACTAACAGTCAGACAGACAAACTCGACAAGAAAAAAACCTGTTTGGCAGTGAATTATTCCGAACGTGTGATAGTTAATAAAGATGTTTAATTTAGTTTCATTTGCCTATTTCGATTTATTTAGTATATATAGGCAAAGAAAATGTACCAATAAATTCTGAACAACCTGTAGGCGCTATATCGTTAGGGTGATCACTAGAAAAATGCATTAGGTTCAATTATCAACCATAGATGGGTCATTTGGCAATTTGAAAAAAAAAAAAAAACAGTAGCCGGTGTCTCCTATGGCCATCGACTGCACTTGCACAGCAAACTTCACAACATGCAATTATGATAAACTTATATAGGCTGACTTTCCAACCGTCTCTCAATTAGCACGATCAATTTGGCAAATAGAATGCACCATAAAATTGAAACGTGCAGTGAATTATAGACGACTCTTACCGCTTAGACATAGGGCGTGTTCTATTGGGACGTAAAAGTCGATCTAAGCGAAGCCTACTTGACTTAACTTGTCCGGAGCTGTCGACAGGAACAGTAGCTTCGTCGCTTTGAATCGTGTTGCAGGTGTTATCAGCGAATGAAAGTTGAATAAATGGGACGAAGTCGGGATACCTGTCTGCAGCTTTGGACAAGTTAAGTCAAGTGGGCTTAACTTAGATCGATTTTCACGTCCCAATCGAACACGCTCGTAGACCATCACTCTGAGAGATAGATGCGGAAACAAACTTAAACTTCAGTGGATTGATTGATCCTGACCGAATTGTTAGAACTGAACGTAAATTGCCAATATAATTTAGAGCAAACCTCCTTACTCGGGTGTGTGTGTGTGTGTATCTGTCTGTCCTGCTATCTTGAGATCTGTCTGGAGCGACTTCTAGAATCCTTATTTATGAGCGCTTTCCACATTCATGTCTATTCACATCTTAAAATTTCTTAATTAACGTTCATTTTGTAATCGTTTGTTTAGTTTGGATTCAACCCACTTAATTCAGTTTAGTAACTAATGGCAAAAATATGCATAGATACTACGAATAATGGTGCCTTCTTCAACTAGAATGGCATCTCTCTATAGTGCAGCAAAAATTAGCGCGTAGTAACAGCAACTGATTACTAGGTGTCCAATGTAGATGCCAGCAAAGTCAAGCAGATTTCTACTAACAATATTTCCCCATTGCCGGTATTACAAACACCGTTATAAAGTTTATAAAAAAGTATAAATTGACTTGACTACCGACCCTGCAGGAGTAACAGACATCAATTTCTGTTTCCAGGTACAGTTGGCAATTTCCGATGACAACATCAAATTTAATATATATTTTTCTCTAATAATGAGAAACTGAAAAACCTTTTCGTAAAAGGCTTGCATTGACCTACAAAAGTACCCAACTTTTTTTTACCATTCTTGGAGTAAAAATGTACTGGAGCGCACACGTCCAATAGTTCATATTGAAGAGAGCGTTCCTCCTTGACGGAGCGTTCCTCCTTGTGGCGTGATGAAGAGGAGGCGCGAGGCATCAGGCTAATGCTTTTCAACTGTATTAGCTGCGCATACTGTCCACGCCTACTAAATTTTAGATGTTGAATTCTTCAGTAGAGGCGACTTATAGAGCACTCGGTATCCAATTTACCCAAACCCTTGAGTTTCTGTTCCGTCTTCAACGTTAATTTGGAATTGGAGTAAAAATTTATTCCGGGATTTTTTAGCTAGCATATTCTGCGAGCTAGCCTGTGCTGATGTGGTGCAGGCTATTTAACCACACCATGAACTAGTCGTCATCCAGTCTCTCCGTCAGGTTGACTGCCAAAATTGGAGGTATTAGAGTGGTGGTGTTCAAGCCGTTATCACTGCAGCCGCTGCCAGCGATGGCGGCTATGGCGCACTCCAGTGGATTTTTACTCTGATGTACCAATAATCATTCGATCACGAAGACTATAACTGGTGGTTCATAAGTTACTCCTCTTTTAGAAAGCTATTTGGTAGATACAGTATATCTGTTCTACCAAATAGCTTTCTAAAAGGGCTGTAACTTATGCGCCACCCGTTAGGTCTCTCGACACGTATATAGGCTACACGGAGCAAACTCTCAGAGACCGATTCGAACAGCAACAGTTAGTTCTCTCCGAATTCACACAAGCTCACAAAATAACCAGACTACAAGCTGTGTCTCTTATAGACTCCGTTACAGTGTATCGGTGTGAGAGCTAAAGACAGAAGCTGCTGATTTGGATGTTTGTTCGTCTGTCTCATTTTTCTCAATGCCATAAGTCAAAAAGTTACGGATGGATTTTTATGAAATTAACACGAGTTGTTAGGTATATAACAAAAAGTAAATGACCAAATTTTCGTAAAGATCCGTTTGTTCGTTCGTTTGTCACTGTTATTAATTTTGTGCTTGTTAGCACAATAACTCAGAAAATAATGAATGGATCTTTATTAAATTTATAGGGATTGTTAGTAATGTTGAAAGACATGAATGATTGAATTTTGGTGCAGATCAGTTTGTTCGTTTGTATGTTTGACTCATGTTCGTCATAACGTTTGTTAGCACTATAACTCAAAAAGGTATGAACGGATCTTCACGAAAATTGTACACGCATAAAGAAATAAGACTTTAGTGTATGGGAAATACAATAAATTAATATCAGACTCCAGGGCAGCCAGCGCAAAGAGAAGCTACAAATATCTTCATTGTTCGGATTTCAACGCTGACAGAGCAAGAAATGCATTCAGTTGTACGGATAAGAATTCCCAACCTGGTTATCTTCCTCAACCTGGTCTACTTTTCTCCTATCGATTTCAATCAAAACGCAAAAGTTTCGATCGATCGCAGAGGAGCGAGCGCGTGCCCAACACTGACCAGTTGATTTCAATATTTAATGTTTTCTCTATAAATCTCTTTATGAGCTACTGGATATGGATTTCTATTTTAAAAATTGCATCGCAATTATCCACTTATGAGTTTTCACTTGTTAAAGAAAAATAATAGTTTGTGTGAAATTGAGCTTTCATTCGTGTGAAATTTATTTTTCATTAATGCGAAATTGAATTTCATCTGTGTGTATTCGAATTTCGTCTGCGAGAATTTGATTTTCAGTGTTGTGAATTTGAGTTTAATTAATGTGAAATTGAATTTCATATGTGTTAACTCGATCTGCAAATGGTATCGACCCAAGTAACCGATCACAGCACGTAAGAAGGTAAGTTATATAATTTTGCATACATTCTGTTTCTTTTGAGGTAGTCAATAGGTGTTCTGGATAGTTCTACAGCTATTACATTAAAATTTACGGTACTTTGTGTCACCGTCTCTGTTAAGGCCGAGAACACATTGGAGCAACAAGCGACATGCAACGCAACAAATTCGCTGCTTGAAAAAATGTAACTGCGAGCACTGCTGTCAAGTGGCCGCACTACCGCAACACAGATCGCATGTCGCACCGTCTTCCAGCACTGCTTGCTACAAAATTTCGTGCGAAATGAAAACATGTGATGCTTTGAAGTCTGACTTGGCTGTAATCAGGAGGCATCTACCAATAATTGTTGCAAGTATATTTTCTGTACCTACAAATACTGAAAACATAGAGATAATCTAAAATAATTGGCCAATAGCGGTATAAGCCTTCGCAAGCCAGAAACCTGGCTAAGTCGTTTAGTTATCAGACAGGGTCGCTACAACTCATTAAAGGGGCGCCAGGAAAATCACCGCCGTAACGATATCATTCCATTAACAGTTTTCGTTACGTACCTCTACTTCCCGCCTAAAATCGGGCAACTGTCACATTCTGGTTCACCTCGATAAATGGTCGACGTATGAGTAGTAAGATGTGCAGACAGGTGAACCAACCGATACGGTCACTTAATCAGAGTCGTCATTCGTCATAATTAAGATGCAGGGACTTGCCAGCTATGTGTAGGGCCCCCTAGCTGAACAAGCCTACACAATGATAGGGAAGTCAGATGCTGTAGACTTCATCTAATGAGTCGACCTGCAGATAAGTTCCTTGAAATGAAGGACATGCACCAGGAAATCTTACAGGACATGAAGTGCACGCTAACCTTCTTAACCCTGCGCCCTACTGGAAGTCGGTTTTTGATAATAATGTGCTAGCTTTAAAAAATGACATAACTACATTATCCTGAATATAACTGCTTTGTATGAATTGCATTGTAAATTACAAATACTGAACCAATGAAATTAATGATACTGTACCATTATTAAATGTGCCATTAGAATCGATACTAAACAATCACGATTCAATTGCGTTAAAACGATAAGGGAATAAAATATCGTCGGGGCATAAAACAGCATACTAAAATTTCGTACAACGTTTCAATTTGATACTTCAGTCATGTTCAGGTTTCTAAAAGTATTAAATTGGTCACCTGCAAAAATTATAAAGAGAACAATAAATCTAACTGATGTATTAGTGTTACTGCCAAGTAAAATTATAAAATTTAAATATTGCATACTAGAAAACAGGTACTTGAATGAAACTTGTTTTAGTTTCAGCTATAAAGACACGAACCAAGCTACAGTCCTTCACACCACTGGTGCTTTGAACAAAATGAGGATCGCCCGCTGGCACCCGCCCTTATATGCATAGTTGAAGAATGTTGTCGTCAGTATAGCTTAAGTAATTTGGTAACTTGGTCGTATTCTACATCTATAAAGTGGATTTCATGCTTTATCAACGCTGCTTTGGCTATCTTAATATCTATGATATTATGACTACTAAATATACTGGAAATATTGTTAATATAAGGGTCTCTGCTGGTGGGACATGCATGCACTGTAAAAAAAATCCTTAACTTTAGTGGAAGAAACTGTGTAGATGTTATTTGAAAAGCCCCGTAATCTGGTTTACTGGAAAATTGTGTCCGTCAGCGGCTAAACCTACACTTACTTCACGGTGTACCAGATGACCGCTCCCTCTATCAACCATTTTACTCGATATACTAAGTGGGATCTCACTTACAATTTGATACGTTTCTTTCAAACAAGAGGACTACAGTACGTGTTCACCTTAGAACTCACGTGGTGCATCGTTTAAACTGCATTATAAGGGACAAAGCTTATAAGCTGAATGCAAATTAAGAAGCATGGCAGATGAAATGTTGTTGCATACTTATTCAACCGAGCAATTTTCCAGACGGAGTTTCTTCCATAACGCACCTTTTTAAGTTGAACAAATTAGGAAGCATGTATACATTCCCATTAGACTACGACACTCATCAGATACGGGACTGTTGAACGTACATGTATACTTTTGTGACTACCAATTACACATAAGATAATGCATCAAATACTTGAGCACAATGAGAGCGCATATCTCCGTCAAGCAAGGCACGGTAACTAAACATTCAATTTGGTTCTCAATTGTGTCTTGACTGTAATAACAACTACTGTAATTTTCTTGAAGATCCATTCATAACTTGTTTAGCTATGCTGCTTGAAAACATGTCTGATAAACATTAGTGATACACACAAACAGACTAACCGATCATTGCCAAAATTTAATCATTTATGTTTTTTAACATTACTAACAATTCCACAAAATTCCATGGATAACCGTTCACAACTTTCTTAGTTATTTTGGGAACAAGCATAAAATAAAGCACAGAGACAAACGAGCGAACTAATGAACAGACCATCGCAAGAATTTGGTCACTAAATTTTTGTATGCCTAACAACTCACGTAAATTTCATAATATTTCCATAACTTTTTGAGTTAAAGTGTTATGAAAAAGTAGACTGATTAGTTAATCATGTGTTCCTCCTAACATACCTAAGAAACCCTGTATATTTTGTAGAAATTCGTCCTTAACTTTTTGAGTTGTCATGGTGACAGACAGACCAACAAACAAACTCGACTAACGCATACTGTACCGTCTTGGCAGAGGTAAATATCATAAGCAGACAACAACATTTGTTTTAATGCAGCTCTCTCTTATAAGCACTTGACAGAGCAGTGGTAGAGCTGCTGACTTCAGAGCTGCTACGACGCGGGGTTCGAGTCCCCCCCCCCCCCCCCCCCCCCGCAAGTCAGCTTTTTCCCCAACTGCTGGACCACTTACGGAATATCCGTAAACCTTACGGAATTCACTTGGCATTATTGCTACCAGGAAATTTCCTGGTAAATCTACGGAATTTTACTTACAGTGTATGATGCTCATATGCGTAATGTATTCGAATTGATATTGCTTGGGCTGTACTTATGTTGTTTGCGTCGGTTTGACTAGGCATTGGTCGTGTAGCCTAAGTAAGCGTTACAGATCTCTGAACACTAGAAGCGGTACACGACGCCTGCCTTGTCTGCGGTGGCTTGGCCGGTCTGGTTGAAAGACAGAAACCTAATTAAATGGTTTGTAGTGAGGTATTATTTTCACTGTCGTTCTATTGTTAACGGATTTGACGTGCAGGTGAATAATGCTCTTCAGAATTTTCCGGTCTGCTTGAAAAGTGGATATATTGTCCAGTTGAACGTAAAATGGAATGAAATTAACCTCAATTTTCATGCTTTCAGTGGCAAAATTCTGACCCAATACCCTCGACAATATTTTTGTCGCCATTGCCTGAGGATAGCCACAGCTTGCAAAGATCTCCTGAAGTCTGACAATATCCATATGAAAACCTAGCCAAGAGCTTGACAGCTTTACGGCACGCCGCATTAGCCTCGTAACTACTGATTTTTTGTAGCTCAGGAGCGTATGTGAATCAAAGTTGGTGTAATTGCCGCTGTTGGTACGTTTAACATAGACGGAAGTATTGATGTGGCCATAGTTGAAAATCTACAAAGCTAAAGCTATTGTTTTGCATCAGCTGTTTCGTAAATTTTTTGGACAGAGTTGGATTCTAAACGCCGAATAAAGTACTGCACATGATGGCTAGATTCAAAAATTGCTAGGATGTCATCTACATATCGGACATAAACTACAAGATTAGAGTGCCGGTTCTGCGCCAACAGAGTAGTTTTCCAGCGCCGACATGTAAAAGTCCGCGAAAGTTGGACCCAGTGGGCTGCCCATATAGAGACACCATTTTTCTGAAGGTAGGTAGCCCCATCGAAGGCGAAGGGCGTCTCGGTAGTGCACACGGTGAGAAGAGTCCGAAGAGTTTCCTTGGGTAAGTCTGGCAGACGTAGTAATTTATGATCGTAAATTGTTGTGGCTGTAATATTAATAGTTTCTTCTACTGGGACGTTGGTAAACAATGCTTCCACATCTAGTGAAAGAAGTTGCTGTGACGGTTGTAGCTAAACAGTATGCAGATGCAGGAAAAGCTCGTCGTTCACAGAGATAATAAAATTAGTGTTGAAATAAGGCCTGATTATAGCGTTAAGGTATTGAGCAATGTCGTGAGTAACTATTCCTGTCATGTTGATAATCGGTCTTAAGGGAGACTGGTTCTTGCTTCTATGGAGCTTCCGAAGGTCGTACAGGTAGCCATTACAATATTCTCCCTGTCGCTGAAGGCGTTTATACAAGGCTTCATTTGATGCTTTGAACTGCTTTGCTATTGTGTTTAGGCTCTTTTTTTTTAATTTTTTCGATTGGTTTGGAGGGCTAGAAATTAATTTTGTTTCAGCTTGTATAAGGGAAGACAAACGTTTTAGGCAGTAAGCAGTGTCTATCACGACAACCTCTCCACCCTTGTCTGCTCGCTGTACGATGATATTTGGATTTTCTTTCAGGGATTTCATTGCAGCGCGTTCCTTGAAACTCAAGTTTGCTTTAGGGTTATCAGGAAAGTGTTTAGCGCCGAAGTTTTTCAATTTCGCAAAGAACCGGCAGTCTAATCCTACATTTTGTGTCCGATATGTAGACGACATCCTAGCAATATTTAAATTGAACCATCATATGGAGTACTTTATTCGGCATTTAGAATCCAACTCTGGCCAAAAATTTATAAAAGAGCTGATGCAAAACAATAGCTTAAATTTTATAAATTTTCAACTATCGATTAACTATGGCCACATCAATACTTCCGTCTATGTTAAACGTACCAACAGCGGCAATTACACCAACTTTGATTCACATACGCTCCTGAGCTACAAAAAATCAGTAGTTACGAGGCTAATGCGGCGTGCCGTAAAGCTGTCAAGCTCTTGGCTAGGCTTTCATATGGATATTGTCAGACTTCAGGAGATCTTTGCAAGCTGTGGCTATCCTCAGGCAATGGCGAAAAAAATATTGTCGAGGGTATTGGGTCAGAATTTTGCTACTGACAGCAATAAAACTAAGGATAATTTCATTCCACTTTATGTGGAACTGGACAATATATCCACTTCACAAATTGACCTCAAAATTTTGAAGAGCAATATTCACTGGCACGTCAAATCTGTTAACAGTAGTACGACAGTGAAAATGATAGTTATGATACCTCACTACAAACCATTTAAATTAGGTTTGTGTTTTTCAACCAGACCGGCCAAGCCAACGCGCACAGGGCAGGGGTCGTGTACCGCTTCCAGTGGATCTGTAACGCTTCTTACTTAGGCTACACGAAGAATACCCTGTCAAAACGCCGCAGACAACATAGGTACAGCCCAAGCAATATCAATTTGCATTACGCATACGAGTATTAAATGGATGTCCCACCAGCAGAGACCCTAATTAACAATTTTCCATCATAGTTTGTAGTTATAATATTATAGATTTGAAGATAGCCGAAGCAATTTTGATAAAGCATGAAAACCCCTTTATAAATGTAAAATACGACCAAGGTACCAATTTCCTTAAACTATAGGTACTAGCTGACGAGAACATTCTTCAACTATGTACATAAGGGCGGAGGCCAGCGGCCGACCGTCATTGTGTTCATTGCAGCAGTGGTGTGATGCACTGCAGTATGGTGCGTGTCCTGATAGCTGAAACTAGTACAAATTTCATTCAAGTACCTTTTTTCTAGTGAGCAATATTTAATTATAATTTTACTTGGCAGTAGCACCAATAGATCAATTATATTTATTGTTCTCTTTATAATTTTTGCAGGTGACCAATTTTATACTTTTAGAAACCTGAACATGACTGAAGTATCAAGTCGAAACGTTGTGCCGAATTGTTGTATACTGTTTTATGCCCCGACAAAATTCTATTCCTGTACCGTTTAAATGAAATTGAACCGTGATTGTTTAATAACTTTTAGGAAGGCGGTGCAAACTTTGAAACTGAATCGTAAATAAATGCTGATATTCAGTTATTAATTCATACGACAATAATCAAGCGATTTTGCGTAGGTAAATGATGCCTTTCGTTTCTGGAGATTATTTCCGCAGCTCAAAATTTAAATGAAAATGAAGCTTTGGTTTAGTTATCTAAGATATCGATGGCCTCATCAGCAAGATCTTGCCCATGTTTGCTCAAGGTCTTTAATTTCAAGCATGAAAGGAAACCGAGTACTTTGCTACTTCTTGACTGCAACTGAGTCTAAAAGTGGTGGTCTGCATCTGATGGCCTCTACACTCGGGAGAATTTATTAGGTTTAGCTCACTATGACGTGCAGTCTCTACAAAACTGAAGTATACTCGGCAGATAGTTCGTGCTTATGAAAACAATTTTATGAAGTAAAGTTGCAGTAGATTAATACCATACAATAAAACTGTTGCTGCTGATTTACCCACGATAAAATCAGTTCCTGCTTGATATATCAAATGCAATGAATTTGTCGAAGAAAAACGAAGAAATTTATCCTCGCACGAACTGGTGAGTGTCCCTGTTGGCTTTCATTATATCATCAATCAAGTTATTTCAGCCATAAATGCATCCTGATCGAGTACTTTTGGTAAGATATTAGAGGCTCTTTAGATCAGCTCTCACTTTCCTGGTACAGTGTTTAAGATAGATCATAGTTTGGCACGCAATGAGCGGCATTATCCGCAGCTCACACATCAAGTAACCACTTACCCGCACCGCTAATTTAAAGCAATGTCGACCAGCACTTTCAAGATATCCTTGGCGCAGTAAAAGCAAAAGTCCGACGTGAAGAATGAAGCAAAATGTGCTTGTGGCAGGTGTAATTTAGCTTCAACGTATTGTACTTGCAATATCGGAAAGCAGTTCACTGCTTCAACCCGCAGTCTCAGGAGAAAAACTCATATTTCTCCACAATTCTAAAAGTTATAATGTCATTCAGCAATATAATTTTGCTTCAAAAACGTATGAATGACTACTAAAACCACTTAACGGGACTCAACAGCCGCTATCTGTAGGCGAAACTGAAAATAAACTTGGAAAACATTTCCCCCCATGCAATGCCATGTAGTTAGTAATTAATTTAGTATCTTTTATTGCTATCTCACTCGCCTGATGAACGATTAGGGTGCACTTAGCGTCGACAAAACCACTTATTACTTAATGTGTTTGTTAACGGGGGCAGTATCCAGTATTGTGTCTCGATGCCTTATCTATCTACAATGGTAATCTCATTATTTTTCACGAACTACCACTACACTTCAAGGATGATGAGACTGTACAAGGTTAACGCACGGGGAGGGGCCAAGCTGCAGTGCGCCATGGGAAGTAGGCTTGTGACATCATAAAAACCTGGTACGTTAATATGTAGCTATTTTGCATTGATTCTTCGTCGTTTCATTTGGGCCTCCAGAGTGTCCTACATATCCTACAATCTTCATAGTTGCATATTAACATGCATCAAAGCATCTAGGAACTTTTTTTTAGTTCTCTGAAGGATAAAATTTATTATTATTTAGGTTATTTTTTCCGTAACAGGCACGCACCCGGTCGGACAGTGTCTGTGAAATATGGACCTAAGCTGTGCTATCGCATACGTGTCATTAACATTTCCGCCTCTCCTAATTGTAAAAAAAATATCATGGGCAAAAAATTATGGATTTAACATCCTTCAGTTTCAAGAACATGGTTCCGTAAGTCATTTTATGTGTTGGGAATACGGTTATGTGTTTTTTTTTTTTTTTGTAAGTTAGTTAACGCGAGTCTGCTGTTACACTGCCACAGGGTATAGGAGCTGATGTTTTCTTCTAATTTACCGAGCAACTGTATGGCTTGTGCGTATTATTTATAGACTCTTTTGCTCTAATATTACTTCGCACGAAGGAATATAATTTGTTTCTTTGGTCCTTTAATGTTTTTCTTACAAAGATTGTTAAAACGTTCTTCTATCTCGGCGTTTAATCATTCGCATCTGAGCCAATTATTGTTGCAGCGGTTTAAATTTGTAAAGGAAAGCAGATCATTGGTAGAAGACGAAAATAAATCGAAAATATTGATTTATGCACACATATGAGTCCATCTTCAGAATGCCATATTACTCTCGATAAAATTCACTAGATTAATTGTATTTTAAAGACGATAAACTTAACTCTGAAAGTGCTTCTGACACATGCCGGGTAGAATTCATCTGCTCTTTTACAAGCTTTGTAATCAATGTGCTTTCAAACTTGTATCTTTCAGAAAGTTAAAAAGTTTGTAGATGCTTTGATACATGTTTTTGTGCAACTATAGGAATTGTAGGACATGTAGGACACTTTGGAGGCCCAAATGAATTGATGAAGAAACAATGTAAAATAGCTACATATTAAAGTACAAGGTTTTTATGACGTCACAAACTCATTTTCCCATGGTGTTTTGCAGCTTGGCCCCTCCCCGTACCTTAACCTTGTAAAGTTTCATCATCCTTGACTACAGTTAGTTTGTTTAAATGATGGTTGTTTCTTGAAAATAAACATAAAGAAAGGGATATGTCCGAGGCAAAGGGTGACCAAGATATCATGCTTCTTCTCACGCTCGAACTCGAAGAAAGTGTGTCTTGGTGACCCTTCAATTGACAACTTTATTGAACTTCGTAACAAAGTGCAGTGTTGCTCAATATGCTTTCAGTAAGCTGTCTTCATTTTGTGCAAGTGTTGTTCGAAATAGTGACAATTTCGTACCTCTGCCAGGTAAATATAATTGAAAAGCTGCAGAACATAAATAATCTAACAACTTTCTTGCTGTAGTGCTGGATATAGGAATAGATATGAAATACGTAATAGATTTCAGATGTTTATTAATATTTTAATACAACATTGTAGTTTCTATAGCTAGGCAGGTGCGCACGCGCCGACGCAGGAACGCAATAATTAAAAAATAGTCTAAGAGAAGCGTACATCCTGCTTTTTTCTGATCGATAGGTCTTTTCTTTAAGACTCCGTCAGTACATAGCAATTTTACATTTTGACATGGTTCTGCCCTCCAAATATTGACTTCCGGAATACTATCCTATTTTGAAAACAGTGAAGTAGATTGGAGTTTTTGCCGGATAATATCCTCATTTTACAGACCCACATTTTTACTTGTTTTGTACAAGCAAAAATTTTATATTATTTTGCTTAGCAGCGTCCAATTTGGCCGCCATACTGGATTTGGGACGTTTAAAATTTAAATATAAATGCCACCCTAATTTTTTCTAGCCTAATGTTATCTTCTTTTATAATCAAATGAGTTTTTGCTTCTACAAAAAAAAAAAAAAATTACACGAAACTACAAATGAGCCTGCACTTTATGTAATCTCGCTCCGTTTCGCAAGGTTCACCAGCTTGAAAATATATTCTAGGCCATACGTAAGGTTTTGAACAGTTCTTAGAGACCTGTGGACTAGAAAAAAAAAAAAAAACGGGGAACTGCGCCTCAACAATTTCAATAAAAATCGCGGGCACACAGATATTGAAAATCGAAGTAGAAGCAAAAACCTACGGACATTGGAAATAGCATTTAACTATCAACATTTGTTTTCAAATCTCGATATTGAGGCAAAGCTTCTACGACAGGGACGCGTGGATAAAAAAAAAAAAATCTGCTATAAGAGATTTTAATCTTTAAGTCACTTAAACATGCTATCAGGTTTTCCTATGAAGATTTCACAGTAAACCTTAATTACAGTAAAACTATGTACGTACAAATAATCTCTAATTAAGGAACTGATGGATAATGTTGCGAATATCAAAAGCATTTATTTATAGCAGTGTTCTTGTAACAAGTTTAGAGTCAATGTAATATCGCATGTGTAACGGAAAAGAATAAAAATGACAATCTGGCATCCACGTGAATTAAACGCATCCAGAGGTGAGGGTTACAGTGCTTTCTTTCTTTGCTCGTTTTTTTTTTTACTCTGGGCAAAAAAGAAAAGAAAATTCAGCTGCTTTGTATCATATGAGTTTCACATTCCACTTGTTACTTAGTGCTGAAATCCTTCAAACTTATCAGTTACAGTATTTTTAATTATTATTTTACTTTTTTCGCATCTACCGTGTAAAAACACTTCCACAATCTACAATTGTATCGTTCTCAACGTCTCCCTAATAACATGAAAGCATTGTACCAGTGAAACTCTATAGACTAAATGCTAATTCTTCTGTTATGCTAGAATTAACAATGAATACCGCAAGGCGCTGTATTTCAATACGAGAGGAGTTCACAAAGTTCGAGGAATTGCTGAAAATACTTGATATAATTCCAAGCTTTCTTGTGTTCATGAAAACTTATTGCTCGCTCTGCCAAGAGCAGTACTCTTTTTTGCGGATTCATTTTACCAATTGACGCAAGTTTGATACACTTGGATTGATGACTAATTACTCATTTGAGCATCACCAAGAAGCTGTTGGTGTCAATATGACAGGAATTTCGTGGCTATGAAATTTTTCTAGGCTCTGCTGCTGGTGTGGCAACTGCGTTGCGCTCGAATGAAGTGGAAACGCATTCTAGACCGTTGTCTTTACTGCGAATTTGAGACTTATGATTCTCATTGCCTACTGTTTGCGCAGTTTTAAGAAACCTTAACAATGTTAAGATCTATTCTGTTACTCCAAATAATATAGCCCCGATTAGGAATATACTGAATAAAAAAACCATATTGAGGAAGAATACTTAAATTAATTATCTGTGGTAGAGCCTTTGAACATGATCGACATATATCCAAATGATTGATAATTAAGTAAATGACGTAAATATAACGTCTCGCAACGTGCAATAGACGTCGTGGAAGTTAGATAGCCTAAGATCTCATTTTTGTCTGTTATAGGAGACGGCCGTTATAGAAGCAGCCATTATAGCAGCTTTGCCTGTAGTTCAATATTCTGAGTCTGCATTTTCGAAGTAATCAATGCCATTTTACCAAGAAGTGTGCAAAGTAATTTCTCTGGCTTAAGTGGCTGCCACTACTCTTTCTTGTGTCTGTTGAGACTGCCAACATCACACGACTTTCCAAGTGCTAATACACTCCAAATTGTAAGAAAGAGCCGAAGTTTTACTTCTGAAAATGACTGGACTGATAACATTTAGAAAATTTCCAGATTGACATTCAGCTGTGTGTTAAAATTTCCGCAGTCAAATTAGTTGGCTTGGTATATGTCTCGTAGCGTTTTGGCTATTATCTACAGTAAGATAAAGACCGATGTATGTTATCAGTTTATTAATCTGTCTAATTTCTCTCATGCTGTAAGAAAACAAACAGGCAAAAATTATGCCCAGCTGGAGACTGGGATCATCCTCTCAAACTCTGACATAACATAAACTAATGGTAAATGTAGTGCAGGCTGCAGCTGACTACAGAAATATGCGGTTACTTCATGTCTGAATACACTTCTTGCTTCGCCAACTTTGAAATCAAGGCGATGAAGTGAAGACACGTGCAGAATCTCTCTGCACAGTTATGCATCCTGATTCTTACTTGGCTCCCATGAGAGATTTCATTGCATTAGTAATTTTTTTTTCAAATAACCTTCACCCCGTTAATGAAAGAGCATTTGTTTTTGATATACTTTCTGTTTACTTCATATCATGATGTACTCAAGATATTGAATTTAACTTGAAATTATGAATGACGGTAAATTGCCCCTATAAGAACTGGATTTTTTTGCAAATCAATAAGGACAGGAAAGGTTGCGTTTCTCAGCAGAAAAAAAATAAATAAGGAAATAAATAAAAACAACAAAGAGAGAGAAAAAAACGCTCATTTCATAACTTTCTTCAAGTTGGCAGTTGGTACATGTGATTACGAATAAAAGCGGTCCTCATCAGCAGTACACCCCAGACGGGAGGGGGACGAGGAAGGGGAGATGATAGTCAAACGATGAGTGAGAAGAAAGATAGATAAAGACACTAAGGAGAACCCCCGGGATGCGTTGGAGTGACGGCTGTTGAAAGGGCGACACAGAAAAACAGACAGACTACGGTTTGCTCCGGCGACTAGCAGAGAAAGGAGAGAAAAGCGTTGAAGCTGCGAGCCCGATCCTATAGCTGAAGGAGGCGAGGGTCACACTCTATCCGGACCGCAACTGCAACAGCGTAGTGCGGAGACGGCGAGGCAGAGGTGCTTTCTTCGATTAGAGAAGTGGGCGGGTTAGAGGTGCCGAACACCTTGCTAACATCCTGAACAACCAATGCCGGTGTTACCACCTCCCTGCACGTCGACGCCAATGCCATCGTCGAAGAAGATAAATAAAAAAGATTAAACAAAAAGGCAGAATAAATGAATTCCTTACTTGAAGAGAAAAAACCCAGAATGCGGGGGTCGAGGTGCTGCTGACAGAGGTACTTTGCCTTTGCTTGCTTTAACATTCTAAAATAAGTCCATTGGATGAATTTGAACTATCGAAAAAATTGAGCCCATTTTTATTTTATTAATTTTTTGTTGTGAATTACAGTATAGTTGCGGAACTAATTTAATTTCTGTAGTTCTCTTTTCTGAGTTTTATTGAAGAAGCTGAATATTGCTGATGGTAGTAAACTTTAAAGCTTAAATTAGGGTCATGAACAGTTTTTGTACGTCATTTTTGAATAGTTAAGACATCCATCTTTCCAGGTGATACCCGTATAGAGCGTAAATTT
Organism: Parhyale hawaiensis; assembly: GCA_001587735.2. Taxonomy (NCBI): domain Eukaryota; kingdom Metazoa; phylum Arthropoda; class Malacostraca; order Amphipoda; family Hyalidae; genus Parhyale; species Parhyale hawaiensis. Next base: position 2,550,255 of record LQNS02277097.1, on the reverse strand, counting down.
TTAGATGGTCAGGCCTACCCCTAAATATTTATTGCTGGTTTTGAAAATGCTTTTACTTGGCACAGCTTTATTGCCAATGGAATATATTTAAGGGATGAGACAGTTAAAAGAAATCTAAGAAATACAGGGAACACGTTGATTTGGCAGTCGTGTGAACCAATCCCGACAACTGCCAAGAATTGCGAAGTCAGTTGACTGTGCCTCAGCACTAACACCCATGGCAAACATGGCGCGACAAACAAATATCTCCATTAATTTGAAGCATATTATTATTATTATTATTAAATCACACTAGGCTGGCGACGTAGGAACGGAGAAACTCCATGAGGTTAACAAACCCCCACGCAACCAGCCCAGCGGGCGGAAAAACAAAAGAATGAAAAAA
>LQNS02277097.1:2533872-2546851 GCA_001587735.2 Parhyale hawaiensis | reverse complement strand
AAAGGTCTCATCCGCCTTTAGAGTGGCATTTCCTCCAACTCAGGGGCTACCCAGAGCCCCGAACCCAAAGCCAGCTCATACAAACAAAGTGGTGTCCGGTGGCCGGACAATGGGGGCGGCCTGATAACGCGCAGGCCACTGTGGTGTGGGACCTAAACCTTTTGCTGTAACCATCTTTCCTCCGCCAAAGATGTAATGTTTCTGCGCCGGCTTGCTTGTTTGCTTTTCCGTCTGTCTGGTGGTAATATTACTGAAAATGTCAAGGATGGATCTTCATGAAATTTATGCACAGGAATTGTTGAGAAAGTCACAGGTATCGAAGGTGATTAAGTTTTTTATGTCCATGATCCTTGGGTCTATTTTTGTCTCTCAGATAACTTTTCTGCATCTTAGCATCATAGCTTTAGAAAGAAGATATAGACGGATATTCACAAATATTATGGAAACTGTTAGGAATGTCACGATTAACAGATGATTAAATTTTGCTGACGGTGCGTCAATTTATTTGTCTATTTGCTAATGCATTAGTCTTTTCATGTTGCGTTGTCTGAAAGTCAGCGCCTTGGGAGTGCAGCTGTTAATGGTAATGCGAAGTGGAAGTGAAGTGTTCAGTAATAGCGAAAACACAGAATATTCACTCCATCAATTCGTTCACAAAATTCAGCTACGAAGCAATCCGACACTTCATTTTTCAGCCTACAAGTAAGTAATCACTCATTTTTTAACACTTGTTAAACTTGGAACACGAACTTCGATTCTCAAGGCTGTCAGCGTTGTTTACACCCGCACATTTTCAATCGCTTTGTACCTAAAATGAAGACTTACCAGTGAAACAGAAAATATCCGTCAATCGTTCGCAGAGTAAACCGTTTCATCATGTAAGGCCTCGAGCTCGATTCAAAATGGCTAAATGAATGCGCTTAACTAAAATATCAGGCGAGTGCTCCGTGAACCGAGCAATGAGCCCAAGAAATTATAAGTAGATTTCCATGTGGCAGATCTGCAAAGCCAAAGCGTCTGGAGCATTCTGGGACTGCACCGAGAGGTACCTTCCAAAGATCGGCGCAAGAGCCTTGGTAGAAAACTCAACAGAAGGAGAGGCAGCGCCTCCTGCCATGTAGCCGAGCTGTTCGTAGCTGCTGAAGTCCCCATCAGACACAGACTCTGTTCCCACACGGATGTCGAGGTCGCGGAAATGAAAAGGAGCGTAGTCATTCGGTTGGGCTTTGAGCAAAACGTTGCCGACGGCCTCAATGCTTCCAAGGTCGAAGACAATGTAAGGACGAGTCACGTGATCTGAGGCATAGCAGTTGTTGATGTCGCCGTCATAGATGCCGTCCAAAAGCTGGGCTGACACACGCGTTGGGTGGTCTGGGTTAGGAGGTGACTCCGCCGTCACGGAAATCCCAGACTGGGCCGTCAGAATGTTAGACCTGAACCGAGATGTAAAGCATTCCAGCAGAGGGCTATTATCTGCTTCATCATTGTCTGGGACTGTGATGAGGCTTAGAAGGAGATAGGACCCTGAATCCATGTGGCAGAAAGCCTGGCACCAGCCTTCTTGCGCACAGCGAGCAGCTGCTATGTAAAGCAATCCGCTGTATGTTTCTTTTTTAACAGGTGTACCTTCAGTCCAACTTTGAGCTATTTTCGTTGCTGTAAACAATGTTCCGAAAGACGCCGCCACCGGTAGCATCGGGAGCAAGAGTACCAGCACATGCATCGGTGCCATCTCCATGTGTCTGGAATAGAAAGGGAAGGTTGGTAGTCAATATTTGAATTGTAATTTAAGTGTGCAGTAAGTTCTAAATTCTATTACTTTTTAGTGGGGTTTATTAGAGTCAAGTTTTCTGAGTACATGAGAAGTAGAGACGTCCCGAGATTTTTTTGACAGCATTGGGTGTGGTAAATATGAAATCACAGTTATTCTTCTACTGCTCTCTAGACGACACACTGAGTTCGTGTAGCTAGACCTAATTTAAGTGAGTTTTATTTTTCTCCATAGAAAGAGTTTCGGGGAAAAGCTGCGGTCAATTCCCTTGAGAAGGCTAGAGATTCACGTCTGCTCGGGTACAAGATTAAACACTTTTGGAAAATCTCGCTGCCAAGTCGCTGCCAAGATTTCTGACCTCCGCAAAAGCTGTTTCCTAATATTAGGGTCAGGATCGCTCCAGATTCTGTTAGGCATAGGCTGGTCTCTCTCACCTTTCAGTCCAGTCTCTCGTTTAAAATTTGCCGGAGAAAAACTAATGCATTCATTCTATGGAAATTCATATGAAATATTGCTTCATATGTCGTATACGCTATGCATAGTGTTATATCAAAATTAACGTTAGAGTATGTGCGTCTCTCGCAGTGTAAATCTTTAATAAATAAACATATTTCGACAAAAAACTAGCGTTTCGGGTATTTTATTTCCCATCATCAGAATTGAAAAGGGAGCCTAAAAAGAAAATTTTATTTTAGTGACATGAGTAGGAACATGAGATGTTATATTTATAGGTGGGCAGTGGGAAATACGAATGACCCTTCCTACCCAATTGCCAAATTCTTCGTTCCATTACTGGAACCTTTAACAACCAACCTGTACACAGTGATGGGTAGTATTTAAATACAAGTGTAGTTGAATACAATTGTATTTAAATACGTATTTAATTAAATTTTTTGTTGGAGAAGTATTTGCAATTACATTTAGAAACGTGTAATTATATACTGTATATAAATACAATTCTGAATATTTAAATACAATGTATGTAAAGTTTTTTAAAATACATTTTAAATACTTTGATATTTGTTTGTTTTTGAATCTTGAAATAAAACACGTGACGTCTTGCTAGCGCGTATTTGTACCGTTCTGTCGATATATACGAGCAGATCAAGACAACGACAATCATTATGTTAATCATGTATAGATGAGGTATGTCTTTTTTCTATACAAGCCTCATGCTAGCTTGTATTACTACACTGCGATCGAATTGTGGTTATATGAACCTGTGCGGTAAGAAATGTGCTTGTGAACGCAATGATACACTACATGCCGATAGACATGTCAAAACTGGTAACAAAGCACCTAGAGAGCATCGAATTGTTAAAAGAAAGATGGTTTATTTCTTTCCACATCATTTTGTCCCAACTATTGCTTCTCTATTAGCCTGAAAACAAGCCTTACAAGTTAGTGACTATCGTTCTACCAATAAATCCCTACGTACCATGATACAATACCATCAAAGAATGGTTACAAGCATGTTCGAACGAACCTGGGATTTGTGTTATGGGACTCTAATGTGAGATCGCTAGAGCTTGTGTATTGGCAGTTGGTGAGCTGTGTACGTGAGACTGGGTGCCGCCGTGCTGTGGAAATCGTACTTTTGTGTGTGCTCTATTCAAATCATTGAAGATGGCTTCTACTTCTGATTTGTCAATCTCAGAAGAACAAATTGCTCCTCCTATTTTAGATGGGAAATATTTCTAAGTGAAAGAACTATCAAGAGTGGAACTGATGCACGTGAACGTACACTTTGTGGCCAGACGCTCTCCGCTGCTAGCAACACCACAATTGCTAATCTGTAAACTCATTTCAAGGTAAGCAGCATCCATGGTAGCCTCAAAAGTATTTCCAATAAAAAGTGTACATATTACTGGAACTCTGTATACAAGGTCTATATAAAGCTTGGGTATCTTGTAGGAAAACTATTTTCTTTTTCGAAACATTTGTGCAGTGGTATGACCTCTAACTACATGATTTGACAGTAAAGTTTAACTTCTGTTAAACAGGCTTGCGGATATTATTCATGGATAAATTAGGGCCAGTTCACACTTCCCATATATCAAAGCGTTCCATCACGAAAATGAACACAAGCTTTGCATCAAGTTTGCCAGTCGCTGTCCACACGTAGAAATGTTTTTCAGTCAAATGACTGACCCTTCGCGTTCAGTTATGATAATGTTTCCCGTCGGTTTCTACAAAATTTACGTCAGTTTGAAGCCACATTGTATCCCATAATCTTATAGCGTTATTTTGATAAGAACAGAGTATTTTCAAAATATTTTTAGCTTGATAAACCGATAAAAATGCAATCAGTACGCAGCAATCCGCTTCCTTGTCGAATCAAAGATGGCGTCTGTGATCTTAGTACAACATTTTCAGCTCAATTAGTGTTCTTGTGTTAAACGGCAATACTGGGATTCTGATCGTTAAAGTGACGGTTGAAAACTGTTTTATCGACTTGTTCGTAGTTGATGATTTGAAACTGCTATAGAGGATAAATTTAGCATTTATAGATTCTGTTTACTGAACTTGAATGACGCGACTCATTGAAAAAAAAAAAAGGACGCGCTTCATTCTTCAGACTCTCGCATTTGCTTCAGCTGCTTCTCTCAAATCAACGCGCCGCGTCCATCAGTTTGAATGAACGCGTTACGTTGAGGGACGTGTGAACACTGCCTAAAATCTAATTTACTCCATGAGATTTTTAATGTACGGTTATTGAAATACATTGTGGATATGATTGGAGCTTTAGTCCAGAGATGTACTGATTTTCCACTGCATAATGATCTCTCTAGGTCAGTTCACTCATTTATTTGAGAGGAGCGGTCCTTTTTAGGTACAGGTTTTGTTTGGCTGGCCTAAATTTTCCCTATAACCTACCAGTGGCACCTAGACATTCTAAACATTTTTACTCTATAGATAGCGATGCATCGAATATCAGTTTATAGGCCTACGTTAAGGTTGTGCGAAATGCTTAGATTTATAGATAGTGATATGCAAATTCAGCTTTTTATGGGTTATAAACTTAAGAAGTGTTTAGTTTTTGAGATAATAGTATAAACAAGAAACTTATCTCTAAAAAGTACTCCAACACAGTTAAATCCACATTTCTGTTAAATATTGTAACCGTGAAGCTAAGAGCGTAACGGGAGGACTCATGGGAAACTAGAATGAAAACGTGACGTTATCAATGGCGTCATATCGACGGATCTACAGCTGAGCAGCCTTTGAGAGTTTTAATTAATTTTATCAGAAAAATCGGCGTAAATTGTGAATTTTACTTTTTAAGGTCATGATAAATGAAAAGGATGTATACTAATAGAGAAATAAATAATTATCCACAGAAAATTGCAGTGTAGGCTGGTGGAAACTTTCACAGCACTAGCTGCAAAATTTGAGCCAGAATAGCGACCTGATTTAACTTCTTCTTTTTTTTTTTGAGAGAGAGAGAAGCCTTATTTACACTTCATACTCAGTTCACAACGCTCTTCACCGAACACATTTAAGCATTTCACCGTATTTTTTCTTCTTAATTCATTCCATCTCCCGCTGTTGACTGGCCAGCTACATGAGCTGAACCAACACACAAAACACGGTGAAATATCGTCAAGAAAGAAAGTTCGAACAATAACTGTTAAGTACTGTGGTTTATTTCGCGTACAGAATATAACGCTGCTTATATTTGTCTGTAAGGATTAAGAATCCACCATATATACGAAGGCCTGAGATCCCACACTCAAGTACTTCGACTCGTCGATGTGACGTCATTCGGCTACATGCTGTCACGGCATAGTTTTATTTTAGTCCCATTGAGTCCTCCCGTTGCACTCTTTGCTTCCTGATTGTGACTGACTATAAAATCATATCTGTATGGTTGTTACCATGTAACCTATGTACTTAACCTAATCTACCACATTGGCCTTAATCTAAGCTACTGGAAATGTAACCTATTTTATCCTAATCAATTACAACTAAATGTATCCCGACCTAAGATCAATTCCGATAAGTATCCGTCTAAATTTTAGTCTCGTAAATGCAAATATTATTAAAAATTTGTACTTCTGTGTAAAATTGTCAGAAATAAAGATAACAAATCATGTTTCAATGAATTCTCTATAGTAAATTATTGTCCCTGATGGCCAAGTATAATTACTTGTTACGACCTTGGTAACTCCGTCTAGGAACTAATTCGTAGACCTATGCAACGGACTGTAGTTAGTATGTCTCTTCGTTAGCTACCTAACCCAAAAATATAATGAACAGAAATTAAAACAGCTTCTTAGGAAAGTCACGATAAACAAGTGATTGTTTTTTTTATTCCGTCTGCATGTCTCTCTGTCTTATAGCTTCGTAAATTTACCGTAACTGAAAAAGTTAAGTTAAGAAATATTTTCATGAAATTTACAAAAATTGCAAAGAGTGTTACAACGACCAGATACTCGTTTTTTGAGTATCATGAGTACCAACGATTGATACATAAGTACATGCGATGCGTTACTCTTATATTGTAGAAAACACTACCTGCGTAACATTACTATAATGGTGATCATATAACGGTAATCAACTGTTTTATTTCATGATCACGCGATAATGAAATTTATTCTATAACTTCAATCAAGATCCCCACAACGTGTTGTAAATGATGGAGGTGCTAACAGTGATGAATGAAAATATATATATATATATTTATAGATTAAATTAGATAGGCGGCAGTAGACGGACCCACAGACGCATTCCCAGAGAGCCGCCGGGACTTGGGACCCGGCCCTTTATGAGCTATTGCCATATGTTAGCAGGATATAGATGACAGAGTAAAGAAGAAGAAAAAGAAGAAAAGGAAGATGTCAGCTACGAGTACATCATAAATGCACGCAAGTGCAATTCATATCCGCTGATCTGCGGAGCTCAAGAGTTTGTTACTCCTGGTGAAGGACGTGTTCTTAGTTACGGAGGATGTCTCTCCCAATGTTTGTCAAGTCGATTTTTAAACGCGTTGACCGTCTCCGCACCGACAACGTCGGAGGGGAGTCTCTTCTAAAAGTTCACTACGAAATACGGAAAGAACTGCTGGCTTAAGGTTGTTCTTCGCGCTTTATACTTGAGTTTTTGCCGGTCATTGAAACCAGTCAAATACTTGAAAGTTTCTATTAGTTGCCTCCTGAGTAGTCTTTGCTCGAGAGAGAGATCATGCCCCCAGTTCCTGTAGACGACATTCGTATGGCTTGTTCCTCAGCTGAGGTATCAATTTTGTAGCCAGTGCCTTTACGTACCCCCAAAATATGCGTAGCATAAGCTAATTGTTTTCATTATAGCACAAGGCACTAAGCGAAAATATTTTACGTAGGGTGCAACTAGCACTTTAAAGCTTGAATTTACTCCGTTGCCTATCTCTTGTCTTTATATATTTCTTATTGGTTGTAGCAACTCAGAAACACAAACTTTTTAAAATTCGACAGTGTTGACAGAGAACGGTAGCTCTCTGCCGTATAAGGGAAGGATTTAATTCTGTCAGCACGCAGTAAAATGTTGATAAGGGCAGCTGCAGATAGTTTTAGTAACGACATGTTTCAATCAAACTAAGCTGCTCGTGATACTGTACGACAATGTGAAATGATAATCGATGCAAGCACAAGATAGCAATAAAATGTCGTACGTACAGCCCTTACTCAGAGTGGTTTTTTTCTTCAAGTTAAAGAAAAACAATGAAAGCGTATAAACTTAGATATCAACTAACCAATGTACGCAGTTTAACTGCAGAGGTTTTCTTCAATAGCTTTCTGATGAACTTTTACCAGTCACTAGCACATATATTGAAGCACTGCACCTTCTATGGCATACACCAAACCTCTGTTTCCATTGTAAGGTACAAGCCAGACACGTGTTGAAGCCGTTAGCAGTGAAATGTTCGGGTACCTACACGTGCATTAGCATAGTTTAGAACATGACAGAAACACTGCACTCCAGCTAAAGTACTCTCTCTCTTCGTACCTGATATTTTTTAAGTAAGACCAGTGAATTTTACTGAAGAAAGCTGCCATAAAGTTTCGCTTCTGTACAATTTTCCCGTCTCGGTCAGAGGGACGGTAAGTGGGGTGCATTAACGAAAGTGGTTGTTAGAAGAGGATTCGTGATGTGGCTACTTTAGAGGTCGACGCCAAGTGTAGAGTGAGAATTTGCATTAGGGTTATAACCTTTTCAATTTTTTTCCAAATCAAAGTCCTGCGTCATGAGGGGATGAACTTTTGGGTATAATTGAAGAAACCAGACTGCATATTCAACCTTTCTTTAAAAAAACGTCTTCCTCGAAACACAAAGAGTATTAAATATAAATTACGACCAATGATATGAAATTCGTAACCGTGCTAAGTTATCACAATAGCCATTACTAGTCAATGGGACTGAAAATGGTTCAGTGATAAGCGGCACTGCCATCATAATAATTATACGGCAGTTTCACTTGCTGTTCTTGTTTTAAATTTCTAACTTAGGTATATTTGAGGAGATCTGTCTCGTTTGCTAGTGATTTAATATAGCCTACGTCTTTCCAGCAATTCTGAAGCTTCAGTTTCACTGTATTAGCCATGCAGACTGCGTCGTTGATCAGTTTTCAGTCAAAATGACTTGTAATGGTCCCTGTGAGAACTAAGCACGGTTTCGGATTTCATATCATGGGATTTAATGTGTAGCTAATATTTTTTTTTCGTTTCGAGAGGACTTTTAGAGTGTTGAAAATGGTGTTTGGTTTTTAAATTGCAAGAAAATGTTTTTCCAATCACGATGCAGGACTTTGAGTTTGGAACAATTTTCGGAACGTTTTAACCTATAATGTACACGCAGCGCGGCCATTTTAACTCCTACATGCACTAAGTACTCCTCCATAACGAGAGTGATGTACGACCCGTTGTTTTCCATACTACAAAGACTAGTGTTTGGGGAACCATTTTTTATTGGCACATATTTTATAGAATGCAATGATAGTCATCAATCCTTTTACTGTGAAGCCTCCATCGATGAAAAGTCGTCAGTTCCACGATATTAAATTAAGTCTTTAACGTCATTTTCAATTATAGTAGAGACGTCAGCGTCCGTTGAAGCAATACAGTCTCGTAATATTCTCATCGTTTGTTGATTTCATAAATATATTTATACTTAACTTACAAAGTGAATTTAAACTCTTGAAGATGAATGATGCGCATTCAGTACGTCGAAGAAATTATATATTCGCGGTAAAAAAATTACAGTGACTCGAGGAACTTTCATTCACAACTTGCTAGAACTTACGAAGCGATTAGTTCCAAAATTGAAAAGAAAAATGGAAAATTAGTCGGCCGCGAATCTCCCTAATATCACTGCTTTTTAATGATGCTTTTTGGTTAGAAAAATATATTCACCTTACAATAATATGCGTACCAAGTGTATATACATGAACTAATTATGCTTGCAAAACAAGAATAATATGCAAAAAAATTTTCGAGCACAAAAAAGCTCAAATTTTCACCGTATCAACTAGATTGCATGGAATAAAAAATGAAAGCTGGTTGATTTTTATTTATCAATGCCCTATAATAACAAATCATGACATGATCGCTTAGATAACTTACGCTAATTTGGCAATCACAAAGATCAGAACGTTTAACGGGATCGCAAGTTATAACTCCAAAAAAACAAAAATTGTCAATAACTAAAAAAAATCAACAATTTCGAAAAATAACATATCCATCTTGAACTAAAGTACGCGTGCATTGGTACGTTGCAATTGATATGTATCACTTCACTGTCCATAACAGCTTAACAGTTGCTGCTACTTGAGTGCATTTATAGGAATAAAAACAATAAGGCAACAATAGAAATCATCTAATCGGCGTTCAGACCAGCTGGTTTCGACACTTCGTCATTATCAATGAATGCATCTGTAATTATTATCATTATTATTAAAATTTTGCGCTTGAGCTCCCACGGACAGGTAATACAACCCAAATGAAGCATCTTGCAGCACTGGGAAGCCCAAAATGCTGCTAAAGAAAAACAGCAGAAAACCATTGACAGCCGACTTGAACGCCTGCAAGCGAATACGAACAAAAGCCGATGCCGGCAACAAATTTCAAATTTTAGACGACCACGACACGAAGCACCGACAAAACTGATTAGTTCGACATCTGACAGCCTCCAAGGTTAAAGAGTGCGCTCCGCACGCAGCACGAGTCTCTCTCCCAAAAACCTTCAGGGCAGGGAGAGAAGAATACAACCAATGCCTCTCATTATTATACACATTATAAAACATACATAGCTCGGCTACTCTTCTCCTGTGGGACAGGTTCACCAGATCATTATCAGCCCAAAGCCTGCTGGCTGAACTAACAAGCCGGTCCATCAGGCGCAAGTGAGTGTCAGCAGCTGAAGCCCAGACCGGTGAGTAATACTCTAACACATGCATCAAAAAAGCATAAAAACATCTGCGGACAACCTGACTGTCACAGAAAACAGAATTCAACTTACACTGGGGCCCCATCTTAGTGGTAGCACGCGACACCAACCTCCTAATATGCGGCTCAAAAGTAAACTTCTCCTCAGAGACAATACCTAGAATCTCCAAGGAGCTAGACTCCTGAAGCAAAGTGTCATCAATCTCCAGTTGGGGATGCTGTGGTACATGTGTTCGAGACCGACTGACAATAACCGACTTGGTCTTACTGGCATTCAGCTTCATACTCCAAACCTAGCACCATGCACTAATGCGTGGCAAATCCCTATTCAGAGACTGAGCGACAGCATCACGCAGGCGACAAGCAGGCATCATTGCAATCAAAGTGGAATCGTTGGCATAGTTGATCATCGTGTTTTCAGGCGAAGAGAACATGTCACTAGTATAGAGAACGAACAACAGCGGGCCAAGCACATTGCCCTGAGGGACGCCAAACACCACCGCGACTGAGGCATTCAAGACGCCGTCAACAGACACACTCAGCGTTCGCTCAGAAACAAAATCACGAATGATTTACAGAACACATCCACTCACACCAAAGGACTCCAGCTTGTATAATAGACCCCTGTGGTTAACGCTGTCAAACGCCGCGCTGAAGTCCAACTGGACAAGGCGTGCCTCCGACCTACAATCCCGCGCAGACTATAAATGGTGTGACACCGACAACAGAGCGTCACAACAACTCAAACCAGTTCTGTACGCAAACTGACCATCAGGCAACAACCCCGTAACCTCAGCAAAAGACTAAGCATCATACCAGCGATCAGTTTCTCAAACACCTTCGACAAAATAGGCGTCAGTGTAATGGGTCGATAGTTGGAAACATAGGGCGACACCGGACCCTTGGGAATAGGTGTAATATTCCCAGTACGCCAACAACGTATCGGGCGCCGGAAGATCACTGCAAGCTTGGGAGCAAGAACGTCAGTCAGCTGCCTTTAAAACAAAGGAAACATGCCCACCGGAACCACACCTCCATACGGATCTAGGCCCTCAAGCAGCACCTTGATTGTAACAGATCTGATTGCCAAAGAGGTCAAGCGAGGTTCAGGGTGGCATCCATGAGGCAATGCGACAACATCTCTGCTCTGCTTCCCGTCCAAGTGAGCCGACAAAAGCTCAACCCTTGCCAAGGGATCAGTAACGATGTTCCCACCGGGACCGACAAGGGGCGACAACGAAGATTCAGCACCGAACACTGAACTCTTTAGCTCACTCCACCAACGATGTGGATGGTCAATACTCAGCAGAGACTCCTTGGAACGCTGCCTCAGACGATGCTGTGCCTCCGATCGTAAGGACACACGCTTAGCCTCGGCCCTACGATCAATATAGGTCTGCCACAACGTGCGGTCACGCGAATGCCGCCATGCCCGACAAGCCGCTTGTTTAGCTTCATAAGCTAACCGACACTGGTCGTAAGCCACGGCCTATCCCAAGACCTCACAAGCATAGTCCTCTGAGGGACAAACCTCTCTAAAATGGACACAGTCAAGTCGTTAAGCTCGTAGACAGGATCCTCACTGTGAATAATCTGGCGCCAAGGTAACATTCCTACTGCCTGAGTAATAGCCACCCAGTTAGACCTGCTCTTAACGCATACCACTCTTCTGGTGTCTACCACAGGAACAACCTGGTTAAGGTTCAAGGACACAAAGAGATGTGAGTGGTCGGAAGAGCCAATAGGGGAGCCAACTGACACCGTCATTAAGTCCGGGACATCACTCATAACGAGGTCCAGACAGTTGCCTGCAATATGCCTGGACCCGTGATCTAGCTGCACACGACTAGACAAGGTGCAAAAGTCCAAAGCAGCCACAACATGACAATCAGTCGGTGATACATATCCCAACCAGTCCCTCTGACGTGCATTAACATCACCCAAAAAACAAACGCAGACTTGGGATCCGTGGTCTGGATCGAGGCCATCGCCGTCAATAAACTGTTATAAAGAGAATCATCAGTTGCAGGGCTCCAATATTAGGAGCATAAATAATAATAGTTCAGTCTGCCACACACCCTTACAACAATGATCTCATGACAGGCGCATTCGCGCACTGGATGCCGGCAAGCACAGAATCCGCTCTGGACATAAAAAATCAAATTCATACCGTGAAATATGCTGAGTATAGAGGAATTGAAAGTAAAAAAAAAAAAAAAGATAGATACGCATTGTATAAAGAGGTACGGCAGATTGATCTATGTTTAATGTTGGTCGCTGTTTGGTTATGTAAAGAGATTCGAAAACCCTAACATTCGTATCTGGAGCAGCAGCTAAAATAGAAAATTGATCAAGAGAGAGTCATGCACTCTTTAACTGATAGTTTATTCAATTCTTTTTCAAATGATTCCCTACATTATCGGCGTTACTTGGATTTATTAGAAGAACTTCCCTACGTTCGTTTTCAGTGGTATTTATGTCGAGGCCTTGAGCAGGCCACTCTCTCACTGTAAATAATAATACTCTCTGCTCAGCAACATGTCTTGACCGATATGTGGCTGCGTGATACGAGGTGTTATCTATATATTAATACGCTAGTACCTACCTACGTACCTACCTACTTACCTTTTGTGTCATGATTTTCATCATTAATAGATAGAAGGAAATTCGAGCTTTATTCAGTTCGGGAAGCTGGCGTATCTGTGATACGGCTGATGACTTATCTCTCGGCCACAGGCCAGGTCTTTTTAATTGTTTATGCGTTATTGGAAATTAATGCAGTTCTTGC
>LQNS02277097.1:2520804-2532996 GCA_001587735.2 Parhyale hawaiensis | reverse complement strand
ATTAGATGTGCAACTAATTACATTAAAATCCAACAACAAGCATACCGGTAGAAGGAAATTTTCCAAACACTCAAAATAAAGTTGGTAAACCGTGAAAATTTTCACGGGTCCAGCTAGTTTTGCATGAATACAGCTGGTTGGTTAACTTTTGTTCTTAAATGAGATACAGAACAGATAATTTGGTTCTTCAATAACTCCTTGTTACAATAATCCGCTAATTTTACCGCGGAGCCCAACAATAGGTCCAGTACCACTTGCTGAAATGATGTCAAACGCTATTACACTTCTTCTCCGTCCCAACTTCACACTACTTTAGTGTACATTGAGGAGAATATCGTTCCTCAGGAGTGCGCCGAATGAACCTTCTTCCATCAGAGCAAAACAAGCTGAACTTTGACTCATTACTAAAATTAAAGTGCCCATTATTCTTCAGTCCATGTGGCGTGTTTAGTAACATATTTTCTCGGGACCACTTGTTTTTTTTTTTTTTAGAACTGTAGGGTTTGTTGCAAGGTACTGCACAAACCTTTTTCACCGAATCACCAAGAAACTGTGTGTCTTGAACCCTTGATACTGAGGCTGGAAATAGCAGTTGTAGGAGCAAATCTATCCTCTTAGCATTCCATTCCATCCACAGGTCTTCTCTTGACACATTTTTCCCAGGCCTGCCTGGTGGTTCCCTATGGTTTCGCGCGACCCAATGTCCCAAATAGTTTCACAATGCTGAGAAGAAGCGTCTTGCTGCTGCAATCTTAGCAGTGTCATCAGTGAACGTTGATCTTCACTACCTGACTTCGCTATTAGTTCTCTAACTTCCAATGATATTTTTTGCTGAGTTTTCAGCCATGTTTATAGAGCCTGAGTCGTTAAGAAACGGACTACATTATAGTCGTAAACCCTATTTACAGTTTTTACCCTAACAGTTATTAAATAAAACTTAATAATTATAAAAATTGAAGGATTTCGTTAATCGTTTTGATCTTTTTGATCCCCCCCTTGAGCTCAGTTTTCTATCAATCACGCGACATTCATCCCCTAATTTGTTAGTATGCATTAACACAACGAGAGAACCCTGGCAGTGCATACGACCTATCCGTACCACCAAAGAGAAGATCTAAAATATGGGTCGTTTCTTGTACACTGGCTGTAGGAAAAAAAAGGAGGAAAAAACGGTGGGAAAAACACCCCGGTGGACAGTATCTACCCGAAAAATGTCGGTAGGAAAAAAGCCCCTCCTCACCTACCACCAAATCAATATTTAATATCTATACTCAGTTTCTATGAATAAAGTTATAATAAAATAAAATAGAGGGCCCAGCCGTCAAAAATGACGGTAATTATTTTGTTATTAAGCTATTTATTGTTCCGGATCCCATTATAGGACTTGCTGTAGAATAGGTCTCATATCTGCTGGCGTGATCTTCCATTTTTGACACGCAAGCTATGCTGCAACGAGTTTTGCGAGAGCAAAAAAACACCCCCCGCAAGATGAGGCGCGGATATCAGTTTGAAATTAGTTAAGCATTGAGCAGTACAAAGAAAATATACTTCAATCAAAAGAATTGACCGGAATTGCTCGGGGCTTGCCGTAGCCTGGATACCAACCGATAGGTAAGCCTTTCGGGGCGAAATTTGGAGACGATGAAAGTTGAATATAAAAATGCGTCTTTTTAACGTGAAATTCCAGCTGCTACGCAAATTTTCAGCTCAAGAAAGCATTAGCGAAATGGATTATGCACGAAAGGAACGAAAAATTCAGCCAAGACTGGGCCTCTCGGACTGCTACAAAGAAAATCAGCTGAAACATAATAATAATATTATGCGATATAGCTTATATAAGACAGGATCAAAAACTCTATCAGAGATACCGCCTTCCATCTACCATGTTCAAAAGAACATCATCTTCATATCAGAAAGTACTGAGCTAACTTTCAAAACGAAGCGAGATTCAGAAAATTCAGCATTTCTACTTTGATCATATATTACAGAAACTGTATTAGTAACCNTCCATCTACCATGTTCAAAAGAACATCATCTTCATATCAGAAAGTACTGAGCTAACTTTCAAAACGAAGCGAGATTCAGAAAATTCAGCATTTCTACTTTGATCATATATTACAGAAACTGTATTAGTAACCTTCACTCGAAGAGCTTATATTTTATGGTATCTCAACTAGTTTTCCAGTAGATGAAATTTTTTTCTATCTGAATCCCTAACAGCGTGACGGAGAGACGGACCAACCAAAGCGAGCGAGTAAGCAAGCGACCAAAAACAGTATATATTTATGCAGGGTGTTGGGAAATTCAGTACAGATATTTTAACCACAAGTACAGTCATCATAGCTGTACCCAGTGTTTTTTTTTGTAAAACTCAGTTTAAAAAAGTTTACAGCGATTTTAATTTTTATTTCGAAAAACAATTTTCGCTGTAAAAATTCAGTTTTCAATTTACTTTGATGAAAATAGGTAGCAATGCAAATCTTTTAATTCTCTACGACCACACGTTGTCAAAATTTGAAAAAAAGTGTAAAATAACTAAGAAAATGACGTTGAAATTCAAAAGAGGCTACACAAATTAATAGTCACACTCGTGAAAAACGAGATTTTAACGATGAAAGCTTATTTCAATACCTTCTAGATGATGTAATGCATGACAAAAAATAATCAGATTAAGTGCATTTGCCCGGAGGAAAACTGATATAAGTTCACCAGTATTGACGCGCACCCGCATGTTTTTCCGTCACTGCACCAGATAGGCATGGCTAGAAGAATATCACTGCTGCGGTAAGTGGGTTTTACGTTGCATGACTGGGCAGTTGGCAGTGTTACAGTAAATTAGTGTTACGCTTAACGCAATGAAATCCATAAACAAAATAAAAAGCAACGAATTCTCTAGTAGAAAAAAAAAAACTTTCTTAGAAGCGAATGATTTGTTGCGGTCTGTAAGCTTTAAAAGTTTAATTTTCATATTGTGAAATTTTTCATTCTATTTCTTTCTAGAAAACTTCTGTCACATCTTCATTTACTAACAAACACTAATTTCTTTTTAATAACAACCTAATGGATTTTTAATTCACACAACTAAGCATTGAATGAGTTATCAATACAAGTAGCGGGAACAGAGCTTCGGGGCCAGATGATGTTCGTGCAAAAATCCTCAAAATCTGCAAGCTAAGCATTTCTTACCCGCTCTACCTCATGTGGCGTAAATCATTGGACGATGGTGTTAGCACCTATAAACACGCAGTCATTACCCCAATCGTTCTTTTTAAAATTTATAATACAATAAGTGAAAAAATGATAATTTCATTTTCTGAAGGAACTAAGGCCTAAACTGGAAAAGTTACACGAACAAAATGTTTTCATTTTTTAATTTTGCATCTAATGTGCAAATTTCAGCAAAATCCATTCAAAAATAAAAAAAATGAAAAATTTTAAAAACGCCCCCTAAAGTGTGAGCGAGCGTGGAAGAGAGTTTGCCATAATAATTTCTCTTTTATTACCAATTCAGTATCTCTAATACGACCCCATTATAATGTGCATGGTAAGTTTATTTTTATTGCATAAGTTCCTGGAGTCGTTCATTTTTTTTTTTTTTTTGTTCGGACCCATGCTGGGTGACGCTTCTCACTATATCTCTACTTGACTACTTCTGTCTGTACTTACTAGAGACCCTAGCAATTTTCATTTCTTTTTCTTTTGGTACTTCTATCACTTAGGATAGCGGCATCAAGTATTGCATGAAACTTCAAATTTAAAAAAAAAAAAAACGAGAGCACTCTGAGAGCGCACACCTCTTCAAGGCAAAGAAACTGTAACAAGCAATTTAAAGGCTCTGAAAGAATGTTTTTTTTTTTCTGTAGCAAAACCCAAATCTAATTATTTATGCCCTCCAAGAGCAGTAACAGCTTCTGAAATTTTCTTGACGATCCGTTCATAAGTTTTTTGAGTTTTGCTGTTAACAACATCATGAAAAACCTAAACCAAACATACAAGCAGACCATCCTAGGAGTAACAAAAATTACCTTTTTTTCATTACTAAACAACTCCTGTAAATTTCATAGAGATCCGTTCAAAATTCTTTCTAGTTCGGGCACCAAGAATAAGTATGCGACTCCTCCAGGAGTCGTAAACTCTTAACGGCCAAAGCTTCCGAGGCAACCTTAATCCGTCTTCTTCTCTCTCCCGCTAAAACTTCACAGTTTGATATCTCAAAGCTTCACATGTCAGCGGCTCTTGATCGTGCTTGCGTGCATTCATGATCGTCTCTTTGGTAGGGACTCTTCTTTCTTTTTTCTCCAGTCTTCTATATCCTACTAGCATAATGACAATAGCTCATAGAAAGCCGGGGCGTAAGTTCCGGTGTCTTTTTGGGAATGGGCCTATTGGTTCGTCCACTGTCACCAATCTAATCTAATCTTTTTAGCAGTCTTTCCAATTTGCATGTATGTAGTACTGTGCGAGCCGAAGTCGTCCCCGGGGTAACGTAATCGGACGAGACAGGAGAAAAGTTACCACGTTTCGACTCTCGTGTACAGCAGGCTTTACAATCCCTGTAAGTTTCGTAAGATTCCGTTCATTACTTCTTTTTAAGTTATATTGGTGCTAGATAAACACGACAAAAGCCTAACCTCCTTGGTCCTTGGTTGAGGTAACTATATTGTTAGGCCAGCTTAACTGATGATGTTGCCATGACAATGATTTATAAGGTTCCAAACTGTATTTTTCTCCGAAAACGAATCGAAAAGTGCACCAGGGCTACGGCACCAAAGTTTTGTTCGGCTAAAAAAGAGCATATGTTACGAACTAGGGAAGAAAAGGCTACACTGGATTAGGGTAAGTTTCCTTTTTTTTTTGTTAAAGTAAGATTGCATTAGCAAGAAGTTATATCAAATCAGTACAAATAAGCAAAAAATAGCTGGAGTTGACTGTTATAAAGTACTATGTTCCCCCGAGAAGTTTCATAGCGCAGCGGTGAAGTTATAACTTTGAAATAAATGCTGCAGTACTTCGGAAGGAAAAACTAGTAATATGCTAAGGTTGTAACCAATAAATTCGTGTTCACTGTATCAATATCTTTTAGACTTGGGCATAAAGTGTCTCGATCTGGGACGGTGGTAAAAGGACTCTCCAATTTTTTTTACAAAGATTGAATTTACTGTTTACCACAAAATTTATCTTACGACACCAACAAAGAGTCCTGTCCATATATAACCACTAAGTAGCTAGCTGCTTTGAGAAATACTAGCGAACCAAATTTAAAGTGTAGCAAGTCACTGCCTACCTTCTCGGCACACATAATGCTACCTTCCGAGTATTTGAAAACTGTCTGCGGTTTTGATTCTAAAACTGAACAAAATAACTTAGTCTGGAAACTTAAGTATTCACGCACCACTCACACTGACTACTTGCCGTTACGGTGCCGTGCGTCGCCGATTGCAAGAAGTTATATCAAATCAGTACAAATAAGCAAAAAATAGCTGGAGTTGACTGTTATAAAGTACTATGTTCCCCCGAGAAGTTTCATAGCGCAGCCAATTCGCCTGATTTGGCATATTTTCAAGACACATACACTCGTATGATCTTGTGCCTAAAAATTTTAAATCCTTATCCACCTATTAACGGCGTTTCGGGACGAAAAGGAAAATATTGCTCAAAATTATGAAAAGTGGAGCCCATTGCGTAAAGGAGATGCATCGCAGGATCACTTTTAATAGTAGGCTTGGAGCTTTTCAAACAACAAACTTCAGGCCAAATTCATACAAAAGTTAAAAAATTGATGCTTTACGCTACCACAACGCCTTTTAATACCAAAACTTATCATTTTTTATGGATTTGAGGAAGACCAGAAGCAACAGCTACTACCACTGATGTTACTCCGCTTCATCCATCCGCGGTATCATTGGCCTGTACGCCAGCTTAGACCCCTTCCGTGCGCTAACCTGTTCCGTATCATTCTTGACGCAATGCAGAGACACTTCACACGCGCAGGGCGAGCTACGTACTAAATGCTACTTGGAACTAGTCTAAGGTATCACAACGTAACACGAAAGAACCATGTATACAATTATACATAACCACAAATGCAAACAGACGTACAAGTTTATCTATATGTATTTACTTATAAATAGTGTCACGTGCATATTTGTGTTAGAGCATTGTTACCAAAATTTTTGTTTACAATTATTTCTAACATCCGACTACACTAGTTATCCAGCGATTAAAAGCTGCTGGTCTTTGGCCTAACTTGACTTAAATTTTGGGAGTTATTCACAGTAAAAATCATCATCATCACATCCCACAGCTTACCTTCTACAAGATACCGTAGAAAGGCAACCATTCGATACTATCATTGCACGTGTTACCTCATCTAACGTAGGGAAACAATGGCTTTCAGATCACCCTGTTCGTATTCGATCCTATCATTGCATGTGTCACCTCATCTAACGTAGGGAAACAATGGCTTTGTCTGTCTATTATTTGACGGATTTTGACGGAACTGACAGGGATTGTTAGGGATGTTAAGAGGAACAGATGATTACTTTTGGTGAAGATCTGTCCATCAGTTTGCTTGTTTGCCTGTTTATATTTTGTTAGTTCCATATCCTAAAAGTAATCGACGGATACTCATGAAATTTGCACGAGTTCTTAGGTATAGTTTGCTACGAATAAATGATCACATTTTTGTGAGTATCTCTTAGTTCGTTTGTGTGTTTGTCGCTGTGTTTGATTTTATGTTTGTTAACACAATAACTCAGAAAGTTAACGATGGATCTTTATGAAAGTTGAATGAGTAGTTAGTAATGTTCAAAGACATACTTGATCAAATTATAGTGATGAAGGGCTGGTTCCTTCATGCGTTTTGACTTATGTTTGTTAGAATATTGTTAGCAGCATAACTTAAAAATTAATAAACGAATCTCTAAGAGAATTACAGAAGCTGCTGATACTCTCAAAAGACACGAATGGTAAGATTTTTGAGTTGATACAAAAAAAATCATGGTTTCAGAGCCAATTTGAATTTTCCGTTACCGCTGCCCTGCTTGGCGGAGGTATGCGCTCTCAGTGTGCTCTAATTTTTTTTTATGGCAATGACAAGTACATTGGGTTCCGAAGTGTTCATAACTATACACCTTTACTTCGAGCTAAAAATATTAGCTGCCTTTGGAAGTGAAATAAAAATTGCAGAGAGTGAATTAAAATGCGGTCTAATGGTAACGATAAAAAGCTATACATGAAAAAGCCGAGTCCAAGGAAAACATCACATGAGTATAATAGTTTCCGAACTATAATATATTGTATAAGTAATGATATGCGCTGTGTTATGGATCTAATGTTCTGATGGCAAACCTAAGTCTGTTAATATACCCCTCTGCCCGCCAACATATACTCCTGCTATGTATGTATAAACTATGTACTTACTTCTGAGCCGCAGTACGCTGCTAGAAGAGTTTGGCCACTATAGTTGCAGCCTTCATAGACCTCAACCTCATCCCAGCTGCTACTGAAAGAACGTTCCAGTGCGAAAGTTCCAAAAGTGAGTTGTACCTTCTTGCCGGGAGGAGCAGCGAGAGCCCAGCGACTGTCCATTTGTTATCGTACGGATCTACGCCATTGTTGGCGTGGGATTCGAAGATGTTGGCATTCTCTTCTTCAGCGAAAAAAACAGTGAGTCCGTCTGGAAGGATACAATATATGTGGCAGTGAGAGGTGAAGGTGCTAATCGCATCTAGTTTTACAAAAAGCACTTGGACGGCCATCGCAATGGCAGATGTGTATATAAAGAAAGGAATGGGCCTGTAGGTTGTCATCCTACCACACCGGAGGCTTGCCGTTTGGATGAAAATGAATTTCGCAATTGAAGACTTCCATGTGCACCAACTGATGAAAGTATCGGAAAAAAGTGCACTTCCCACCAGAATAGTCGGGGAAGAGTTATAATTGACAACTATAGCTGTTTATTAGTCTCTGAGCAGTGAACGAAGTGGGTAATACAAACTTGCAGCATGACCAAAACGACAACAGGATAGAGACGAACTTTGGCGTTTTGAAGTGCGTTAAAAACGACCAGTAACTAGGACGAGTCCTGTTCGGTGTCGAACTCTGTGACTGAATCGGAAGCAAGACTTGATTGTTCATCTTTGTTCAAATTGTCTTTCATTTTCACAACATAGGATAACATACAGTTCACAAAACTAATTGCTGTAGACCACCTGATGATTCTACAGACAAACTCTGACGAACTGTTCGTTAGATTGTGATCTGCACTCAATCCAAAGACTGAGCTCAGTCAGAAATTATCGTCGGCAGCGCCGGTAATTATCGGCACCATTAGGCGTCCTAACGACAAAATTTGCCTTATTTGAAGGCTCTGTGTCGCCGGGATATGCCCTCTTTTCTCGCCTATGACATGAATGGCACCTTCGCCGATTTCAGCCGAGAAGCCATTCTTATATAGGTCATAATGCACTTTATTTGGCCTATACAGAAGCCCTTAATTATAGGCCGGTTAGGTATATTCAATAACTGCGATATTTCGTCTACAACATGGACAGTTCATATAGCCACGGCACAACACAGAAATGATTATTTACGTATGCGCATGAAACGGAAGCTTAAGAAAAAGGTAAAGTTAACTCAACACTTGACCGTACCCTCAACTGTGAAACCACATGCACTGATTCCTGCTGCAGATATAAGCCAGCCGGTACCAGATGAGTATAATACTGCAGTCGACCTCTAATCGTCTAGAGCTATGGCGCCAGTGGTGCAAAGTTCCATGCAATAATCTGCACCTG
Source organism: Parhyale hawaiensis (assembly GCA_001587735.2). NCBI lineage: Eukaryota > Metazoa > Arthropoda > Malacostraca > Amphipoda > Hyalidae > Parhyale > Parhyale hawaiensis. Next base: position 2,524,198 of record LQNS02277097.1, on the reverse strand, counting down.
CGTCCCTTCCCATGTGCTCGCAAAGTCAGTAAGCCCACAGCAGTACGCAAACCGGATGCTGACTGATCACATTAATCGCCGCTAAGAACTTGCCTACTCGCTAGGAATGTTTGAACCTGCGGCCTTGTGAGTCAATGTCGGAACCTATAGTCTGCTGCAAATCGGAAGAAAGGTAAATGGACACGAAAGACAGACGTATCAATGACCTACCTAATTGCTAAGCTGGGTATCTTACATCATCCTTCGAAAATATAAGTGGATACTTTTCTGGAAACTAATTTAAAATTTTCAATTGATTTCAATCAAGAGTGTCTGCCTGTGCGTGCTTCAACAGTCTCTACTTATTTGCCCAGTGGCAGATTGTAAAGATTTCGGAATGGGACTTATGGCGCCTATTTTTGGCGTCAATGTTTTGGTGCCAATTTTTTGGCTCCGTTTTTTTTGCGACTTTGTTTTTTACGCCGATTGTGTTGTGCCCAATATTTAGGTTTGGTTCGTTTAGGTTAGGTTAGCTATTGTTAGGTTAGGTATGGTTAGGTAAGGTATGGTTGGGTTATAATAAGAGCGTTAGAATATTTCCGTGGTTTAGCCTTCAATCACGAGATGCATTAAATAAATAACTTTAGTCAATATAAGTGTTTATATTATCTTCTTCAGTATGTGAAAGTTGACGAGTGTCTTTGACGAGTGTATTGTGCGACTATTTCAATGTTAATTTTAGGTATTATTCAATAATAACAGATTTTATAGAAATATCATTTAATTCATATATCCTGTTTCAATTTTTTTCAGAACCCCCCAAAAAAGACGCCAAAAACCATAGAAAAAAAATAAATAAAGCAATAAAAAGAAAGAAAACTGTGCCAAAATATCGGCATCGAAAAGTAGTAGACCTTATAGAGTTGTAGATAAGTTGACCATATTTTTTATTTATTATTATTTTTTTTTGTGCCGAGAACATTCATAGAAAAGCCATGGGTCTCTTTAAATATATGTTTTATACTTGTCAGTAAATGAAGATCAGCAAATTTACTGTCTTCTATGTTTCATTAACATGTACATTAAAACAGTTCCTGAGGTAGACTCCAGCGCCTTCTTTTACTGTGCTCTCAAGCAAAGGATAGCTGTAACAAATTTTTGAAATATCGTAAAGATCCGTCCATAGTTAGTTAGATTTCAGTTTTACCAACTTAGCCGCAATTCAGGTGATTCAACAGTGAATTTCATTTTTTATTATTATGTCATCCGTAGGAATATTTTGTCTCGGTATTCCTGCCGGAAGAATTCAATTTGGTTCAGTGCGCTACTTCTGGCGGGAAACAGGCGCAAAGAATAGTAAAAGACACTCGAGTGGACGGCTCCTTTTGTGGACTTACACACGAGAGAGACTACAGATGTCCCGCGTACCAGGTCGGCTATCTCGATCGACAGCACACCTCACGGAACAGAAATATTAAAAGTAGAGGACCTACCTAATTTTTCAAAACTAACTTCATCAGGAGGAACTGCGGCAAGCTGCAACATCTGCGGATAAGGCACTCAGGAACCTTGGGCGCGTCATGCCCAAATATATTGTGGCAGGGATAGGGCCCGCCAGAATATACCTCTGAAGGCAAAGATCCGTCCATAACTTTATGTCAGTTTGCCTGTGACAGGCAAATCGACAAAGAGACAAACGAGAAAACACGAGACAGGCAAAAACGTCGAAAAAAATCAACTCCCTGGAAACTGTGAAACATTCAAAATACATTGATGTATGTTTGTTCAGAGTACCGGTACTGGGAGGGGCCTGAGAACAATGCATACATGAATTATAGGTCAAGAATGGCAATACTGGGGGAGGGGGGGAGTTGAAGGGCTACGCTGCATACCTACTGTACATGAATGTAGGCACATACCTCTTATAGATCAAATCTACGTATCCTCGAGTCTCTGTATATTTTCAAATTCAAACCTGCTGTAAATGATACCCAAAGTGCATTCCCCTTCTCATTGCCAACTATTAGTTCCCCACATCATGTTTTCATTTTTCACCCCGCACTTTTTTTGTTTTTATTTTATTCGTTTTCCGTTTTCTGTATTTGTCCATGGCTCTGTATTTTTTCTATATTCGCACTATAATTTCAAATGCTCATAGAATTGCAACGCTTTTTAGGATTAGTTGTTATAGATTTGATATTTGATTCGTTGTAGTGTAAATTTTTCGTTTATTGTTTTATAGAATTTGCGGAAGATGGACTGTTTGTCCGAAACGTTCAATTTTATCAAATGATTATTTCAAGTATCCTAATAGAATGACTCTACGATTAGCGATTTTCACCTTGCTCTTTTTCTTAGAAATGTAGGCTTTCCTGGGGGAGGAATTGAGCATAACACATGCATGAATTTTAGATCCAGGGTGTCGATACTGGAGGTTATGAGCTCAATACATTAATGTATTATATATGTTGACTGCAATAAAATGTAGCAATAGTGGAAGAAAAAGTTAGAGGGGGTTTGCCTCATAATTGAAACGGAGCTGGTGCTCAAGCACGTCCCACCAGGCCGCCCCGGTGCATCTATGTGCTGTAGTTAGAGTCGACGCAGCGGACAATGTTTCAAAATTTAAGAAACATTTGCTTGTTTGTAAATTATATTTAAAGTTACACCTTACTGGGATATCCTGGCTAAATTTTCGCAAATTTTAACGTCTTCAAATTCGACCATCTTCGACATCCCACCTGATGAGCCGTGGTATGGGGAAACGCGCGTCGTGGGTAAATTTCTACTGAGCTTCTCATCGTATTTTCTGAAATGATGTAATGCATTTTCAAGATAATACGCATATAGATGACAGTTTAACACGACACAAAATCCCGTTAGCACGACAAACTCCTGTTAGAACGACAAGAATGTTTTCATGTTATCAGACCGCCCCCTGTACTGAGCGTCAATCTTTAATTACGACACTAAGTAAGGCCAATCAAAGATCGATGCTAAGTAACGAACAGCTAACCAACAATGAGCTCTTAGTGCGAGAACCTTGTAGGTTAGGGGACAGGTCTGGTTCTGCTAAAATCCTAAATACGTTAAGACACTTTAGAACATTAGCAGAACCAGACCTGCCTACCTAACCTACAAGGTTCTAGGAGTAGGCGCTCATTGGAGGGGCCTCTGTACTATAGGGTGGTGGTCGGTGGTGGTGGATGGCAGCATCTAAGCGCGTTTACTATCGAGAAGACGACGGAATAACCCTTGGATTTTTTTAGCATGTCGTCCTAATGGGATGATTTGCATCATGTTGTGTTAACGAAACTTATAACTATGTATGTATACATATATATCTGTTTACCTGTGCACCCAATACGTGGTCAAAGGAGTTGAGCAATGTTCATATTTTTTTGCAGGGAGTCTG
>LQNS02277097.1:2483265-2493669 GCA_001587735.2 Parhyale hawaiensis | reverse complement strand
GCGCACGGGAACAGCAAGTCGGGAAAGAAGAAGAAGAACAGATGGAAGAAAGATCAGTATGAGTTACAGGTGAGAAGGAAGCAAAATGGGCACGAAAGACAGACAAGACCATCGTGATGACGACGCAACGGGTCACGGGTCGTCTAGTATTAACTAAATGCATGGCTATGTTGCCAACATGAACCGCACTTGTGAAATAAATATTTAGCCATTGCTTAAGTTAATCATACAATTTGCATATATACTAGTTTTTTACGGTTACCTCAGATTATGCAACAAGCTGATAAAAAAATGAATAATAAGGCCAACAATACAAAAATAATACAAAGCTATTATTACTAGACAAGTTGTTAAAAACCAAGTAAAAACGGACGTTTCGGGTATTCACCCATCATCAGCGAAATTTAAGATCATGATTTTATTTCTAAAAATGGAAAACGCAATTTTGAAAAGAAATTCCAAACTATACATGTAAAAGAAAGGATTAACAAACCTAATTTAGTATCGCTAAGGGAAATGAACTCTGCATATCGTTAAGTGAAGGTTTCAAGCTATGAATAAAGATTGATTCTAATATCTCCAAGTCACTAAAATACGGTGATCCAGAGAGAACTTTCAAATTCTCTAGCCAACGGGAGCCCCACACGTCTCTGCATAGAGTCTAACGTTTGAATGGGGAGGGTTAGCTAGGGGGAGTCCGGTACGTGGACTTTGGCCAGCATGTTCGGATACCCTTATGGAAAGCCAGCGGGAAGTGAATCCCACGTAGCAAGATGCACAATTGGCGCAGCTAAATTCGTAGATAAGGGATCGTCTCATGCCAACAGGAAGCACGTCCTTATATTTAAAAAAAAAAAAAATGAACCGATAGTATACTTATTAGACAAAATGATTCTACCCCATTCAAACGTTAGACTCTATGCAGAGAGGTGTGGTTCTCCCGTCAGGCTAGAGAATTTCAAAGTTCTCTCTGGATCACCGTATTTTAGTGACTTGAAGATATTAGAATCAATCTTTATTCATAGTATGAAACCCTCCCTTAACGATATGAAGTGTTCATTTCCCTTAGCGATACTAAACTAGGTTTGTTCAACCTTTCTTTTACATGCATAGTTTGGAATTTCTTTTCAAAATTGCGTTTTCCATTTTTAGAAATAAAATCATGATCTTAACTTTCGCTGATGATGGGTGAATACCCGAAACGTCCGTTTTTACTTGGTTTTTAACAACTTGTCTAGTAATAATAGCTATGTATTATTTTTGTATTGTTGGCCTTATTAATCATTATTAGAACACGAGTAAAGCAATCAGAGAAGTTACTAAGCTGATAAAAACGTCATAAAGAGGAAACAAATAAAAGTGAACAGGAATATTGTTATAAAACGTCCAAAAACAGAAATTATAACCAAAACAATTCAATAAACACCGAAATTAAAATTCAGTAGTGGTAAACATAACAAGTTAATTTTCAACATGGCAACCTCCATGTTTCATGATTTTTAGGGCGATTATCAACAGACTTTGTCAAGTTTGATATTTCAGATGGTGAAATAGAATCTGCTGCTGTTTTCATTGCATTCCACTCGCTTACTTTGCTCGAGGACTGCCGACCACCTTCATAGACCTTCCTATTGATCATTGCCCAGAGGTTCTCAATGAGATTTAATACGGCGCTATTGGCTTGCCAGGTCATAATCCTTTTTGATTTAAATTCTCCATCCGCAAGCCAGTTAGCAGTGTACCGTGCTCGGTGTGAGCGAGCGTTAGTCGTGCGATAGTCTGCTCATCAAGCCATGGAATCAAGTTGGCTTCAAGAAACTGGCAGTACCTTTCTGCATTCAGCTTAACTCCTTCTGCCACTTTAAATGGACCAATCAGGTTGTCACCTACTATCCCGGTCCAAAACATTATACCTCCACCACCTCGTTGACGCTTAAGCCGTGACTGTTGAGGTCGGTCATGGAGGACCCATCCAGATGCCCATCCATCTGGACCATCAAAAGTGGCTCTGCATTTGTCAGTAAATATGACATTAGAGAAATCAGTTTTCATGTTCTCCTCAGCCCATTTTACCCTATTTTCTTTATGAGTTTTTGTTAGAAGTGGTCGTTTAATTGCCTTTCTCACGTTCTCTATCTTCTGTAGAACTTCACATCTTGTCTGTCTGATTAGTATAGGGGCTCCAGCGTCCTCAAACATCGCCTTACTTGTAGAAAGTTGTTATCTAGCGATAGAAACCTTCAAATGTCGCATATCCTTAACAGTCAATTTCCTCGTAGAGGCTCTATCAGGAGTTTTCCTGTTGACTTTACCTTCAATTGCATAAGCCTCAATTGTTCGATGATCACGCTGTAATTCCTTGGAAACTTCGAGTGTTGTCTTACCAGAAGCCAATAACGAGGTCACTTTGATATTTTCTTCACTTTTTAAATCGCATTTCGTACCCATGTTAACTAGAGAGAGATGTTGCATTATATCTGGGGTAACAGCAGAACCCCGTGCGATAATCAAATGCGGCCGAAACGTGGAAATTGTTCTGTTTTCTTTTTCTCTAGCTGTTTTTATAGTTACAACATACCTGTGCACTAACTTACTATTCACATTTTAAATGTTTGACACTTATCTTGAACTAGAGCGCTCTGAGAGCGCATACCGAGGCAACGGTAACAAAAAATATAAATTGGCTCTGAAGCCATAACTTTCTTTATATAGACTCCAAAACTTAATCATTTGTACCTTTTGATAGTAATAACAGCTTGTGCAATTTTTTTGAAGATCCGTTCATAAATTTTTGTGTTAAACTACTAACAAACGTTATAACAAAAATGAGTCAAACATGCAAACGAACATACCGATCTGCACCAAAATTTAATTATTTATGTCTTTTAACATAACTAACAACAACTATAAATTTCATAAAGATCCATTCGATATTTTTTGAGTTAGCATGCTAACAAGCATAAAATTAAAAACAGTGACAAACGAACGAACAAACGGATCATTACCAAAATCTGGTCATTTACTGTTTGTTATATACCTAGCAACTCATGGTAATTTCATCAATATCCATCAATAACTTTTTGAGTTATGGCATTGAGAAAAATGAGGCAGATAAACAAACAAACAATCAAACAAACGGATCGACATATCTTCACCAAAAGTTAATCATCTGTTCCTCCTAACATACCTAACAATTCCTGCAAATTTCATTCAAATCGGTTCATAACTTTTGAGTTATCTTGGTGACAGACAGAGAGACAGACAGACAAACACGATGAAAACATAACCTCGTTGTCGGAGGTAAATATAAGTAAAAAAAATTGTATTTGCCCAATCAAAGGTAACGCACTGTAGTTATTCTGCTGGCAAATGTATCCCATGTAAATATGTAACCACACGCGAGTGGCAACGTGCTATGATTCATATCGAATAGATATATAGAGCAGCTTGTGTTATGGTTGATATAAGGGCATGGATGGTCTTTCGCTATCCTCTCACCATGCAGTCACACTTTTCAACAATAACTTTGACTTCCGGACAAATTATGTACATTCTATATTTACCTATGGTCGAGAATTATGGAGCAGCTTCCGTTGTACATATTAGGCGTTTTGTTCTAGGGCTGCGTGAAATCTATGAACCTGTAGAGGTTAGAGCAACATTATATCTAAGTAAAGTAGGCAAGTTTTTTTTATTATATGATTGCGTCAAGCTTTTTGCTACACTGTAGGTTGTTTTGTATAGCCCCATGGATCTGCTACTTATTAAGCTTTAGTGTCCTCCTGTGTAGAATTTATTCTATGATAACAGTTGTAATAGTTTATGCTATGAAAACCTCTCGAGCAGAAATAGGTGAATTGTTATCATAGGCGGAGGTAATAAACTGGCCAAGCGGCAACTGGTCCTCGGAGTTATGGCACTTGGTCCAAACTCCTCAGCATAATCGATGACCCGCAGAAACAACGCGCATTTGCCTTTCTAACCTCGTTTGTGGACTCACGAATATTAGCACCAGTTCAGTCAGTGACAAACGCACGCACGGTCCAAGTAGAGTTAAGCAACATCTTTTGCTGGTCGTGGGATAGAAATATCCCCTTCAATGAAACCAGTTTCGAATCGTTACGATGCGGTGAAACTCATTGCTTATAGAGAATCCACTATACATCTTACACGGCGAGCGATATGAGAGCGAAATTGAAAGACGAGAAACTCCAACAGACCTGGAGCGAGAATACTCGATATCGCTTCTGAGTATCACGGGGTTAGAGGTGTCACCGTAGACACGCAATGGAGTTGACGGGTGTTTGAAATTTCTCAGAGGGGGGGGGTATTGGCTTGGGTCCTAATAGTTAAAATTAGTTGGTGAATTTTCGTAGTTTTGATGCAAAAAGAAACAAGTTTTTCCAACAGCTTAAAGGCAAGTTCACACGGCATTCATCCCAACGCGATTACTCTTCCACTCGTCCGCATGTTTTGTTGTGTACGCTTTATGTACGCTACAAAAAGTTATTAGCCTTTTAGTGTCTTCATTGAAGAGTAAAACTATGTGTAATGTCTACATACAGTATATGTGTGCGGTGGGCACCAAACGGTAAACATATTCATTATCAAATTAGTCTCCTCTGCACGTCTCGGGAAGCAAGTTACGGATATCTCTTCAAATTTGGAGTGAATTACAATGCAGAAAACAGTGTACTTTTTGGGTATTTCTAGGGCACAGTAATGCATTCGGACGAGTGAAAGCGTTGATGTGACTGACGGGTGAAGGCGGTATAACAAGGCTATTTAGTGTAACAGAATGGTCTAGAATGCGCCCGAGTTAAATGTAAAAAGAAAAATATCCAGGGGGGCCTTGAATGGCCCCCAGACCGAAAGTCTCATTGCCGAGCAGCCCTCCGGGCTGTCGGAAGCCTGGGGAAAAATTTTGTTACCGCCACACTCAAATTCTGGCTACAGCCCTGAACTGGCACTGCCTATGATAGAATACTGTTCACCTCTTTGGATACTGAACAAATTGGAATACCGATGATATGCCGTTTAAATTTCACAGAAAGGAAGTCATGGGCAAATTCAAATGTATGAAGTTTAAGTGAGTCAAGTTCAATTAAAATAGGTTTGGTTAAATTGAAATCAATCAATTTCAACTGAAAATAAATCGATTTCAGGATAAAATATACCATCTAAAAAACACATTAGACACTCTTTACTATATATGAGCTTCATAGAAGTTCCAGTGCAAGCGCTGCAGTATAAAACATTCAGTGTGTTGATGAAAATGGTGTAATGAAGGAGAGAAGTTGTAAATAAGGTTTTCCTGCTTTCGGAAAGGAAGTTCCAGCTTGAACAACGAGTAAAGGAAGAGAAAGGGAGTCATCTTCTAACATGAACATGATCGCCGCACACAGCGCTGCTGAACAAAGCTCCTGAAAGAATTTGGTTTGGAAATTTTGTCATATCCACCATATGCTCCTGACCTTGCTCCTTCGAATTATCATTTATTTTGAGGGTTTCAAGACCATTAGATGGCCTCAGGGTGACATTACGAGAAGAGATTGAAAAAGAGTTGAATTCATTTTTCACATAAAACCTAATGAATTTTACAAGTGAGTCATTTTAAAGCTCGTCGACAGATGGAATCGAGTTATAATTAAAGAACAAAGGACGATATTGTTATGAGCAAAATTTTTCAATACCGCAGTTTTTCATTCTCAATATGCGCATATAAGTAGGGAAAAAGTTTTGCATCAACCTAGTAATTAATGGCCACTCAGGTTAGAGTAGTCGTGGCGAGTTGTAACTAATACAAACAAATGCCAAATAGTGGTAGCTCGGTTGTAAATGAGAGTAACTCGTGTCGATCGGTTGTAACTGGTTATATTGAAGGGTAGCAAGCTTTAACACTGGGCGAAAAGAAGTCATTAGAGGTAAATAGAAGCATGTAATTGTAGTTATAGTGGTAAGAGTTTTGAAGAGTGGTTACTATAGTTGTAACTACTGATAATCAGCGATAATTGAGTATAACTCATGGTAAATAGTTGTCTCTTGCAGTAACTTGTAACTAGTAACAAGTGGTGACTAGTTATAGCTTGTTTTAACTAGTGGTAATTGTAACTAGTCATAACTAACAGTAATTAGTGATAATTTTTTGTAACTGGTGGTAGCTAGTACTAGTAACCCTAGAAAGGGAGACCCCTAGCGAAGAGTTATAACGGGAGAGGCGAGGTGAGATGTACCTCGGCCTAATGATTTGCTAATAAATTTATTATTTATTGGTATTTCGGATTAAAAATCAACAGGCATACTCTTCAGACATTCATACATGAGTTGAGATATAATTAGAATCATCAATTCATTGTTAAATTATAATAAGACACCATGAAATGAACTTTTCTAAGAGAAAACTAGAAAGGATATAATCATACATTTTGTACGATAACAGTGGCAGTTTGCTCACCAATGTAGGCAGTGTGCATGTGTTGCAGGAACTGTGGTGTGCCTGCTGTATTGCAGGGACTGTACTGTCTACGTACGCAGAAAAATCAATGTACTACGAGTGTACACAGCAATATTCATATAATAATACAGTATACAATGGACTGTGACTGCACTGATGTAGCCTCATTTAGCTATGGTGGTCATATTTATTATAAATAATGTGTATAAAGCTTTGTTGTCCATCAGTAATTATAACCCTGGGATGAAGTTGCATGCAGATGCACAGAATAAAGAGACGTTGACACGTACGGGGCTGCCGGCCGTAAGAATACAGGGTCCAGTGCACTATCGCGCAGGTCTCCCTTTATAGGGACCATTTATCATAAGATCAATGGTGTTTTCACTTATGTATGGTTTTTTCCATTTAAATTTTTTCAAAAAACATGAAAAATGCCATTTTATGAAAAGTCACAAGTTTCCAGCAACTCATCTGAAACTTGAAAATAATAAATATGCAAGTTTCTGCAGGGCGAGGTGCAATACACCTCGGGTCTCCCTTTGTAGGGTTAATGGCAGTTGGTTGTAACTGCTTATAGCTGGTGGCAACAACTGATAACTAGCAGTAACTAGGTGTAGCTAATTGTAATGTACTGTAAATATTTGTAATAAGTGATATCTATCATAGTTGGACAGTAGTTCTAATTAGATGGTAGTCACTTCTGTTCTGTCGTGTACTGTAGCTATGCAAACAAAAAAAAAAAACGCAAGAACTAAGTACATACCACTGTACATTGCTACGAGTTATAGCCATCTACCATTGGTTACAACTAATTATCACAAATACCTACAGTTTGTTCTCAATGTTTATCACCAGTTACTTCTATTTACCTTTATTTATCACTAGTTACCATGCACTATTATTATTGGGGACGTAGAGTCACAAACAGCTGCAACTAGTTAACCCTAGTCACCACCAATTACCAAGTCTCACCACCACTTCAAACATAGTTACAACTATTTATGATTATTCCAACTAGTTGCCTACAGGCAGTAATAGTTACAACTAGTTACAATTCTTCTCTATTATAAATAGCTACCACTGGGTACTAGTTGTGACAATAAGAACCACTAGTGATGACTAAACAAGTTACAATTAAATATCACTAGTTATCACTAATTTCATCCAGTTATCCGTACGCTAAGTTATAGCTAGTTATTATATATTTCACATGAAATTTAATTGTTATTTAAATGTGATTCACGTAGAAATTTGTATTCTAAGCATCTTAGGTACACACCATTTGATAAAAATTTCTGACTAGTAGCCGATTCAAAAAGTGGACAAACCATTTACAACGAGGTTGAAGTTGTTGCAACGTAATCAGACGTACATTTTATGACTGTGAATTTTTACTGTATTTTATCAAAATAATTGGCGAACGTGCCCGCTCAGCGTACGTGCATCTCACAACAGAATAATAGCTTAGCTTGTACAGTTACAAGAAATACGATGATGTAAAAGTCACCTTATTTCTAGGAGCCCCATTTTAACTAAAGGTTTCGTGAATAAAAAAAATTAAAAAACAACAAGACCAACAGAAAATATTTTACTGCTGCGCGCCCAGCCCTCAGACTACTACTATCTAGCCAGATAAGCCTATTCAGTTGGCTTTTGTTTCCAACAAAAAGAATTCAGCTGCAGTCTATACACCAAATGTTTTGTATCAAAGCTATCTCATTTTTTCGGATAAGGGCAACTCACGGAGCCCAAATGTTTTTAGTGGAATTCTGTGTTTCGCTGCAGTTTTGCGCAACACAGCCTTGGTGTATCTCGCTCAACAAATGTTTCGCTCGATACAATGCTGATAACAAAAATCGGTCCTATTGTTTCTCTGGGTCCTTATCACGCTGTCATTTATTCACCAGATATATTCCTATCTGAAGGTTAACCAACATGCCAACTTTTACGAATGAAATTCGAATCAGCCTCTCGGTCGTATTTTGTTTCATATCAGCGTTATCATGTTGCTCTTGGTATGTCACACAGAAATGCTAGTGAAACATAATACTGGAGTATTGTTTTGTGAAACTAATGTACCGTGTACCTTGCATATCAAACTGGACAACTGGCGTTACCTGACTATAATATTATATTAGCTAGTGAAGGAACCTCGAAACCTGCAGAGACCATTCAACATGACTGGCTCAGGCTCGTGTTCTCGACTTAGTTCCTACTTATTTCTTGTAAACTTTTAGCGAAGTCAGCTGGCGGCAGTGAATTTCTATTGGCCTAAAATATAATGGGTGTATTTTTGTCGCCTTACCTCCTTTTCGTGCGCTAAGTGGCGATAAGCCTGACCCATCCGAAACATGACGACTGTCCTGTTGGTTTGTCTTACTTACGTTAAAATGGTTTCAATTATTTGAATCAGATGTTTAGATTATAACATGAATCAAATAATGTAATAACCACCGTCGTGTGTTTATTTGTTTATTTATTTGTATGTTTCGTGTCCCTTTAAAGAAATAGATAGGCGAAAAATAGTCCTGGTTGCAGATCTTGCAATGAGATTGCGTTTTCATTGAGATCGATGACCAGATTGTAGAAGATGGTGAAAGTGGGATCCTCATTCCTTTATCTCAATGCACTCCTTGTTTCCAACACTTCTTGATATCGAAAAAAGATATTACAGCTTCTCTTAGCGCGGCCTTGTACTCTGATTTTTATGACTTTCTCCATACACCGAAATATATGTTTGCTCTAAGTTTATGACGCATAAATTCAGTAGCTGATCAACGAAGGGCAAACGAAGCAATGATGTTTCATGGACAGTAAACATAGTTTTTGCTTTAAGCTTGCCGTCTTCCTTTGGCGAAGCAGTTTTCGCTTCTGCACAAAATATTCATTGTACTGCAGTCTTATTCGGTAGGCAGGATACGCTGCGGCGGAGACTGTGGTTATCCAGTCAAGCTGGTATCTTGTCAAGTTCAAGGAGCTTCTATAGAGAAGGAGGGAGCCAGTACCCTAGCCCGTGAAGCTCAAGAGCCTCTCATGGCTGCCAGCCAGTCATATCGGATGCACCAATCGCATATTCGTAATTCAGTTTGTCTGCTGCACCCCCGTGAAACTCACTGCTCCCCGTCACTACTACCAATGAGATCTCACAGCCATAAGAGATCTGGTTTACTCGCTGGCAAATCTGTGTTTGGACCGCAGGGCTCCCTCCTTCTGTAGAAGCTCCTTGGTCGAGCTTCATTGGAAACTGATTGGTAGAAAATACACTAGATTGTAGTTGAATGCAAACTAATCCTATTCAGCGACGAATGATATTCAAACAGTTAAGATACCGAAAGCTTTTCCTAGTGCTACCGTGGATTCTGATTTATGCGAGTACTAGTGGACCCGTCCGTGAAGAATTCACGCAATAACTTATACGTTTGCCTAATGCCTCTAGGCCGGTGCGGAATCTCTTCTTCTCTTAATTGCTTCTTAATTTTCTTCTTTTCTTCATTGATCCTCTGTGGTGCTGTCATCCTAAAGTCTTCTATATATAGACAGGCAGAAGTAACATCTTGAGTAACACACTTCAACAAACTTAAACAAAATACCAGCTTACATACAATGTGTTCGCTCGGTAGCAAAGATACCGTTGATACCGTCTTTTCACCTCAAATATCTGATTCCTTTGAGGTCCTCAAATTTTGACCTATGAAGAGAAAACTGCTTCGTCAGAGGAAAACAGTAAGCTAGAAGAAATAATTGTCTACTGCCCGTGAAAACTTATGTTTCGTCGGTTCTGTTGACAATTGTATCAAAGTGGGAAGATTAGCTCATGCAACGAAATCATCCGTGGGAAGAAACTACGAATCAAGAAGCATGAGAGTGCCAACGGAAGCTTCAGACATCTTCAGTGCTACGATTTCAACTTCGGCAATGCAAGAAGTGCATTCAGACATAAGGTCGCCCTA
>LQNS02277097.1:2451603-2463691 GCA_001587735.2 Parhyale hawaiensis | reverse complement strand
AGCTATTCTGTGATCTCGGATCTTCTTTTTTTCATTCTTTTGTTTTCTCCACCCGCTGGGCTGGTTGCGTGGGGGTTTGTTAGCCTCATGGAGTTCCTCCGTTCCTACGTCGCCAGCCTTGTGTGATTTAATAATAATAATAATAATAGGAACTTAACCAAACCCACCTAGCCTAACCTAGACCTTACCAAACCCTGTGTTGTTTTCTCATATCAAAAAACAATGGGAACTTCAATGTCATACATCTCGAAAACTTAGCATTTGCGACGAAAACGTTATTCATGTAAATAGTCTTGAATTGACCCAATTAACATACTCAAGGCAAGAAGAAAACATGTTTGAGTTAAAGTAAAATAATATATACCCTCTTTTTTTCGTCACCTCGGCCCCAACCCCGGGCTCCGGCTATTTGGTTGCACCCTGGCCCCGGCTACTTGATTTTTTATCGCTCAGGCCCCGATTTCTCCAATGTCGTTGCCCCGATCGGTTTCTACGTGTAGGTTGCCTCAGCTATTAGGTAGGCCTTCGGGACGGCTCTCTTCCGTGCCCACTTTGCTTCCTTCCCGATGTCATACTCTTACTTGCTCATGCTTTATTCTGTTCTCCCTCTTCTTTCCCGACTTGCTGTTCCCATGCGCGTTGACCCTGTGTGGAAACACCTTGGTGCATGGGTTCCCCGTTTCTCTTGGCTTATTACTTATGTATATTTCCCACGCTCTTTCCTCTGTGATATCGTTCTGCTCGGTAACGGAGGCTTAAACTTCTTAACTATAACATAACATAAATCTGTTGCTGTAGCAAAATGACTTTTTTTTCATATATTACCAATATATATTAGCTATTTTATTATTTATGAGTAACTTTTCATAACATAAAATGCGCACGAGTTTATCTACGCAATCAGCGGTAATCAAAGAAAGACTTTTCCTTATAAGAGCACATGCAATATTGATCGAACAATATTTCTTTCTTGCCCCACTCAGCAAGACAGTTGAAACAGAACTAACGACCAGATGTGGACAGAACCTAAATGCCTCTTTCAATGCAGCTTAAGGCACGCGTCAGTGGATATTTAAATTGAAAATTGAAAAGAAAGTTGAAGCGAGAGTTGAAATGAAAATTAATAATTTTAGGCCGGCTGCACACTAACACCTTTCGTTGCCGCTATGAGCTTGAAGGCAACTCAACTTATCCGTGTACGTAGCTACGGCACGGCTTCAGCTTGCACAAAATTTAGCTGCTTCAAAAATTTTCAAATATTTCAGTCGCTACCGCAATTTCTACACCCTAGCGAGTGGCATTGTTGAACTTTCAACGATCGCTCTTAATTATGAGTGGTTGGCGTTCACAACGATTGGTATTGTAAGAATTACAGCACGATGTTCATAGACGTCATGCTGAAGTCACGGCCACGGCTGCGCAGTCGGATGAGCTAAGTTGCGTCTAGGCTGCTAGCGACTACGAAAGTTGTTAGTGTGCAGCCGGCCTTAGACGTAGCTTAACGTTAATGGCCGTTACATTGCATTTTATAAAAAAATTTCTTCCCCACTGATATTTGTAACAAGGAAAAACTATGAAAAAACAAAAACCTAATGTCAGGAAATCAATCCTCTCAATAAAAAAACACAATCGGTTGAATAGAAATACAAATTTCGCTTTACCGTTATGCATGCCTCACACTTCTCAGACCAGAGTCTAGGGCTTTCATCTCGGGATTTCGGAATCCCATTCGATTTTCGGTCAACTTTAAATCCAGTTAATTTTTTATGATTTCCGGGAAGTCGCGGATTTTTTTTCAAAAAATACCCCAAAAATTCGTTCTGACACTTCGGCTGCAGGCAAGGTAGCTGTTCAAGCACACGTAGCTAGTTACGGAGAGTAAAGATGAAGTTACAAGCTTACTCTATATCGAAAAGTAAGTAAATGGCGCTTTTTCGTGTGTGAGAAATCCGGAAAATTTCCTGTATGCGGTGACCTGGTGACGAGATTCACGAGTGCGAAGATTAGTGTAGTTTAGCTCAAGATTTTTTCACGTTTGCCCTGCATCGTATTACAATTGCTATTTCTGGCACAGTATCCACCCAACAGTTACCGAAGTCTTTTTTTCTTTTCATGTTTAACGTTGTTGTTCCAGTTTGCAGTTGGTAAAAATCACCAAATGCTGCCAAAGAGAATGACTCCGTGTCGGCGCGGCTAGTGATGCAGTTGAGAATACACTGATGGTACTTAATTAATTATACTCAGCGTAAATTTTGCTGTAGCTCCTTGACTGGAAAACTCAGTGATCGGTAATCGCTTCGAACTTACTGGGAGAGGCAGCTGCGAGTTATCGATTTCCACGGTTCATGTAACCGTTGGAAGTTAAACTTTTTAACTCAAGCGTAAAAGGGTCAACCAAGTAGGAGAAAAATAGTTGTTCTTTCGATTTCATCTAAAATATTTAACTACTTTGAGATATTAGTCATTTGTGCATGGTAGACCACGCGCTAGCACAAATTTAAGTGTGTATTTCAAACACTTCTTAATTTAATTGTTTCAACTCAAAAGGACGATTGTAGAACGATGAAGTTTCAGAAAGTACTGCAGAGGTTTTACTGAGAACGAAAGTAGCAAAACATGCATCTTCTAGCATGCTACACATCGAACCTAAACTTTGCCGCAGTATATTGTTTAATCTCTCGGTGTTATGTTAACTTCAGAACACATTTATTGAAGCTACATAAATTATGCACCACATACTTTCTGTAGACTACATGCAGCAAGTAGCAGTTATACAGGAAAATTATAGGTGCATGCATAGTTGAATACGAATTAAATTGAAATATAATGTGTGGAAATTAACATGATCAATTTAAACACAGCATTAGCATGCAACAGTATATAGTGCTGAAATACAGCTGAACTCCCAAGTGCTCAATAGCGTACTCGGTTTAGAGGCGGACTTCGAGAACCATATACGGCACGATCAACAGGCGAGAGTTTGGGTCCCACGCCGAAGGCTTCTTTTTTTTCTTTCAAGAGTGCTAGAAAAATTACGGGGGATTCAGTAACTGTGACTCCAATTTCCTGGGCGTTTTTGCTGCCATTCTTTTCTACGTTGAAGACTAAAACCCATCGGAAGTTCCCTGAGCTGTATGTAATCAGCATTCAATGTTTTTTTATAAAAAAAATTTTCGTTTTCACTTTTCAAATGCGGCAGTTTGTGTGTGACAATATGGTTTCTGCGTTTAAGTTGTTTGAGCTGCGGCTTAATTAAAACATAAAAATATTGAGTAGTTCTCGGGTTAAGCGCCGAAGCTCTGTGCCTTTTTTTTTTAGCTACTATTGCAGTACTGTTGCCTGCGGATAGAGTGAACAAGGGCAGAAGAAGAAAATCTCGGTCCCTTAAAATCTCACCGATACGAACTATCAGAACAATCCCAGCGCCCTGAGACCGCAAGTCTCAGTACCCCAGCAATGCTAGCGAAAATTTGAAATTTCTCCAGAATACAGGATTTCTTTTTTAATATCACCAAAATTTCACCAACTGTTCAAAATATTCAGGGAAATTCCTTGAAGATCCGTCCATAAATTTATTTTTGCCAATTGTCGTATTCTGACAAGCAAGAAGACAAGCACACGAACGGACAAACAGATCAATGCAGTCACTCGTGCCTTTTAACATTCCTAACAATTCTTACAAATTTCATGAAGATGCGTGCATAACGTTTTGGGTTCTACTACTGACAGACAGAAAAAAAATACCAACTAACTGATAAATCGATAAACAAATCATCACAAAACTTGGTCATTTGCTCCTCATACCCTTTTTAAGATCTGTTAATTACTTTTTGAGTTATATTGCCAAGAAAAGAACAGGTAGACAATGGAGCAAGCGATTAAACAGATATGCACATACCTCCGCCAAGCAAGGCACGGTCACAAAAAAAAAAAAAAAAATCAAATGGATCCTGAAAACAGGATTTCTGCTTTATCATCTCCAAACTTGGTCATTTGTGTCCCTGGACCCGAGTAATAGTTTTTGTAATTTTGTTGAAGATCCATCTGCGATTTTTTTGAGTCATGCTTTAGACAAATATTTTTTTTTTAGTCAAACACAACGAACAAGCTAATCATCGCTAAAATTTGGCCCTGTGTGTCTTATAACATGCTTAACAATTCTTACAAATTTCATTATGAGTCGTACATACCTTTTGAGTTATCTTGCTGACAAACATGAAAAATAACAAACAAACTGATCAGCAAAGCAAGACAAAAATTTGATTTGTTCCTAGTAATAAATCCAATAATATCTGCAAATATCATGCAAATCACTTAATAACTTTTTGAGTTACTTGTTACCGAGAAAAAAGAGACACGCAAACAAATTGTGGAGTGGATCTTCACCAAATGTTGGTCGTCTGTTCCTCCTAACATGCCTAACAATTCCAGTAAATTTTTAAAAGATCCGTCGGTAACGCTTTGAATATTCTTGGTAGTAGATAATTGCGCTGACAGACAAACTCCAAAAAATCTTCATCTTCCTTACGGAGGTAATAATCGCAATACTGAACATTCAATAAATTCCAACTATATAAACAAACCTAGCAATCCCAGCAATTCAAATAATCGTAACTTTAAACTCAGACAATCATAATAGTCGTAGTAACGAATACATATAATTGAAGTATATCTTTAAGATAGTTATTTAACGTGTACATTGTATAACATTACGAACATAAACATATTTATGTATCATAAGCATATTTATAGAAGTAGAATTATTATTAGAAATATTGGAAGTAATAAAATCAACTAGAGCACTCTGACAGTGCATACCTCCGCCAAACACGGCAGCAGTAACGTAAATATCAAATTGGTTCTGAGACCATGATTATCTTTGTATCAACGCCAAAATCTATTGATTTGTGCCTTATAACAGCATCAACAGTTTCAGTAGTTTTCTTGGAGATCTTTTATTATTAATAATATAAATTATACTGTTAACAAACATTCTGACATATTTAGTCCAACACCTTAAACAGATCAACAGATCACCACCAAACTTTAAACATTTATGTCATTTAATATTACTAACAACTGCTGTAAATTTCATAAAAATTAATTTGTGAGTTATTGTGACAAGCACAAAATTAAAAACAGCGACAAACTAAAAAAAAAAAAAACGAACGAAAGGATCATCACAAAAATTTGGCCATTTACTCTTCGTAATATACCTAACAACTCGTGTAAATTTCGTAAAAATTCTTTCAATACTTTTTGAGTATTGGCATTGAGAAAAATGAGGTAGAGAAACACACGGACGACTGGGTTTTCACTAACTGTTGACCATCTGTTGCTCTTGACATGCCTAACAATCCCTGTAAATTGCTTCAAAATCCGTTCATAACTTTTTCAGTTATCTTGGTGACCGACAGATTAACACACAGACCGAAAATGAGATAGAGAGGCAAGCCCTACGAAAACGTAACCTCCTTGGCGGAGGTAATTATGGTAACTAGAGAGCACGCTGAGAGCGCATGCCTCCGCCAAACAAGGTAACAGTAATGAAAAATTCAAATTGGTTTTGAAACTATGATTTACTTTGTATCAATTAGAAAATTTCATCATTTGTGCCTTTTGATAATATAAACAATTGTTGCATTTTTTTTATGAGGATCCGTTCTAACTTTTTGAGTTATGCTGCTAACAAACATTATGACAAACATAAGTCAAACACACAAACGCACCAACCGATCATTACCAAAATTGAATCATTCATGTCTTTTAACATCACTAACAGCTCCTGTAAATTTTATAAAGATCAATCCATAACTTTTTGAGTTATTGTGCTAACAAATATGAAATCAAAAATAGCGACAAACGAACGAACAAACAGATCATTCCAAAATTTGGTCATTTATACTTCGTATTATATCCAACGACTCAAATAAATTTCATGAAAATCAGCCCATAACCTTTTAGTCATGGTCTTAAGAAAAAATCTGCAGACCGACAAACAAACAGACAGATGAACGGATTTTTATCAAGGCCTAAGAACCCCTGTAAATTTCGTAAAAATCCGCACATAACTTTTTAAGTGATTTTGGTGACTGACAGACAGAATAACAGACAAACGGAATAACAGACAGACAAACACGACCAAAACATAACCTCCTAGGCGGAGTTAATAAAGGAATGAGAATAATGTGACTAAAGTAATGATTTTTATAATAACACTGTAATACATTTTACTACAATCACTGTTACAACAACACCACTCTCATAAAATTAAAATATATTGCCGAATTGTAGATGTGGTGAACGTCACGGCAACTTTTTCACTTCATATATGCACCTACGTTGCCCTACGTTGCCCCTACGAAAACGGCTATTGTTTAAATCGTTCGATTTTCTCACGGAAAACGAATAAAATTTCCACTCTGAACCGCGGAGCGCCACTCATACACGGTGACCTGAACACATGTCAGAGCGCACTGCGTATGTACGTACGTAAAACAAACTTCTGATGCGCACAATAAAGTATAAAAATTCAATATGAAACCTTTCGATACATTTTTTTTCTGTTCGGTAAATTCGGCATGGACAGCGATATCAGCGCAGCGGCCAGGCTTTGATAAGGAGGGACCCTCGGCTCTGTTGAAATCTGTACTGAACACCTGCGGCGGGGGGGGGGGGAGACAGAGACAAGGATCTGTTATTATAAATGACTCCTGCCGCTGGCATTGCAGCATTGAAGTAATACCTGGGCACGGTGATTGTGGCAGAAAATTGGGTGCCTCTAGTTTTAGGCGAGGTGAGTATTCGTGTAATGAATCGTGCGCATTGATGTTCTGCTGGGAATTGCGATATTCTTTGGCAAAAATGCGCTGGTAACGTCAAGGATATCGAAGTGAACACGCATATTGCAGCATGCATTATTCCCTCCGCCAAAGAAGTTATGTTTTCGTCGAGTTTATGGGCTTGTCTGTTTCTCTTTTTGTCTGTCATCAAGATAACTAAAGATAACTGAAAATGTTATGAATGCATCTTTACAAAATTCACAGGGATTGCTAGGTATGTTAGGAGGAACCGATGATTAACTCTTGGTGAAGATCCTTTCATCTGTTTGCTTGTTTGTTTGGGTGCCTCTTTTCTCATGATGCCATTGCTCCAAAAGTTAGGGCCGGACTTTCATGAAATTATTGCAAGAGTTGTTAGGTATATTACGAAGAGTAATAGGCTATTTTTTGTGATGATCTGTCTACTCGTTTATTTGTGTGTCTCTGTGTTTGATTTTATGTTTCATCACTATTATCACTATTTTCACCTAACTCCTAGGGCACCGCCGTCGCCACACTACCCAACCGCAGTAGCAGTTTCTAAATGACCCAAGCTTCGTCGAAAATGATGACATTTCTTGTATTTGTTATATATTCTTTTCAGCTTTCAAACGATGTTTTCAGTTTCTAAGACGTGAAATAATTGTCCGGTATTGAAAAAATTATTTTGGTGTTCACCAGAGATTGTGACTGTAATTTCGCTCATGTGTCAAAATGTTAGCGACGAACTTCGACCGCCTCAAGTGGTCATCAGACAAGGCAGGAAGTAAGGGCTGTTGACGAAAGTGCTTCAGAGTACAGTATCTTTAGTACCGCGCGTTGGTCCTTCGTGTGAACACCTTCGTGAACTGGTGTTCACGGAAAAAGCGCCATCGTTCGTATCCCTTTCTAAAATAATAGCTGTATATTACCCGGAAGAATTTCTATCAACAGCCTCTGCGTCTTGCCTGGCTTCAAGCTGACTCCTTGAACGGGTCGAAACGCGTCACCAACGCGTTAGTACGGGAGCATCGTGGGAGACATTAAGCTTGGTCAAAGTTATTTCGAAGATCTCCAGGCCAATTACCTCATTCAATAGAGCATGAAAAATTTATTGCAGGGATCAGACAATTCGAAGAAGTAAATAATAATGTGATGCATGTGCAACACTGCATTATTTTAAAAATTACAGCTGTACATATTTACCTCCACCAAGGAGGCTATGTTTGCGTCGAGTTTGTCTGTCTGTCTTTTATTCTGTCTGTCACCAAGATAACTCAAAAAGTTATGGACGGATTTTGGCGAAACTTTCATGGGTTATTAGGTATATTAGGAGGAGCAGATGATTAACCTTTAGTGAAGATCTGTACATCCGTTTGTTTATTGTTTGCCTATTTATTTTTGTACGTGCCATCATAATTAAAATAAATGAACGGATTTTCATGAAATTTAAATGAGTTGTTGGGTTTATTATTACAGAGACTAAGTGATAAAATCTTTGTGATGATCTGTTCGTTATTCGCTGTGTTTGATTTTATGTTTCTTAAAGCAATAATTAAAAAAAAATTATCAATGAATCTTTATGAAATTTTCATGAATTGTTAGTAATGTCATAAGACAAAATTGATTAAATTTTGGTGATGATCGGTAAGCCCGTTTGTGTGTTTGAATGATGTTCGTTAAAATGTATGTTAGCGCAATAACGTAAAAAGTATGGATGGATCTTTATGAAATGTTCAGGAGTTGTTAGTCATGTTAAAATACAGAATCGATTAAATTTTGGTCGTGATCGACTCTTCCGTTTTTGATTTATGTTTTTTTTTTAATGTTGGTGAGCAGCCTAAGTCAAAAAGTTATGAGCGGATCGCAAAGAAAATAACAGAAATTGTTAATATTATCAAAAGGCATAAGTGATGATATTTTGGTGTTGATAGAAAGAAAATCTTAGTTTCAGAGCCGATTTGAGTTTTTCGTTACCGCTCCCTTGTTTGGCGGAGGTATGCACTCTCAGTATGCTCTAGTTTTACTGTATATAAAAACTTACAAATCTCTTTACCAGATACAGCAGGTACTTCTCCATAGTTCTTAGCTTCTTCATATTTTAAAAATGATATGAAAATGGTAGCAACGCATGTGAATCCATAAAAATATTTTGTTTATACCATGTATCACAAACTAAAATACCATGTACAGTTGCGAGCATAATTAAGGGACAAAAATAAAAAAATTCATATCTCAAAAACTGTAACAGGTTCAACGCTGAAATTTCAACACAAAAGAGGTATTGGGATACATAATAATATGCTTAGAATAAGATGCAACAAAAGAATCGTATTTTAAACCTAGTCCTGTGAATGTTTTTTTTCTTAAATAACTCCAAACATCCATGTATTAAATTTACGAGTGAAACCGAAATTAATGGAAAGCTAAATTTTCTTGATATAATAATTTATAAAAATAATGGTTGTTTAACTACTTCGGTATTTAAGAAAAAAACATTCACAGGACTAGGTTTAAAATATGCTAAGAATTTATTACGATCGGAAGGATAAGAAAAAAGTTATGTAAGTTTAACTTATAATTATGAATTTAGTGTGAGCCGAATTAAGGGACACTTTTCAAATATTGTAATATAAATCTTCAGTAACCCCATTTTCTTGCGTTTCCGAAGAAGAAGAAGGCTGCCTACGTCATATGTAAATATTGCAAGTACTGCAAGCATGGCTACCAGGGAAAAAGTTGGTAAATCTTTACGCATGAAAATTGTTAATTTAGGCAAACAAAATCTCAGCATCGGGGCCATCGCAGAACAGGTAAATCGTTCAAAGACTATTGTTGGAAGAATTGTGAAAGATTATGAAGATCTTGGACGTGTTTCGAGTGTTCGGAAACGTGGGAGGCCCAAAAAAACTTCTGCTAGGCTGGATAGGGTCATCCAATGCACAGCATTAAAGGACCGTTTTACTACTGCCTCTTCTATTTCTAGGCAAATGAATGATACTAACGACGAAATCATCTCCAGATTCACTGTATCACGGCGACTGAATGAGATTGGTCTTCGTGCCCGTCGGCCTCAAAAGAAACCGCTAATCAGTAAGAAGAACAAAGTTGCGCAAGGTTGAAGTTCGACAACAAACACGTCAACATTTCTCAAGAATGGTGGTCTAAAGTTTTCTTTAGTGATGAAAGCAAGTTCAACTTGTTCGGGAATGATGGAATTAACTATGTCAGACATCAAACAGGCGAGGACTACGATCAAAGATGCACAAAGAAAACTGTTAAATTTGGAGGCGGTAGTGTTATGGTAATCGGAATGTTTTCTGCAAAGGGTACTACTCCTCTCGTCCGTCTGAATACGCGTGTCAATGCTGCTGTGTATAAGAACCTCTTGGCAGATCATGTTTTGCCAATCCTAAACAATTCTGACACTGACGGCCCCATTTTCATGCAGGACAACGCACCCTGCCACAAAGCCAAAAGTGTGTTGAGGTTTCTTGATGAGGAAGGACTGGAGACTGTTGACTGGCCTGCTCAAAGTCCTGACCTCAACCCCATAGAGAACCTGTGGAAAGTCTTGGGTGAGAAAGTCATGGTTCGAAATACAACAAACACTGAAGATTTGAGGACAAAGCTTCAAGAGGAATTCGGCAGGATTGATATTGAACGATGCCGCAATTTAATTGAATCTTGCCCTCGAAGATGTGTTGAAGTCATCAAACACAAAGGATCGTTCACAAAATATTAATTAAGGATGAAGGTTTTTGTTAAATTTGTTGTTTTGTTGCGGATTTTGTCAAGTGTCCCTTAATTCTGCTCACGCTAAATTCATAATTATAAGTTAAATGTACATGACTTTTTTCCTATCCTTCGGATTGTAATAAGTTCTTAGTATATTATTCGGTATCCCAATACCTCCTTTGTGTTAAAATTTCAGCGTTGAACCTTTTACAGTTTTTGAGATATGAAATTTTTTATTTTTGTCCCATAATTATGCTCGCAACTGTATGTAGACACTGGTCGGTTAATACAGGAAATTGGTGGCACATTACGCTTACGACGAAGTAGGTTAGAAAGCGTTCTATATGTTCTCAAACCCTTGACGATGCACTTACATTCTACTCACATTGTTCAGATGTACTTTAATGAAATGAATAGTTTCGATATATGATGAGCGCCCTGCAACTTATCTTACTGTAAAGCGCGTTCGAGAAGGGCATAAACTCAATGTGCTTAGCTTAAATCAAGCGGGACTAAGGGCGTGTTTGATTTAGGACCTAAAAGTCGAGCTAAGTCAAACCCACTTAACTTAACTTGTCCGGAACTGTTGACAGAAGCTTTAGCTTCGTTTTGAATCGTGTTGTAGGTGGTAGAAGGGACCAAAAATGATTAATGGTTTACGCTGGATTGCCTAGTGGTTCTGTCAGTTTGAATATTTGGTCGTGAGTCGTAGTGCGACCTTCACATTCTTCACACGACCTTCACATTCGCTGAGAATGTCGAAAGCTTGGTTAAAATAAAATTCGTCGTCCAGAAGAAGTATTATTTTACGTTATTAAATAATGTTGGAGTAGAGTAAGTCCATTGTTAAGGGCAGAAAAAAGCAGTATTTTTTCTCTAACTTAGTTTTTCTGCGAACGGTAATTTGTTGCTCATCTACAGTCTTAACTGAACAATGGATAGAGACACTATGCGCGTACGCATCATGTACACACAGACCAGTGTATAATATACACATGCACTTTTCACTCGCATTTCAATTCTAAGACTAAGTTCAAGTACATAACATTCCTTTATTGATCTCCAGTGATAATCAATGGACATCAATAAAGGTATGATAGGGCGTGTTGGATTGGGACCTGAAAGTCGATCTAAGCCAAGCCTACTTGACTTAACTTGTCTGAAACTGCAGACAGGTGTCCCGAATTCGTCCCGTTTATTGAAGTTTCAGTCGACGAGTCAAAATTTATCACGTGTGAGGCTTCTAAAAACTCATTACTTTGTATAATTGAGATTTCAGTCAGTTCAACATAGGCGTGTCGCTTCTAACACCTAAAACGCGATTCAAAACAACGAAGCTAAAGTTTCTGCCGACAGTTCCGGACAAGTTAAGTCAAGTGGGCTTGGTTATAGTTCGACTTTTAGGTCCTAATTCGACCACGCCCTTAGACTTAGTCCCGCTTGATTTAAGCTAAGCACATTGAGTTTATGTCCTAATCGAACGCGCTTCAAGTTAAGTTGCAGGGCGCTCATCATACATCGAAACCATTCATTTCTTTATAGTACATCTG
>LQNS02277097.1:2420983-2438088 GCA_001587735.2 Parhyale hawaiensis | reverse complement strand
GAGATATTCAGACTCGGTTTGAAATTCCGGTCAGAGGGTGAGAGCTTTAGTAATGGACGAAGTGCGAGGCCATAATATAATCAGCCATTTGCCGTGATGGATTAAATGTTTTAGTGAAACGAAGCGTAAAACAACGGTTCTAAAAATCGCACCAGAATTTTTGATAATGCCAAGAATTTCTGCTTTTGGAGATATAGAAAAGAATAAAGAAAAAGATGGATAAATTTGTACTCATCAACTTGATGGCTCTGCAGAACAGGCGTCTTGCAGTTTGCTCCGTGTCATTTCCATGGTAATAAAGAGACCATTTTTGTATTGAATCTTTAGGTGTGAGAAGAAGGAATGGATACTCTTGGGAAACAGTACGGGGCCAGGGCAGCGGATGGACGCAGGAGTCACCAAAATGTAGATTGCCAGAACCATCTTCGAACCTTTTGAAGGTATGTCTTCACTTGTTCAATATCTGTTCAACAAGCGAACAGGATGTTGAAAGGCGATACGCATGCGTAAATGAAAGGTTGCATGCGCTATTGAATAGTTGTTTTCAGGACGCATGCCTCTATTCGTGACAGGAACGGGAAGAGGCAGGAAGTCCCACAACTGGTGGGGAACCGTGCGCTCTTTGTTTCAACTTGTGAGTTACCAACACTGCTCGCCCTTCTTTCGACGGGTGTAAACCTGTAGCAACATGGTTTCTTAGTATAGTAGCTAGTCAGAAATTGAACAATTCAGTGTCCCTCCGAGTTCTGTGGTAGCAGCATGTATATTATTATGGTTAATCTGTTGCTTGTGTAGGTAGGGACCGACCGGGGCCCGGCCCCGGCAAACTCCGGCCTTTTCCATCCCCTCGGCCCCCGTTTGTCGATACCGGCCCCGGCCCCGGGTTTTCAAACTGTGAAAACCGGGGGGTTTGGCCGGGGCTTTTTTGGGGGAGGGAAAGCTATTTGCTTGTCGCCCCGGCTACTTGATTTTTGGTCGCCCAAGCCCCGGTTTTTCCAAAGTAGTCGCCCCGGTCGGTATCAACGCGTAAGTTGCCTCAGCTATTAGCTAGGCCTTCGGGACGGCTCTCTTTCGTGCCCACTTTGCTTCCTACCCGATTTCATACTCCTAGTTGCTCATGCTTTATTCTGTTCTCCCTCTTCTTTCCCGACTTGCTGTTCCCATGCGCGTTGACCCTGTGTGGGAACACCTTGGTGCAAAGGTTCCCAGTTTCTCTTGGATTACTACTTATGTATATTTCCCACGCTCTTTCCTCCGTGATATCGTTCTGCTCGGAAACGGAGGCTTAAACTTCCTAACTTTAACATAACATAAATCTGTTGCTGTAGCATAATGACTTTTCTTCACATATTACAGATATATATTAACTATTTTATTATTTATGAGTAACTTTGGTTAATATAAAATGTGCACGAGTTTATTTACGCAATCAGCAGTAATCAAAGAAAGACTTTTCCTTATAAGAGCACATGCAATATTGATAGAACAATATTTCTTTCTTGCACCACTCAGCAAGACAGTTGAAACAGAACTAACTACCAGATGTGGACAGAACCTAAATGCCTCTTTCTATGCAACTTAAGGCATGCGTCAGTAGATAATTGAATTGAAAGTTGAAAAGAAAGTTGTAGCGAGAGTTGAAATGAAAATTGAACATTTTAGACGTAGCTAAACGTTGATGGCCGTTACATTCTATTTTTATAAAGGAAGTTCTCCCCCACTGATATTTGTAACAAGGAAAGACTATGAAAAAACAAAAACCTAATATCAGGAAATCAATCCTCTCAATAAAAAAAAGCACAATTGGAAGAATAGAAATACCAAATTTCGCTTTACCGTAATGCATGCCTCACGCTTCTCAGATCAGAGTCTAGGGCTTTCATCTCGGGATTCCGGAATCCCATTCGATTTTCGGCTAACTGTAAATCCCGGTAATTTTTTATGATTTCCGAGAATTTGCGGAATTTTTTTTTTTCAAAAATGCTCCAAAAATTCGTTCTGACACTTCAGCTGCAGGCAAGGTAGCTGTTCAAGCACACGTAACTAGTTACGGAGAGTTAAGATGAAGTTACAAACTTACTCTATATCGAAAAGTAAGTAAATAGCGCTTTTTGGTGTGCGAGAAATCCCGAAAATTTCCTGTATACGGTGACCTGGTGACGAGATTCATGAGTGCGAAGATTAGTGTAGTTAAGCTCAAGATTTTTTCACGTTTGTCCTGCATCATAATACAATTACTATCTCTGGCACAGTATCCACCCAACAGTTACCGAAGTTTTTTCTTTTCATGTTTAACGTTACTATATCAGTTTGCAGTTGGTAAAAATCACCAAATGCTGCCAAAGAGAATGACTCCGTGTCGGCGCGGCTAGTGATGCAGTTGAGAATACACTGATGGTACTTAATTAATTATACGCACCGTAAATTTTGCTGTAGCTCCTTGACTAGAAAACTCAATGAACGGTAATCGCTTCGAACTTACTAGGAGAGGAAGCTGCGAGCTATACATCTCCACGGTGCATGTAACCGTAGGAATTTAAATTTTTAACTCAAGCGTAAAAGGGTCAATCAAGTAGGAGAAAAATAGTTGTTCTTTCGATTTCATCTAAAATATTTAACTACTTTGAGATATTAGTCATTTGTGCAAGGTAGACAACGCGCTAGCACAAATTTAAGTGTGTATTTCAAAAACTTCCTAATTTAATTGTTTCAACTCAAAAGGACGATTGTAGAACGATGAAGTTTCAGGAAGTACTGTAGAGGTTTTACTGAGAACGAAAGTAGCACAACATGCATCTTCTAGCACGCGGCACATCCAACCTAAATTTTGCCGCCGAATATTGCTTAATCTCTCGGTGTTATGTTAACTTCAGAACAAATTTATTCGTGCAGCATCAATTATGCACCACATATTTTCTGTAGACTACAAGCAGCAAGCAGCAGGTACAGGAAAATTGTAGGTGTATGCATAGCTGTATAGGAATTAAACAGGAATATAATGTGTGGAAATTAACATGATCAATTTGAATACAGCATATAATGCTGAAATACAGCTGGACGTTCAAGTACTCAATAGCGTACTCGGTTTAGACGCTTACTTCGGGAACCATATACGGCACGATCAACAGGCGAGAGTTCGAGTCCGGCATCGAAGGCAATTTTTTTTTCTTTCAAGAGTGCTAGGAAAAATTACAGTGGATTCAGTAACTGTGACACCAGCTTCCTCGGCGTTTTTGCTGCCATCCTTTTCTACGTTGAATACTAAAACCCATCGGAAGTTCCCTGAGCTGTATGTTATCAGCATTTAATGTTTTTTTTTTTTTTAAAGAATACGTTTTCACTTTTCAAATGCGGCAGTTTGAGTGTGAGTGGTTTCTGCGTGTACTTTGTTTGAACTGCGGCTTAATTAAAACATAGAAAATCGAGTAGTTCTCGGGTTAAGCGCTGAAGTTCTGTGCCTTCTTTTAGCTACTATTGCAGTACTGTTGCCTACGGATAGAGTGAACAAGGTCAGAAGAGGAAAATCTCGGTCCCTTAAAATCTCAACGATACGAACTATCAGAACAAACCAAGCGCCCTGAGACCGCAAGTCTCTGTACCCCAGCAATGCTAGCGAAAATTTGAAATTTCTCCAGAATATAGGATTTCTTTTTTAACATCACCGAAATTCCACCAACTGTTCCAAAAATTAAGGGAAATTTCTTGAAGATTCGTCCATAAATATATTTTTGTCAAGTCATATTCTGACAGGCAAGAAGACAAACACATGAACGGACAAACAGATCAATACAGTCACTCGTGCCTCTTAACATTCCTAACAATTCTTACAAAATTCATGATGATGGTTGCACAACGTTTCGGGTTCTACTACTGACAGACAGAAAAAAATACCAACTAACAGATAAATGGACAAACAAATAATCACAGAATTTGATCATTCGCTCCTCATATCATTTTTAAGATCTGTTAATTACTTTTTGAGTTATAATGCCAAGAAAAGAACAGGTAGACAATGGCGCAAACTATTGAAAAGATATGCACATACCTCCGCCAAGCAAGGCACGGTCACAAAAAAAAAAAATCAAATGGATCCTGGAAACAGGATTACTGCTTTATCATCACCAAACTTGGTCATTTGTGCCCCTTGACCCGAGTAATAGCTTCTGTAATTTTAGCTTCTGTAATTTTGTTGAAGATCCATCTGCAATTTTTTGAGTTATACTTTGGACAAATATATTTTTTTTTAATCAAGCACAACGAACAAGCGAATCATCGCTAAAATTTGGCCGTATGTGTCTTATAACATGCTTAGCAATTCTTACAAATTTCATGAAGAGTCGTACGTACCTTTTGAGCTATTTTACTGACAAACATAAAAAAAACTGATCAGCAAGTCAAGACGAAAATTTGATTTGTTCATAGTAATGAGTCCAATAATTTCTACAAATATCACACAAATCGCGCTACAACTTTTTGAGTTATGTGGTAGCGAGAAAAAAAGAGGCACGCAAACAAATTGTGGAGTGGATCTTGGCCAAGAGTTGATCATCTGTTCCTCCTAACATGCCTAACAGTTCATGTAATTTTTTTAAAGATTCGTCGGTAACGCTTTGAATATTCTTGGTGGTAGATAATTGCGCAGACAGACAAACACCGAAACTCGAAAAAATCTTCATCTTCTTTACAGAGGTAATAATCGCAATACTAAATACTCAAGCAATTCCAACTCTATAAGCAAACCTAGCAGCGCAAGCGATCCCAACAATTCAAACAATCGTAATTTTACTCAGACAATCATAACAGTCGTAGAAACGAATACATATATTATTGAAGTATATCTTTAAGATAGTTATTTAATGTGTATATTGAATAACATTACGAATATAAACATATTCATGTATCTTATGCATATTTATAGAAGCAGAATTAATATTAGAAATTTCGGAAGTTATATTAGCAACGAGAGCACTCTGACAGCGCATACCTCCACCAAACCAGGTAACAGTAACGCAACTATCAAATTGGTTCTGAGACCATGATTATCTTTGTATCAACACCAAAATCTATTGATCTGTGCTTTATAACAATATCAACAGTTTCAGTAGTTTTCTTGAAGATCGTTTATTATAAATAATTTAAATTATACTGTTATCAAACATTCCCAGTTTGACATATTTAGCCAAACTCATAAACGGATCAACAGATCACCACCAAACTTTAAACATTTATGTCATTTAACATTTCTAACAACTTCTGTAAATTTCATAAAAATCAATTTGCAAGTTATTGTGACAAGCACAAAATTAAAAAAAGGCGACAAACTAAAAAAAAAAAAAAACGAACGAAAGGATCATCAAAAAAATTTGGCCAATTACTCTTCTTAATATGCCTAACAAGTCGTGTAAATTTCGTAAAAATCCGTTCATTAGTTTGTGAGAACTGCCATTGAGAAAAATTAGGCAGAGAAACACACGGGAGACTGAGTTTTTACTAACTGTTGACCATCTGTTTCTCTAGACATACCTAACAATCCCTGTCAATTTCGTCAAAATCCGTCCATAACTTTTTCAGCTATCTTGGTGACCGACAGACAAACACAGAGACAGAAAATGAGATACGGAGGCAAACCCGATGGAAACGTAACCTCCTTGGCGGAGATAATAAAGGAATGAGAATAATGTGACTAAAGTAATGATTTTTATAATAACACTGTAATACATTTTAGTACAATTACTGCTATAACTACACCACTGTCACAAAATTAAAATATATTGCCAAATTTTAGATGTGGTGAATCTCACCGCAACTTTTTCACTTCATATATGCACATGCGTTGCCCTACTGCCTTCACGTAAACGACTATTGTTTAAATCGTTTGATTTTCTCACAGAAAACGAATAAAATTTCCACTGTGAACCGCGGAGCGCCACTCATACACGGTGACCTGAACACATGTCAGAGCGCACTGCGTATGTACGTACGTAAAGCAAACTTCTGATGCGCAGAACAAAGTACAAAAATTCAATATGAAACCTTTCCGATGCATTTTTTTATTCTGTTCGGTAAGTTCAGCATGGACAGCGCTATCAGCGCAGCGGCCAGGCTTTGATAAGGAGGGACCCGCGGCTCTGTTGAAATCTGTACTGAACACCTGCGGGAGGGGGGGGGGGGGNACAGGGATCTGTTATTATAAATGACTCCCGCCGCTGGCATTGCAGCATTGAAGTAATAGCTAGGCACGGTGATTGTGGCTGAAAATTCGGTACCTCTAGTTTTAGGCGAGGTGAGTATTCGTGTAATGAATCGTGCGCATTGACGTTCTGCTTGGGACTTGCGATATTCTTTTTAAAAATGCGCTACTAACGTCAAGGATACGTATCGAAGTGAACACGCATATTCCAGCATGCATTATGCCCTCCGCCAAAGAGGTTATGTTTTCGTCGAGTTTATCGGCTCGTCTGTTTCTATTTTGTCTGTCTGTCATGAAGATAACTAAAAAATGCTGCGAATGAATCTTTATAAAATTCACAGGGATTGCTAGGTATGTTAGGAGGAACAGATGATTAACTTTTGGTGGAGCTCCTTTCATTCGTTTGCTTGTATGTTTGGCTGCTTCTTTTCTCCAAAAATTATGGCTGGACTTTTACGAAATTTTTGCAATAGTTGCTAGGTATATTGTGAAGAGTAATGGACTATTTTTTATTTTACTTTTTATTTTTGCGACGATCTGTCTACTCGATTATTTGTGTGTTTCTGTGTTTGATTTTATGCTTGTTAGCAAAATAACTCAGCCTCAAGAACTTATGAACGGATCTTCATGAAATTTACAGTAATTGTCAGTAATGTTAAAATACCTACATAAAAGACTAAATTTGGTGATAAGCTGTTATTATTATCAAAAGGCACAAATGATTAGATTTTGCTTGGCGGAGGTGTGCGCTCTGAGAGTGCTATAGGTATTGGCAGTATTACTATTTTCACCTAACTCCTAGGGCACCGCCGTCGCCACACTACCCATCCGCAATAGCAGTTTCTAAATGACCCAAGCCTCGTCGGAAATTATTACATTTCTTGGAATTGTTACATATTCTTTGCAGCTTTGAAACGATGTTTTCAGTTTCTAAAGCGTGAAATAATTGTCAGGTATTGAAAATTTTATTTAGATGTTCACCAGAGATTGTGACTGTAATTTCGCTCAGGTGTTAAAATGTTAGCGACGAACTTCGACCGACTCAAGTGGTCATCAGACAAGACAGGAAGTAAGGGCTGTTGACGGAAGTGCTTCAGAGTACAATATCTTTATAACCGCGCGTTGGTCGTTTGTACGAACACGTTCGTGAACTGGTATTCACGGAAAAAGCGCCATCCGTCGTGTCCCTTTCTAAAATAATAGTAGTATATTACCCGGAATTATTTCTACGAACAGCCTCTGCGTCTTGCCTGGCTTCAAGCTAACCCCGTGAACGGGTCGAAACGCGTCACCAACGCCTTAGTACGGGAGCATCGTTTTATTACGAAAATTTTCACACAGGTCAATTACCTTATTCAATAGAGCAGGAGAAATTTGTTGCAGGGCTCTGACACTTCGAAGGAGTAAATAATAATGTGATGCATATGTCAACACTGTATTATTTTTGCAATTTACAGCTGTACATATTTACCTCCGCCAAGGAGGCTATATGTTTGCGTCGGGTTTGTCTGTTTGTGTGTTATTCTGTCTGTCACCAAGATAACTCAAAAAGTTATGGACGGATTTTGACGATACATACATGGGTTGTTAGGTATGTTAGGAGGAACAGATGATTAACTTTTGGTGAAGATCTGTCCATCCGTTTGTTTCTTTGCCTATTTTTTGTTAGTGCCATAACTTAAAAAGAAATGAACGGATTTTCATGAAATTTACATAAGTTGTTGGATTTATTACAGAGAAAAAGTGATAAAATCTTTGTGATGATCTGTTCGTTCGTTCGCCGCTGTGTTTGATTTTTATGTTTGTTAGGGCAATAATTCAAAAAAATTATGAATGAATATGAAATTTTCAGCAATTGTTAGTAATGTCAAAAGACAAAATTGATACAATTTTTTTGATGATCTTTAGGCCCGTTTGTGTGTTTGACTGATGTTCGTTAAAATGCATGTTAGCGCAATAACTTAGAAATTATGGATGGATCTCTCTGAAATTTCAGGAACTATCAGTCATGTTAAAATACATAATTGAATAAATTTTGGTGGTGACTTTCCCGTTTGTGTTTTTGTTTTATGTTTGTTAAAATGTTTGTTAACAGAATAACTCAAGAAAGTTATGAACGGATCTCAATGTAAATAACAGACACTGTTAATATGTATTATCAAAAGGCACCAGTGGTTAGATTTGATTTTAGTGTTGATAGAAATAAAATCATGGTTTCAGAGCCGATTTGAATTTTTTGTTACCGCTGCCTTGCTTGGCGGAGGTATGCACTCTCAGTGTGCTCTAGTTGTAACATATATAAAAACTAATAAATCTCTTTACCAGAGACAGGTACTTCTCCATAGTTCTTAGGTTGTTTATATTTTAAAAATTATATGAAAATGGTAGAAACGCATATGATTCCATAAAAGTATTATTGTTTATACCATGTATTATAAACTAAAATACTATGTATTATAAATTGAAATTGCACAATAGACATGGAAGATTTAGCTATTGGTTTAGATAGTAACAAGAATATGATATACATTTCAGAACTTTGGATTTGACCCGGCTGACACCTCCACTAAACATGGAGATACCATTTCGGACGATGCTCTTCGTCTTCTCACTGGTGGGTGCTCGGGTTTCTGCGCTCTAACAAAATGTGGAACTCTTGTTTTTTGCAGGGGAAATTTATTTTTCAAAATTAAAGTAAAATATCGAATGGTAGGTGTGAATGAAAATTTAATTTTCATCGTAAGATTATTGTGGGCACCTAAGACTCAATGGCATCAGAATTATACAGTAGGTCGTAGAATAAACTGTTTTTAAATTTCATAGACGAACTAGAGATGATCAATAAACTTAACAGTGTGAATCACTAAATTTATTGGAGCTGAGCTCATGACTTCCAGTTATGTTTAAATTGCTACATTGAACTATTAGAATATGGTGGTTTCAAAATTGGAGTTTATGCAATTCAACAACAACTAAATGACCTAATTTATACGAGTACTGTACCTTAAAGTTTAAGCACTCCAGTTTCTGAATTAAGAGCAAATTTTAAATTTACCCGCACGGGACATTTGTAATTTCTACGAGCGGCTGTATCTACTGTCAATCTGATTTTAATGCTTAAATTTACTAATTTAAGCTTCAATTAGCTCTCAAGTTTGAGACAACAAGGTTATATATTATTAAAGTGTAATTCATAGAGATTTGACGAAAAACTCCAATTTATCTACTTAACTCGTGGGTCTGTCTGAATTTCGATAGTTACCCCTACAGACACAGAACTTTACCACTTTCATCGAGACCTAAATATCTCATTTTTACTGCAACGTGATTTATTATGTTTCATTTACGCTTAGCTTCAGTTAAAACCATAATTGAAACGTAAATTATGCGCATTTTTCAAATATATATTTTTTTCAAATTTAGTGAGGAATTAAGGTGTTTAAAATCATTTTAATAAAACAAGAAAAAATTGACAGTGACGCTGAAAAACATTGGTGGTCTTATATATGCTTACTTAGAAATTATTTGTAAAAATTGCTTACAGAAAAAATTATATTGTTTCTATCACGCTCTATAGCAACAAGGAGGTTCTAATAGAAAGGAGCGCACCCTCTCTATTTATCCTACTGGAGCGTTGCGAGTAAACTTTTCCCCTAAACTGGCTGAGTGGCTTATCCAATCAGAGAGCGGCTTTGCTTCACGCAGCCTATATAGGAAGGAGTCCTGAGCACAAATTTTTATAGTCATTTATCATCGACGAAATTCCGAGCGGATGGAAGTGTGTAAAGGATACTTGTATCCTGTATACCATCTGATGATGAAAGTAATAGGATGAGCACTAGCATATAAATCATAAGACACGATTGTCTTTGCAAAAATATTGAAGAACTGCCTGCCTGTATCTTCCTTAATTATATGTGCTGACCACTGCCACTTCAGCCACTTTAAGGACTCCAAATGCCAGCTTCGATCACGTCACAAAGCAATGTGTTCACTCGCCCAGAGAGTGCTTGGGCTTGCTCCTCCCATTAGAAGCTCCTTGTATAGAAATTAGATATGGGAATATCAAGCCTTGAAAATGTTGCTAACGTATCTATGATACGGGAGCAGCAACAGCGCAAACCAAGTGGAGGCCTATCAATTACGGCGAACCTCAGTCTTCTACACCTGGTGGACCCAGTAAAGTTAACTGCAAGTCAAGATGCATAGGATCAGGATCTTTAGTCTCTAATTTTCTTCGTAATTTCACTGTGGCCTTACTTTCACCATTTTAATTAAAAAAGCAATGAAAAAAGGTAATGAAGAATAAAGTTCAAAACTTCTTTGAAATCTGACTTTTTTTCTTCACTGACACCCAGTATATCGATAATTACGGTACAGTGAAATTCTTAAAATGTGGACACTGGAGAAGTAAATTGTCACAATTCCGGGACTAGTTCAAGTTTCTAGATGACAAGTTATACAGTGTGCTTAATTCCTATGCATTCGTGATGCATTTTCATTGGCTAAAGCAAGGTTGGTTGGTAATGCTTGACTTCAGAGCTGCTTTTGATCACGTGAATCGCCTTGGGCTGCACCATAAGCTGAGAATGAATGGTATTAGTGGTTCTGTTTTCGCGGTAATTAGTCAGTTTTTATCTGACAGACGGCAATGTGTAGTTGTTGATGGGAAGCACAGTGAGTTTTTTGAACGTGGTTTCTGGCGTCCCACAGGGTAGTATTCTGGCCCTTTATTATTGATAGTAAGTTATATACAGAGGACCTGTTTGATCTTGTTAATAATTTACTTATTGTATACGCTGATGATGTTACTTTGCCGGCTGTTTACGATAAGCCTAGTGATAGGATGGAGGTTTCAGAATCCATTCAGCATGATTTGGAAGTGATTGGTTCCTAGTGTTCTAGGTGGGGGATGAGGAATGCGGGCAAGACTAAGACCATGCTCCTGTCCAAGGCCAGTACAGTGAGACCTCCTTTTCCTGCACTCATACTGGATGGTGTGTCACTTCCTGTGGTTGATGAGTTTAATCTTGGGTGTCAGTTTTGTTCCAAAGTTGACGTTTGAGCCCCATATTCGTTCGGTTGCCTCACGTGCATCGCAGAAAATTTATCCCATGAGGCGTGCTCGGTGGGTATTTGGTTCGGCAGAACTGACGCGTTGCTACTTTAATTGCTATGTCCACCCTTTTCTGGAATACTGATCCGTAGTCTGGGGTTTTGGTGCCGATCCTCATCTGTGTTTGCTTGACAAAGTAGTTCGTCAATGTGCGTTCATATGCTGGATGGTATTGTGCCTTGTGATCTGGCGCATCGTCGCAGAGTTGGTGGGGTCTTCTTTTTGTATAAGATTTATAACTGACCTAGTCATCCACTGCCTGATTTTCTTCCGGAGACATTTGTTTGGGTGAGGTACACTCGGTGTACTAGTGATCTTCATGAGTTTGCATTGGAACCGTTACGATGCCGTACGGGCCAATATTCTCGTTTTTTTTTTTCATCGTGTGGGGATGTTTGGAATGGTCTTGATGGCTCTGACTTTGCTGGTGCGGGTATTGGCAGCTTTAAATGATCTGTACACCGGGCTATTCAGTGATCTCTGATCGTCTCTTCCTTTTTTTTTTTTTTGCTTTTTCCTTCATACGCTGGGCTGGTTGCGTGGGGTGTTGTCAACCTCATTGAATTTCTCCGTTCCCACGTCGCCAATCTTATGTGATATTTAATAATGATAATAATATACTATACTTAGGCGAAACCGTAAATGTGTAAAGTTGAATAAACTACCAATAAGACGTAATCTCCCACATTTTAACCGGTCTTTCAATACATTAGCGCTTATTGGTACAACTCAGGACAGATATCGTCTCCGTTTCTAGGTTTTCGCACTATCGTTCGAGGGTTTATTTTTCAGGAGTTTTCTCGGCTTTGGGAGTCTCGGCCGAAGTAGTTCTATTGTAATTACCTAAATAAAAAAAATATAAGCTCACCAAAAAGTTCCAATGTAGCTATCTCTATTTACTTTAAGTCTGTGAACTTTATTATGTTGTTTATTTATTTACTTGCTTGTTTGCATACACATCAGCTTTGACTTCTTCAGGAGCCAATCTGAGGAAGATTGCTACACAAGAATAGCATATACATTTGGATGCTTAGCGTTTTCACGTTGTATTTATGTTTGTGGTCCACCGGTAC
This sequence comes from Parhyale hawaiensis, assembly GCA_001587735.2. NCBI lineage: Eukaryota > Metazoa > Arthropoda > Malacostraca > Amphipoda > Hyalidae > Parhyale > Parhyale hawaiensis. Next base: position 2,425,709 of record LQNS02277097.1, on the reverse strand, counting down.
TACGCTGTCGATATCTACGTATGTATCTGTTATTTCATGTAGTAACGGTATATGCATCGACCAGTAAAGTTGAACTTGCCGATAGCAGCGATATATTCGGTGAAATAATAATTTTTTAAACTCAGTGGATGCTTCGAATTTTGCTAACCAAAGCAAAAGTCAATCTGACCGCACATGCTACTGAGAAACTCACCAGCACTGATTCATGCTTCATGTATATGGTTACTGGCACTAGACAAATGTACGGCTGCAGTCGAACACGGCTCGTCGGTAGTTATGGTGCCATCGACGGAAGGCTCTAATGCAACGACCCGTACCCCTACCCTCCCCCATTTCTGGGAGGGTAAGTACCTCCACGGTAGCTGTGCAGCTATCAAATGCTGAGTCAGCGCAACAAGCGTCTCAGGCCCCTGCTTGCCCGGTTTGGCATTCTACCTACAACGTCTATAGTATACTGTCACGAGCTCAGCACCCTAGGCGGCCGCTATAGCAGTAGCTGAAATTATGGAAATAATTCAGTATATTCGTTATTCACTGCAAACAAAAATAATTTGGAACGGAAGTGTCACGAAGTAAATATTTAAGGGAGACAGAAAATTTCTGAAAATCAACTCTCGAAAATATAGGCAGCCTAGCCCCAGGAGTCACGTGCTTTCACTGTGCCTGAAAATGTTAGAAACGCAATGCAAATCCAAGCCAAGGCCTGTTGAAATTTCTAATTGGCCATTTCATATATACTATTCTAGATATGCTGCAGTTTTGCTAGTAGCTGATAAAATAATGTGCAGAAATTGGAAAGTACTCCAAACATTGCGCTATACGGCGAGTCATACTCGATAGGATTAGGATAATGGGCTCCTACAGTGTATGTGGCCGGCAAGAATATTTCATAGCTCGAAGGCTATTTTAGCTTCACTTTTTTAAAAGATTCTTGTGCTTTTTCCACTGTTTGTACTTATATCTTTGGGAGACGATGTCTTCTGATGAACCAAAGGCTTAGTAAACTCGCGAAACATCTTGCACAATATTTGGTCTCCCTAGTTTCTCGAAGGACTCAGTTTGGGAGTTAAATGACTTGGAGTGTGTGAAAAAATATCTCAAAAATTGTAAGCCGGAGCGACTACGATAGAAAGAGCATGTTCGACTGGGATCCAAAATTAGGCCTTCCAGGCTTGACATGTTCGAAATTCCGATCGAAGCTTTAGCTGTGTTACTTCTAATCGTATTACGACTGTTAGAAGCAGCACGTTTATCTGGAGCAGGCAGAAATCTTCAATTTACGGAGGATGACTAAGTTCATAGAAATCTCACCGGTAACTGATTAAGAGTTAACGACTGAGACTGAAATCAACTCGTCAAAGCCAAGCCACCTGTCTAAAAATTCGGATAAGTCAAGCCTCAAAGATTTAAATTTGTTGCCCAATCGCACAAAAGTTTACTATAACAGCAACTTTGATAATTCGGGCGAACTGTTTACAAAAGTCTACTCAGTTGGCCAAGGAATTTTTGTTGAATATACTAACGATGCTAAGCGTCGTAATGGTAGCCGAAATTTGTCTTTTGTCAGTGATGTAAGTAATTTGCAATGAGGAGTAAAATAGAAGTGATAGAAAATGTTGGAGAATCTGACTGAACAGCGAAAATACTTATTTACAGGCCGTGGCAGTGATGGCGAGCCCAGCAGGGGAGCAGGATGCGGAAACTAACCAAGAAAATCGGCAACTCAAGCAATCAGGAAGAATGGGGTAAGTTTTGTATCTACAACATCTAGAATGAGGCAGAATAGGGAAGAATGGGTAGAATGGGGCAGAATGGGAAGAATGGGATAGAATGGGGAAGAGTGGGGTAAGTTTTGCGTCTACAACTCCTTGAAAACGTATAGTTCCATATAGCAATAAGTTCCTTTTATAAACTGCTTTATTGCAATCGCGACAAAAAAGTGTGATCTCCTAAACCTCTGGCACACCATGAAGCCACTCTAAGGCAGCGGCGCCAATTGCTTGCAACAAGCAGAAAATAAATTCATAAGTATCACATTCGCTGAAAAGCTCGCAATGATAATGGCACAATGAAGCATTTGACTCTCAATCGCAAATAATATGCAAAAATAATCCTCAGCTTAGAAATAATGACCCGTTTCACGTTTTGCGATAAGTCATGAATTTGAAGATAAATACCGAACAGAACTGTTCTGGTTCGAATTAATATGAGAATTCCTTTCTGCACTGAACTTCCGATCGATGAATAGTCAACGCCGTGAAAATGTATCGTATCGTTACGAACTGATCTCGCTGTCGTTGCACTTGATTTAATTAAATCGCTCGAGCGGCACTTAAATTGCTTTATCTAACGTTGGGGTCACTGCCAATGTCAGCATAATGCTGTTGCTTGCACGTGTAAGCGTTCAATATTTCCTATTTTTTTACCATAACCAATCAGATGTAATTAAAGTCTCATTTACACTAGATCTTATCTAGAATGGCACATTTTAGTAAATTCACAAACAATACATGTATGTACCAAAGATACCTACAATAATAATATGAACTAAAAAGTTAATTGTTAAATTGATGAGTGATATCCCCTAATCATTAGTAACGAGCTGCCCAGAAGGTTCGTGTCGATTTTTAGAAGTTACTTTTGCAACCTATTCTGTGTACAGCATAGAGTTAGGAAAACAGGATTGGACTGCACTTCTACTCGGAACACAGTTCAAAACTTCTTTTCGCGATAGAAGGTTTGAAATCTTGTAGGCTCTGTTAATTTTGCATCCTTTTTAATATGAAAGATAAAAAATTAATTTTCGGCACATGATGCTTTTCTCTTTCCACAAAGGGGAAAATGCCTCAAAAGCAATAAAATAAATATGCAGATTTTACGAAGATGATTCTTTATAAAAAAAACTGTTCAGAAACCCTTCGCGAGGTTCCAAGCTGGAATTTGCAGTCTTATTGATAAAAAGCGATCAGGCAGACCATCCTCCACTGATGATGACCAAATCAAATCAATAACTGAGAGTAACACACATTCCACAGCCCAAGAATTTGTAACAACAACCTATCAATATACGCCGCTCATGATCACCTGGTAAAGCTTGGTTCATATTTGGTTGATTAAAATGTAATGGCTCTATTTATTGACCCTTTTCTTTCCGTTATAAATTGATTCGAATCGAACTTTCCGGGCGACCCAATATTTTGGACAGTCCAAAACAATTGTACTCTAAGTTGAACTAGCCAACTCGATGCAACCATACTCCTACCAGACAAAGCTATACTAACCTAACTAGTCCTTATCTTGTATAACCGTATTAATAAACCATAACCGTTTTCTAAAAATAAACTCAGCTTAGCAGTAAAAGTTTATGGTCGTACAATATCTTCGAGTGACCTATAGCACTAAGTTGTACGATAGTGCACTTCGAGTCAGTGAGCTATAGCGCTAAGTAACTTATACTAAGCTAATTCAAGGCCCTCGAGACAGAATGTGTTCTAGGGGGCCTTGGCTAATCTCGATATGTGGCTAATTTTCATGGAGTAGCCTTATCTTTGTAGTGTTGTAACTGTGCTTTTCAAATTCATTGTTTAATTTTTAGGAAATTGAGTAATTACCGGCAACTTTGCAATATGGACACTTTTTCATTCCAGCAGTCAAGATCAACTATAATAGAGATTTACTTTAGTTCGGTCAATGTAGAAAACGTTATTTTTAATATGTTAGCGCTAGGCATGCATTTGACGGAAATCAGACAGTTTTTTTTGTATTTTTGAAAAAAATCAACGTTTTTTAAGCTTTCACGGAACGATAGTAGGTAGTTATTGGCAGGGTCGCAATAGTTTAGAAAGTACATTTATGTGCAATTCACGTAGTTTTCGCCACGTAAGGTAATAGCGAGATCCATATTGTACCAGTAGCGGTTCGTCGCCACTATGCGGCTCCATGGGTTAGGTTAGATAGCTGGCAGTAAAGGGACATGCAGGCCCATGCCCCAAGCGCAGCCGAGATACGTGCTCCGGCCATCAGAGCTTTATTTCCGTTCAAATAAACTCATTTGCCTACGAGAAAACCATAACCAAGGAAATGATAATTAATAATGTCAGTATGATTAGTAGTACAGGTCCACTGCATTTCGAGACGCTTAGTTAGATTGGTCATTAAATTATAATGTAACAAGCATCTCAAGGGTTAGGCGTCAAGAAGTGGCGAGTCCTGCAGGAGTTCGGAGTTTTGGAGAGTGCTGCTCCCATTGTTTGTCTAGTCGATTTTTGAACGCGCCGACAGTCTATGCTCCAGTAATTTCCGAGGGTAATCTATTCTAATGCAATTCATGTGACAATATAAAAATAGTAATAATTTAGCAACTATACAGCCTCTAGTACACGAAAATGCACTGGAATGAGACTACGGTGCAGGCACACTCTAGTAGCCGCGAGCAGCCACTGGTTTCAACATTATAAATTTCGATATTCACATAACAGACCATTCAGCCATCTTCAGATCAGAGTTAGCAGACGTTCTGGACTTGACTCGATGCGGTATAGGTTTCATTTGCATCAAAGAGCTTCAATAGAGAAGGAGGGAGCCTTGTGGCCCAGTTTCAGACTTGCCAGCTAGTCAACAAGATCTCTTATAGCTGTGAGACGCTGATTGGTGGAAAAGACGGGGGAGCACTGAGTTTCACGGGGGAGCAGCAGACGAATCGAGTTACTGATATGCGATTGGTGCT
>LQNS02277097.1:2400865-2419867 GCA_001587735.2 Parhyale hawaiensis | reverse complement strand
TGAGACCTACGTTATGACTAAAAGGGAACACAAACGTTCGAATATAGCGAATTTGTATATGGAAAGGATAAAAATGCTGTTTTTAATTTTGAAGTTTCAATTGAAATACACAATAGTTACTGAAATTTAAGTAAATTGCGACAAATAATTTTTTGAGTAATCCTTTGATAAAAAATAGTCTTATAATGTTGTAGGTACTTTAGGAAAACTAAATTGGAGAGTTTTGAGATTTCCTGGGGTAGGTATGTCTCTAATAGGGAACAGCGAAATAAGTGTATTTTTTGGTATCCAATGCTCCAATACCAAAATATTAGTGAATTTTAAATATCAGGAGTCGGTATCTCCGATTATGTTACGATGACAAAATCGATGGTACGATGGCCATTGCTCCATCGGCATCGAACCAAAAATGGCCAGTTTTCATCGGCGATGAAGTACGATGAAATAACCGTCGGCGATGGCCATCGTAGAGCGTCACAATCGGCAATAGACAATCGCATTAACACATTTTAAAAATACAATCTTCTCAGACCACAAACATCGAATAAAAGCAGCGTCTCTTATAACCTCGGCCTTTGTGCGATTCTCACACCAGTAATATTCCTAGCTGATAAAAGGTGCGAAATGTAAGGCCCAGGTTATTAATTGACGTTGTTAGATCTGGGAAATGTATTAAAATAATTTTTGTAACCTCCTCTTTGTTTTATTATTACTGAGTTTCACCAATGTCTATAAATATTTTGGTCTCCTAAACTTTTTCAATGTTAAACGAGGTAACCCTCAACACTTCCTACATTAGGCTCAAGAGTCTCGGACTGCGCACAACTATTCGACGCGTATGATATCGCAGGGTCAATTGACGCATGTTTTTTGCCGCAAGACCGTCGACAGTCAGCGGAGTTTTCTGTATCAAGCCAATGCAATATGGAATGAGTTATCCGCTACTACTAGGGAAATTTCCTCTGTGCGAGAATTTAAGCAAACTATTAAGAACTAGACCAGTCTGAGAGAGCATACTTCGTTAAGCGTGGCAACGGCTGCGAAAAATTAAAATTGGCTCTGAAACCATAATTTTCTTTGTATAAAGTCCAAAACCTAATCATTAGTGCCTTTTTTATATTAATAACAGCTTGTTCGATTTTCTTGAAGATCCGTTCATAACTTTTTGAGTTATACTGCTAACAAATGTAATGACAAACATGAGTCAAACATAGAAACGAACAAACCGATCTGCACCAAAATTTGATGATTTATGTCTCTGAAGATTACTAACAACCCCTAAGAATTTCATAAAGATCCATTCATTTCTTTTAATTATTGTACTAACAAGCATAAAATTGAACACAGTGACAAATGAACGAACAGGTCATTGCCAAAATTTGGTCATCTACTCTTTGTTATATACTCAAGAATTCGTGTTAATTTCATAAAAATCCATCCATAACTTTTTGAATTAGGGCATTGAGAAAAATGAGCCAGACAAACAAACAAACGGATGGACATATCTTCACCAAAAGTTAATCATCTGTTTCTCCTATTATACCTAACAATCCCTGTAAATTTCGTCTCAATCGGTTCATAGCTTTTTGAGTTATTTTGGTGACAGACAAAGAGCCAAACACAACGGATACAGAACCTCCTTGGCGGAGGTAACTATTTGCTGCAAACTCCGAGTTTTGGGTAGCATCTTGCGTTGTGTCGGACTCTCCGTTCCTCTCGGCTCGGTGTTAGGGTTAGTTGGGTTTGCTCATAGTGTTGCGGGCGGTAGGCTAGTGTTGCGAGCCGTGGGGTTGGGTTAGTTAGGCTCGCCCATCCTACGTTGTGGGGCCTAACGACCCCGAGGGGCTGGTATAGGTTACCTTCGGGACGTCTGACTTTTGTGCCCACTTTAATTCCTTCCGTTGTCATACTCCCACTTGCTCATGTTTTATTCTGTTTTTCTTCTTCTTGCCTGACTTGGTGTCCCCGAGCGCGTTGATCCTGTGTGGGGACACCTTCGTGCATGGGTGCCCATTTCTATCGTCATACTATATGTCCCTTGCTTCTCCCTCTGTTAGATCACCGTTGTTGTGGAAAAGGAGGCATAAACTATGAAATACGATAATTCAATATTATAACTAGAGCACTCTGAGAGCGCATATAGCTCCGCCAAGTGAGGCAACGGTAGCAAAAAATTGAAATTGGATCTGAAACCATAATTTTCTTTGTATAAACTCCAAAACCTAAGCATTTGTACCATTGCCAGCGAACCCGAATGTGTTCATTCTCCTCAGTCCTGATTAAATTTTGTCGCTACCGCTGTGCCATCACCTCTGTTTTTGGTGTGGCAGCATCGCGTTACTTTTCCTTTTGCTCTCTCTGTACATCGTTCTCTCTTTTTCTGAAAAATTATTGCCACTTGATTGAACGGGCTCAACTGTAGGACTGCCTGTGTTGTACATTATAAGCTAGGCTGGCGCCGGGGTATCTTTCTGGACGCATTTTAAACATAGTTGCCTTATTTAGCTCCTGAAGAGCTACCAAAGAGGCTTAATACTATTCCAATGTGATTCAAGAGATTTTTTGGTACCTCATCTTTTGTTTCGTTTCAATAATTGTGCTATAGAATTGTGTTAATAAACTTCATTATTTAAAAAAAATGAATGTTTCATACTCGCAAGGTTGTTTTTTTTCTAGTTTTCGCCTTATTTTATTGTTTCATCGGCATCGGAAGTACAACCGATGGCGATGCCCATCGTATGCCATCGTCGATGGCATGTTCAGTAATTTCATCGGACCATTTCTTCCTCATGACACCATCGCCGATGGAGAAAATGGCCATCGCCGATTGTTTGATATGATTTCCATCGGACCTTCGCTATCGCCGATGGACTTTTGCGATGTTCCATCGTGGTTTTCCAGATGGCAACGGTCTACACACCATCGCCATTGTATAATCGGCGATGGCCATCGTGCCAGGCTCTGTTAAATATATATCAAGCTAATATTCAAAAAATACGACGAAAAAGTATTTCACTGTTAAAACTGCGGTGACAGAGCATCTTCTGTGGTCAAATTAGAAACAAAAGTATAATCAATGAAGAAGGTTCAATACAAATTCGTTGTCGCTCGTCATTTTTATGGTTGTATTTTTTTTCTAGTGTTGAGTGTCAAAACTCGCATTGCGACCAATATCGCGATGGGTCTTACCATATCCACCTCTGTCGCCTGCAGTATATGAAAAACTTTGTATCCTCTTGGTGGACTAACTACCGATATGCCTAAATCCCTAGTATATCAAATGATTCTTGGAACTACTCAGCGAAATTACTCATGATGGTCATATTATTTTTTGGTCAGCATATATGAATAAATATGCAGCACGTGTAATCAGAGCCACTACATGGATGTAAAGACAGCTCATGGCTTATGTTAAAATAACAAGTTTAAATGTCATAATTGTATATTCCTAACTTGTATGAGAACATTTGAAAAGTTTTGTTAGTTGAGAATTCTTTGGACGACTGAAAGAAAATTTACGATTGAGTAAACTAAGATCAATGCGCCGCCAAAAATACTCGCAGTTATGGAAACATTAGCACTATTAGGAACAGATCTTTGTGATTTTCTTGGCTGTAAGATTATTTTATTTCTCTTTCAGACCGTCAAACAAAATGAAGTCGAAGGAAAACCTCAGAGACCTTCAGCTGCAGGCGGACTTGGAGATCGAGGTATGAGACAATACAGTCAGGTGGTGCTCTAGAGCCGGGGTTCCTTAGAGGTCTCAGTCAAGGCCTCCTAGAGTACAGGCCGGGGCCTGGGCCTCGAAGATGGTCCGATTGCGTACAGTCACTGGAAAAATCATTAGTCGCATCCTAAAATCACTGGTACCTAACTCTACATATTTTGGACATTTCCAGAGAATTTTTTCTTTAAACTACTTAAAAACCTACAAAATTACGGTGGCTTGAGTTTTTTTTTTTATCCAGATAAGCGCGAAATACACAGAGCACGCACCAAAAAATATCAGGTTGCGCCTAACAGTTATTCGTGGGACTGTACCAATCGGACCAACTTGGTGACGTAGAGACCCAGGCCTGTACTTCAGGAGGCCTTGTCTCAGCGCGATGCTCAGGCAGCCCGATAGTTTATGTAGTTGCAGTCACAGCATTCGTCGTATTTGACTGCCTATTGTTGAAAATGAACACATACCAAACACTGCCAGCGGCTTCATTGACAGCGAGTTCTGTGTACAATATATCAAGTAGCTTGTGCTAAGCCTAAGGGAGAGAAAGATTCCTTTTTCACGAGAGAAAGGAGTTAAAAACAGACCTTTTGCCTTATTAAAAACCTTTCCTCAATATTCTGTAAGATTTAGTAAAGAGAAGCATAAAATATCGTGCAATCTTTTACTGAATGCTGATGGTAGAATTTTGATAATCCAAAGTATATATTTTTTTTTACAACGTTCATGGCCATGTTATATAGAACGATTTTTTATCCTGAGAATTTGATTCTCAGCTAATCATCCTTTTTCTAGAATATTTTTTCGCAGATAAGGGGTACGAACCCTACAGTGTTTTGAATATCCTAAATGAAATCAATATGACCGTCATTGAAAAAGGCTTCGAGCCGAATCATTCTCCATCCCTAAACGGTTTTCTGTTTTTAAACCAGCTATGTGCAAACAGAATACTTGACGAGTATGGCAAATTAGTGACGACCCCTTTACAAAACTCGAACGCTTTGTGGCGTAAGACCAACCCCCGCGAAAGTACAGAGTCCGGAGTTACAAATTCAACTCCGTCGTTTTTTGATGGCCAGCTAGCTGTAGTTTCTGGGCATTGTTCACATGTCAGTCAACTTCCCTGACTGCCTGAAAAAAAAATTGCGATTTTTGCTCACTGAACTCCTTCTACGCCTTTTTATTGGACAGACAGACAAAGAGACAGACATACAGCCTTAATTACACTGATTAGTAAGAGAATGGAGACTGTACGATAATAGATGTTAGAGCTTCACTGTAATTTGTTATTACCTGCAGCTCACTACCCTGTCCAGTTTTCTGATATTCAAGCGCCAAAGCTGTGATAGTTATTGATTCGCCGCAGTGTACAGTACTTCCATCAGAGTAATTAATTAAACACTGTGCTCTGCCTATTTTATATTTAATCAATTCACCAAATAGTAAAAAAAAAAACATCGCTGGTGGTGAGAGCAGATACGGCTCGTGGCAGAAGTGGGAGTGAATTGAAGCTTGTTTGGCATTCTCCCATCCGGAAATGAAAATAGGATACGAAATGACAAAAATGTGTAGGGGAAAGGTAAATGAACAAGGAGTCATGTCCGTCCAAGGGAGGATGAGGAGCAGTTGAATGCTGCTAGGCAGACACGGCTCAGTAATCGTAGCGCATAACCCTGCGCTTCACGGCGTCTAACTAAAGGGCAGGCAGAGCGAAAATGCATGATCTTCAACTGAATGGGCCTATTGGTTTGTCTACTGCCGCCTATCTGATCTAACGTTAAAATAAATACTCTGGGAACCCAAGCGAAGTGGGAGACCACATGAAAAAAGTGCGGATAACAATAACCCAAAAATGATAATTAGTATTGTGAACGCGCTACGAATGATATTTGAACAAAAAGTTTTGAACTGTTCTAAATTAGTAATAAATTGAGGCATATAGTTTTCATTATACCTTGATGGGTAAATTTTTTGCTGGTAACCACTGAAACTATTTCAGCGACTGTTTAGTTTCTTCTGTCTTACAAGCAAGCGAAAAATTAACTCTGGCTAGAGATGGGGCGAATATCTGCATCCGTGGAACATCTGCACCCTTTTTGACAACTGTGGTTGCTAAGATGGTAACGTTCGCGGATGCTAAGATGGTAACATCCGCAATCGCATCCGGGGATGTTAAAACTGTAAAATCCGGAGCAAAGGAGGTACGAATTCGCAGGTTTATCACTGTACACTAAGCTCATCCATAGTGCTGAAAACTGTAAATTCTCATTTGGATTGAAATGTGTGCAAGCGCTGTCCCTGTCAACATAGCGACATCTGAGTTTTCTTCCCAAGTGTTGTACAAACTGCCGTCGTTAGGGGTGTGTATGTGTGTTTGTGATGGGGTGAATATCCGCATCCGCGGAACATCTCCACCTTTTTAACACCCGCATCCGTCAAGATGGCAACATCTGCAATGGCATCTGCGGATGTCCAACAAATGGCATCCAACCCATCACTACTCGGGTCACAACCACGATTTAGACAACAATTGTGTAACACTGGAATTGGGGTTGACCCGAGTAGGTCGCGTCTTTGAATAATCACAAATGATTATGTGCATTTGTAATATTATTGCCCACATGGCATAGTCAAAGCCCTTGCTCCACATTTTAGAAAGCTTATGCATTGTCATAGATCATTTTTACTCGTAAATACTGACCTAATCGTGATCCCTTTTTATGATAGCTTCTTTGTGTTTTCGTGTGTTTGTGTTTAAATAGACATATGTGGACTCTATTTAAAAAAAAAAAAAATTATTGATTTTTTCAAAGTTTACAGGCTTTCATAACATTTGATGTGTTTTATTGGGGAATTTATCTGAATAGCCAATTCTCTATTCACATTTCAGCACTGGTGATGGAGTTTTATCATTCCAAAAGTTTGCCTTTTATAACAGGACTCTTTCTACTTTGGTTCTTTCATTTACATTCGTAAGTCATTATAGATGCTAGAGCTAACTGTCTCGTATCATTTTCCCAGACCTTGCTCCGCTCTTTATTATCGAAGTCGTACGTACTGGCGAAACGCTCGCCGGTATTAGGACCATTCCCACCATTCTTCTTCAACTAGGGCTATTTGTTACCATCCTCCTAATATATCTCATTTTTGTTCTCATCCCTCCGTCCTCAGCTCAACGGACAAGGCAAGCCTTGCTCCGAGTCGTGCAATGAGTGGATAGAAGTCACCACAACGTCACCACAAGTCACCACAACGTCACCACAAGTCACCACAACGTCACCACAAGTCACCACAACGTCACCACAAGTCACCACAACGTCACCACAAGTCACCACAACGTCACCACAAGTCACTACAACGTCACCACAAGTCACCACAACGTCACCACAAGTCACCACAACGTCACCACAAGTCACCACAACGTCACCACAAGTCACCACAGCGTCACCACAAGTCACCAGTGGCGGCATTGCCTACAACAAGATATTCCTGAGCGAGGTTCTTTTGGATTGCCTACTGAGGATGGATAGAATTGACGTTCCAGAGCAAGACTTCGAATCCTGCGCTGAAGCTGCTTCCTATCGTGGTAAGTTAAATTTCATCCTACGTGCAAAACACAATTCGAAGGGCTTAGCTATTCAGGAGGCCCTTTTCGCAACGTCATTTTTGAACTATGAAGTGATGGATTGTTGACTAGAGATCTGTTGTAGGTAATGTACCAGAGTCCGTATGTAACGTATAAATAACATTTGTCAGCTCGCTGGGGAAGTTTTAGCACTCGAGGCTAGCCATCTGAGCCATAAACTGTTTAGGTTATGCGTATCGTACCTAAGCAATGGGAACCCCGTACGTGTAATGAATCGGAGTACCTTGCATTAATCCGTAGCAGGCTCCTTGTCAAGGACTCGGTGACTGCATCGTCCATACCAGAGATTTAAATTGCAGCCACAGTACTAGAAAAGAACAATCGGCCTAGTTAATGATAATGTTTTCCAGGGAGAGCATACCCCTAGTGTGCAGCGCGAAAAGAAAGGAGCCAATAACTCTGCCCTATGGAACGCCCGGTACTACCTCATAGGGCAACGCCCAGTTGCACTATCGTCTCTCACGACAGAGACGTGTGCGTGTTTGTGTACGCAGATCGTGTGCGCGTGAGCGGCGTTCAAGTTGGGGCGCCGCGTTGCCTGCTGTATCGCTGATTAAGTTGGGTTAGGTTAGGTAACGTTGGGCAACGTTAAATAACGTTAGGTAACGTTAGAAAGGTTAGAAATGTTAGATTGGGTTAGGTTAGGTTAGAAAGTTAGGTAGGGAGGTTAGGTTAAGTAAGGGTAGGTAAGGTTTGCTTAGGTAGTGTTTATTTCAGTGCTGGCGCGTGAAGGAAACCTTACGTGAACGCAAAATCGTCGTGAGAGACGATAGTTCCGCCCGGTACTACCTTGATAGTTGCACTCACACACCCTTGGATATACATATCGGAAAATTTAAATTTGTCCCTAAAAAGTGTAAATATTCTGCCTCTGTCCTCTAAAAGACTCGAACTAATTGTCACCATGATTGACCGTACTATGCGAAGCGCGAATATTCAACTGAATAAGGTGCGCCTCAGTGTGATAATTTACCGCCAGCTTTAAGTGGTGCGATACAAACAACAGAACGTCACGACAACTCAAGCCTTTTTTGTATAAACTAATACAGAGATATAGTAATCTAGCAATTTCAGCGAATCAAAAATAATTTACAAGACACCTGTTAATCGCATACCATTGGCAAAACGGGAATCACGACGATAAGTCCATAATTACCTGCATCTGGCGAAACGGGGCTCTAGAATGAGTGTACGAGTCGCAGTAAGCCAACAACGAGAAAAATTTCCCAGCCGATTCAAGTAGCGCAAAATTACTCTGAGCTGGGGACAAGATTTCCATCGAGTTTCCTGTAGAATAAGGGAAGCATGCAAACTGGGTCAGTTCTACGAAACTGGTTGAGGTCCTCCAGGAGTGGTAGTTAAGTGTCTGATCCGAAGGCCAATGAGTTTGAACGAGGCTTCGGATAATATCCATTCAACAGCGATATAACATCCTCGCTCTGCTTGCCATCGAAGTGAGCTGAAATAATNCCGCCTTAGTCAGGGAGGCAGCAACGTTGCCATCATCTGGGTCGATAAGGATTAGCAAAAATTGCTCAGAAACAAGGACTGAACTCAGGAACAATTTGGATCAACTCACTACAGCAACGACGTGGGTTGCCGTTGCTCTGCTGGTACCTGAACCAATGTACGCGTAATCATGCATCTTATTCCTCTGCAGGATACAACATATTCATGCTGAACGGCACAGACTGCATGGCTTCGGACGACTCCTTCCCGATGGCGCTAGCTGAAGATACTGAAGACGGAAATGTTGCCGTTTACGTCGCTAGCTTCTCAGATAAATCAGAAGGTACTTATGATTATTCAGAAGGTACTTATGATTATTGAGAAGGTATTTATGGTTATTCAGAAGGTACTTGTGATTATTCAAAAGGTACTTATAAATATTCAGAAGGTACTTATGATTATTTAGAAGGTAGTTATAATAACTATGTAGAGTACTGTATGACAAGTGGGAAAACATGAAGATATTCTTTGTTAGGGCTTCGCATCTGGTGATGCTCGTAAAGAAACCAAAGACTTGTGGTAAAGATGAAGGAAAAGTAGTTTAGCGTTCTTTGAGGAATGCCAAGGGAAACAGCACTGCGTTTACTTTTCCGTGATGGAGATTCTTTGTGACTGACAACTGGGCATTCCTCTGGCGCGGAAAAAATATTCTTTTTCGAGTCAGTATTTACGGCCGCATCAATCAAAATAAAAGGAAAAAAAATCCTGAGATTGCGGTAGTGTACGCGTCATTTTTTCAAATGTCAAAGAATTTGACGGTCACGGAATGGTAGTCCCCCCCATTCTCAGTATTGTTGATCGCGGAAGTCGTTTTCTCTTTAATTTACTTAATTACACGCACACGATCGTAAACTTAGATTTACTTGCCGTTTATTATCGATTCTGAGCATTTAAAATGTTGGCTCAATCAAATAAAATTCTTTTCGGCACTACAGGGAAGTTAAATTTTGATCACGGGCCAAAGCGCTCAGTACAGCAGCTCTGAGTACAGAGCAGCATGGGAGGCTTGCTGCGATATCCAAATTATAAACAATTTTAGCTGAACGATTCGGACAGATGAGTTCAGTGCGGAAAAAAATTGATTTTATGTACTTTGATTGGGGAGCACGTGTCAGCCTCGACAGGATTTCTGGCGGCAATAATTAAAAAAAGGAGTTTAGGACTGCATACATATAACAATTTGTATCAATCGATCAATTGACTAATTTTGTTTTTGAACTGGCAAAAACTGTGCATCATATGCAGCACTGAATCTAGGATAGAAGGCGCTCGTTCTGTGCGTACTATAACATATGACTGCAAATAGTTACTGCACCAAGGAGCTTACATTTTTATCGGCGTTGGTCAATCTCTTTTTCTGTATGTCGCCAAAATAACTCAAAACGTCATGGATGGGTCACCATAAGATTTACAGGGATTGTTAGGTTTACTAGGAGGAACAGATGAATAACTTTTGGTGAAATCTGTTCAACAGTTTGTTTGTTTGTCTACCTTTTTTGCAACATAACTAAAAATCTTGAAAGAAAAGGATCTTCATGTAATTTTCAGGATATGGTAGGAGTTGTACGAGGAGCAAATGACCACACTATCGTAGCAATCTATGGATTTTAAGACTGTCAGTAACAATACCCAAAAATTTACGAACGGATCTTCATAAAAAATTGCAGGAATTGCTAAAAATGCAATGGTGCATCAATGACCAAATATTGGTGATGATAAAAATAAAGAAATCTTGAATCCACATAATTTCGATATTTCATTAACATGACGTTGCTTGTGGGAGGCATGCGCTCTCAGAGCGCTTCTCTACTTCAAATAGCGATCTATGAATACAAAGACTGAACACTATCCATTCGCAATAAGCGAAGTTTGGGAAGAATACTAGTGTGGATTATGAATAACGGTGTAAGCAACTTGATGAGCAAAAATATTCACACGCAATGTATCAAGCAGGATGATGCACTTATCTCGGGTTACTGGAAGAGGTAGAGACGAGAAATCATGTAACTGTATTTGAGGTTTTTTGGCCCATGGAGGTCTAGCAGGTCGCAACGGCTACGGAGAACGGACGCTGAACTTTCCAGTAAGGCTGACTTTCTGATTGGCTGAGCGAATAGCTGGGGGCTTGTGATCGGTATGACAGAAGCAGCTATGGAAGAACTAAAAGCAAATCCCGGTCAGTACCACGAAGTGTGGCTCTGTTTGCTCATTCTATTTAACCTCCTTGGTTACGCCATTGGAGTTTCTAGATGAAGCAGCAAATTCTTGTTGAATGGCCTGGAGTAATCGAGAAATAATGATCGGAAAGGGGTCTCAGATATGGGTATAATCTGCACACATTACCGGTCACCCAACGAACCCACTGAATAACCGGTCACCCTGCCTCCTTGAAAACATTTAGTATGAGGGTGAAGATTATGGCATATATGCTAAATTTGGAATGCGAGAGCAGTCCTGTAATACCATTCCCACACAGCATTCCCACACAAGATGATGTGAAAATAAAGCGGTAAAATAGACCGGATCCATACATGATCTCCCACCTGTCGCTTTATTCACAAATTAAGTTACCGTTAATGCTTCAACTCCACCTCAGGTATTTTATTGAGAGAAGCTACCTTACAAATTTTAGCATCCGCATTATTTGACGTGTTTATACAACTGGGCCAGTTAGCATCACATACCTGGTAGTAATGGGTTCTCTTACCGTAAAATAATATCATCAGCGACCTACATTGATTGTTGTTCAATTACTGCTTTCAATTAAATACGCGTAGAAGAGGGAAATATTCTGGAAAGTTGACGGTAATTTCCTTACCAAGAAAAGTAGGAAAACTGCCCAAGGGAGAAGATAATCTGCATGGAGCCAGTACGAGTCACTGAATTTCTACAGGGGTATCGGCTCTTGGAGTATGTTGTAATAAATCAATTACATACATACAGTACATATATACAGAATTATTGTTAAGAGGGAGTTTAGTTGAAGCAAATGACTGGGAAAAATCGCTGATCTAAGACCCACTCGTATCTTGTGTAGCATTACTCAAAGCTGCAACTTCTAAAATATTACTTCAAGACGTACCATAAAAGAGAAGAACAATAATCTTTGTAAATTATTTAACTGCAATTACTTTTTATGGGTCTGTTGTCAATAATGTTGCGTATAAAAGAGTTACTGTAGCTCGGTCCCCAGTGAGGCGTTGGGCAGCATTCGGTTGCAGTTATTGTTCTTAGAGTCCAAAGTTTATATTTCCAAAGTAATGCTTGACCACCAAACGGACGACAGTCCGACTTTTCCATATGCAATTAGTACCACCTTTCATCGTTCGATTCAGGCTTGCGTCAATAGCGTAGGTGAAACGAATACTCAAGAAATACTCCTCATTTGTCAGAGGTAGCTCTTTGTCGTCATTTTTAACATCTAATATTTTATAAACATTATGCTAGGAAAAGACTGAAACGTTACATGAAAGCCTGATGTTCTCAGGTTCTTGTGCGTAGTTTTAGCACGATTGAAAAGATTATCATACGTTTCTCACTGGTTTTTCTTCTTGCCTACGTAGGGGAATTACGAAATTGCCGAACTAACCCTATTTCCGAACAAACTAATTATTTGATAAGTTTATTACACAGACCTATTAAATAACATCTGTTTGTTCGGGAATAGGGTTAGTTCGGCAATTTGGTAATTACGAAATTACCGAACTAACCCTATTTCCGAACAAACATAATTATATGTTAGGTTTATTACACAAACCTATCAAATAATATCTGTTTGTTCGAAAATAGGGTTAGTTCGGCAATTTGATAATTCTCCTAATGCCGCTTTCATGAATACATGGTGCCTCTCTTTCCCTATACAGTACCATGCGTGAATACTAAATAAAGATATAAAATGCCACGAAAATGAAAGTAGGGCTCCATAACTGTATGTGATACTGCCCTGCTGTGACGAAAGTGTAACTGAAGTGTCATTGCGGTCTGCTGGAATAAATCACGTGCACATTTCGCCTACGCGGTTTCCTGAGGTACGACGCCCCTATACTTCACCAGCTCCACTAAGCAAGGCAATGTTGACGAAAAGTTCAAATGGGTAATGGAACAGATTTTTTCTTTTTATCATCGCTAAACCTTGTTTATTTGTCGACCTTGAAATTCATAGCACTTCCTGTAATTATTTTTGGAGATTCGTCAGTAACTTATCTCGATATGTTCTGACTTTCACTGAGACACTTATAATTATTAAAGTTGGTCCTTTGCGCCTTTGAGCATATCTGAAAATTCCTGCAAATTTTATGAAGATTCGTTCATAACTGTTTGAATTATTTTAGCAAGGAAAAACAAGTAAGATAAATAAACAAACGATTGGACGAATTTTCACCAATAGTTCATCATCTATTCCTCCTAACAAACCAAACATTCCCTGTAAATTTCATAAAATCCGCAAAGAACTTGTCAAATTATTTTTGTGATTGAGAAACAGAGAAGAGGACAAATTCTGTCAAAAACTTGTATAACCTCCTTAGCCGGGTGAAAATATGACACTTTATCGCAAATGTTTTATTTATATCAGTAGAAATACAGCGAATGTCCTGGTGCTCAATATATTTACCCAACGTAAATCTCACCTAATGATGGAGTTTAAAACAAGCAAAGTTTGCATAAAATGAACATTAAAATGGCGGTTTAGTTACGCTAGTGAGGTAAAGCAATAGTTCCCAACCTTTTTGTCTTATGCACGGCCAGAAAAGATGTCATTCTAATTATACATCAGGCGATTTGATTGTTAGAAATTTATCATCATTGCAGGGTGTTTTATGACAACACATCAGTTGAATGCAAAGTTGCTATTTTCGGTTCCTTACATTATGGTGCAGTGAGTGTTACCAGTGATTATACTTTTAAACTCAGTTTAAGTGAGAGAATCAATTCAAATTGTTGATATTCAGAGGGATACATTGTTCTATTTTCTTCATCAGTGCCCGCTGTCTCTCTGTCTATCGAAGTCTACGACGATAAGAAGTTTTACGCCAACATTACAGACGATCCTTCCTGCAGCACGTACAGGTAAGAAAACAGCAAAGAAGTGACATTAATTTTGCCAATTAAGTTTCGACTTTTGTTCACAAGCTGATGACAAAAGGGAGACTGGAAAAGCTGTCTTAGCTTCAGTTGGATTTATATGGCTTTTCTAGTGCTTTGCCCACTTTTCTTCTGCAAGTGTTTCTATTTCCGAAAACAATAGTTGTATTGATCTATGTCACTTAGGGGCGTATGGACCTGGAACATGACTTGGATTGAGCTACATCCGAGCCACTGTACAGTCGCGTTGAAAATTAGGAAACAAATAATGAAAAAATCAATATCTCCAGAAGCAAAAATTGAAATAGCGTGATATTTTCAATGACGATTACCTGAATCCTAGTATTTTATGTCTTTGTATATCAGGTTCATGCATATAATGGAAATTTGTTTATCACATATTTTTTATTTCATATGTGTAGAAAATTATGAAAGAAATTTTCAATTTAGGTAAATAAAACAAAACCAGACATAAAACACAATTTCTATTGAATATTTTGTAGCAAGACTTTTATATTCGAATACTGCAGCACATCGCTTCCCACAGGCTTTGATAAGGTTTTCACAATCAGCTACTGTAATATTCGCCCATTCTTCTTGAAAATTCTTCAATAAAATAACCTTCCACACTAGTTGGATTTCTTACGATTACCTTCTCTTCTAGTGCCTTCCACGAATTTTCAATTGGGTACATATCTGGACTTTGAGCAGGCCAATCCATGACATCGACTCCTTGCTCTCTCAGGTAATTCATTAAGAGTTTCGCTTCGTAGCATGGAGCATTATCCTGCATAAAAATTGGAGTGTTGACGCCACAATCTTTCAATGAAGGAATAACATAATAGTCTCACACATTTTTGTACACTGCAGCAGTAACTTTTGTCCTTAGACGTACAAGAGGTGAAGTTCCAAGTGCAGACATCAAGCCAAAATCCATCATGCAACCACCACTAAATTTCACTGTTTCTTGACGCAGTTTTGCATCACTGCTTCCCTTTTTTGTCTTCTTACATATTGCTTGCCATCACTCCCAAACAAATTGAACTTGGATTCATTGCTGAAAAATATCCGAGATCAATCAGCGTCTGACCATAGCATATACTTATTGGCGAAAGCTAACCTAGATATTTTGTTTTTCTTGGTTATTAGCGGTTTCTTCCTAGGACAACGAACAAATAAACCAACTTCTTCCAAACGTCTTGAAATTGTTTTCACTGGTTTGGAAATGCCTCCTCTAGTGTTAACACGATCCTTCATAGCAAGGCGGTGAATGAACCCGTCCTACCTGACTGTGACTAACTAATTTCTATTATTTGCCTACACCTGATACACAGGGACATCAAAAATTATGTTAGGTAATCATTAGTGAATATTTCACGCTATTTCAATATTTGGTTCTGGAGATATTTAATTTTTCATTGTTTGTTTCCTAATTTTGGAAGCGACTGTTCATGCACTACCAAAAAGTAGATGTGACCTAATTTTTTATTTTAAACACAGGTATTTTTTTGCGATGTTCTTTACTGGTGCTGTAGCACTTTTAGACACTGGCTCCGAGTTAGAAAGTTGAGGAAAAGAAGGGCTATTTTTGTAAATAATGAAGTATAGAGATAGAAAGAATGAGTGATGCTTTTTCTGAGATATAAAGAAAAAGGAGTGCAGCTCGCTAACCTAAACTTCCAAAAGGCACTTGACAAAGTTCCTCATCACTGGCTAATGAAAAAAAATCGAAGCCCATGCCATACAGGGAGACTATCCATGCTGGATCCAAGCAAGGCTCACTGGTGAGCGGCAGCGAGTGAAACTGCAAGGGGAAGCAAGTAACTGAATGTCGGTCTCATCTGGGGTTGTACAAGGTAGCGTGCTTGGCCTTCTTCTATTCAAAATGTACATCAATCGAAGTCTTGATCTAACATCCTCTGCGATATCAGTAATTTGTAGAAATCACTAATCTATGTCATGAAATGAAGCTCCAACAAGTCCTCGACCGCTTCATTGAATGTACCACAACGTAGCAGATGAGCTTTGATGCTGACAATATTATTGTTCAGTAATGCTCTTAGAGCCAGAGAATCCCTCAGCTCTTCGATTCGAAATGAACGAGATAGCATTAGCGGCTGTCATCCAACGAAGTGGCATCGGAATAGCTATCTCAAGCAATCCACCGTAGAACACATCCTGCAAGTTAATAGAAGCGGTAAAATGCAACGCAGCTTACTGGGATTCACTACCAGGATCTTTGAGTACTGATCCTATAACACAATCATTCCTGTGTGCAAAGCACTAGTGCGCCAGTGTTTAGTAATTATTGGTAAATTCTAGTCGCCACATCAATGCAGCGATATCAATAAAATGAAACAAATTTAAAGCAGAGCAACAATATTCATGCCTCCGCTGCACAATATGACTTATAGGGTTCATCTCTCTCGAGCAAAGGTGATTCAGGGAACAACTAACAGAAGCATAAAAAACTTAAATAGCTTCAACGACGCACATACAATGGAACTTTTTACAGATGCGTTGATGATTGCCTCCGAAACAGCAACTATTCTGAGCCAGCAGTTATTTTTCGTTCTTCTTGGTGAACGGTGGAATGGACCCCCTCTGAAGATGTCGGTTCAGAGACAGTAAAAGCGTTTTAAAATCATTTTCAAAAAGATTGGGAGTTTCACCTTCCACAGATATGAACTCATCCACGCATCACAATCTCTTAATTAACGGCCAAAGCTTTAGATTCTACCATATTAACACCTTTAATACCGTTGATGCACACAAAAGAAGTTAAAAACACATGTGTCGACACATTAAAAATGCATTCACTTCTCTATTGCACTGCCTGTAAGTATTTTACATATTTCTCAGGCATATATAAAATGGTCAACAACAACTACAAGCATTGACACATAGGTCATAGTAGAATAGGTCATTCAATACTGACTAAAAACATACAGCTCAAAATTTCTTTTCAGTATAAATTTAGAACATGGCTTCATCAATATAACAGGAAGTTCATTAAAATAATTCACACATTGGAAAACAGGGCCGTTTTTCTCAATCTCCAGTGTAACTGCCGCTAGATGGAGAATATTATGTTTAGAAGAGTATAGATGTCTGGGAACAAGAGGAGCCAACATTTCTTGAAAAACACGATTGTCCGTATACAATACTCTATGAATAAATTATAATAAATGGAGTCTATACACTTTAATATTCTAAAAGATTTATAGAGATCACTATTGCAGATTAAAGGTACATTGTTTATGTAAATTTTTTACCCGTAATATCGATCGCAACGTATTGTTTATTGTTACTTGCACTTTATTCTTCCTATTGGCCGGTACACCACGCCAAATTAGAACAGTAGAAGCTATCCTGGAGTACGACAAGGAGTAAAATATTGTTTGTAGAGCATTGGTCGGTAAAATATTCGCTAGAGCGTGTAAGACACCTCGAGATTTGCTCAAACCACTGAATATATGATCAATATGTTTCACAACAGTCAATTGGTTGTCAACTATCATTCCTAGATCTTTAAAATGTGAGACCCCTTCCAGCACTGAACCATTAAAAGAAAATATTATGTAATTCAAATGCAGGCCTCGGAGAAACTAGCATTAGTTTGGTTTTGTCCGTATGGGCCACTAGTTTATTTTGCAACAGCCATTCAGACAAAGCTATCGTTAAATTTGCCATTGCTGCACAGGCCTCAACATAAGTATTTCTAGTTATATAAAACACAGTGTCATCTGCAAATAGCTTACAGTGAGCATTACGAGAATTGGCAATATCATTTATGAAAACATTTAATAACAGCTGATCTAGTACAGAGCCTTGAGGTACTCCAAGTATGACATTACTGGTTGTGGACTTATTATCATTGAGGTGGATATACTGTTTCCTATTAGTTAAGTACGACTTCAATATAGATAAAAATGGCCCTCTGATTCCATACCGTACAAGTTTTGTTACTAAAATGAAATGGTCAAAACAATCAATCGCTTTTCTCAAATCTAACAAAAGACAACATGTATACTACTAAAAATAAAAAGTGCAAAGTAAGTCTTGCAAGAAGTAAAATGTGGCAATCGTCGCGTTAGTGCCTTCTCTAAAACCAAACTGATTACTTCATAGTAACGAAAATTTTATAAAAGTTTGACAGTCTCTAATGAAGAATTTTACAAGGATTTTATTAATAAAAGGTAAGGTCGGAATAGGTCGGTAATTACTAGCTAATTTTGGATTACCAGCTTTAAGAATGGGCACTACCCGGGCCAGCTTTAAAACATCAGGATGTACACCAGAAAAGAAACACATATTAAAAATGTGGCTTAAAGCTGATGCTACAAAATCAACTACAGCAGATAAAACATTAGGTTGATTCTCATCTAAATGAGAAATGGTAAGAAGGAACGAAGCCTCACAGTGAGCCACTTGAGAAGCTGGGTTAACATTTTAACTCCATTTTATCTAGTGATTTCACATAGAGCAGAGACAAAATAGTTATTGCATTTGCTGGCAACGTCAGTTCCTTGTAATGGGGTATCATTTTTCACAATTTTAGTCCTAGTCTCACTAAACTTTTTTATATTAGAGTATTAACAATGTCCCAAAGTTCATCAGAATCGCTCAACTTTTGTTGGATTTTTTCTGTATAATATATCTTTTTAGTCTTCTTTAGTACAGTATTAAAAACATTTCGAAACTTAGTGTAAGAGCGTGTAAAATATAGCTAGCACGATAAAGCTTGAATAGTTTATCTTTTTTCTTTATTGCCTCTCTAATTTCGGTAGTCACCTAAGGAGGCCACCGCTTTTTTTATTTTTACTGGAAACGAGGTATTGTAAATTTGATTAATATCAGTTAAGAACTTTTCTAAAGCAAGGTCAGGCTGAAACGTGTAGAAAACTTCATCAAAAGAGTGAACAGATACATTATCAAAAGTAATCTAATTTTTTCATCAGTAATAGTTCGGCTTCCGTAATGTTGCACTTGAGGCATGGGACCAGTATCAACATGAAAAAACGTCTTTAGATGGTCTGAA
>LQNS02277097.1:2354595-2375087 GCA_001587735.2 Parhyale hawaiensis | reverse complement strand
AATAAGCAAGTAAATTTTCACACAGATGCTCATCATGTCGTGGGTGAGGCTTGATTGCCTGCCGAATTGGATTAGGCCAACGCGAGCCAGCGAACGGGGAAAGAATTGTGTCCCTCCACGGAGTTATGGAATTAGACCACATACATTTACGGCGAACCAAAACTTTTTGCCGCAGTTATCTTGAGCTATTGGAAACAGCAAAAGTAATGTACCAAATTAATTAAGCTAGGAACTCTTTCAAAAAAGGAACCATTAAACTTGGGAATAGGGTAAGAGAGTTTGCGGCTGGTAGGCATCATAAGAGGTTAGTTTATGATAAGAAAGGTAAGCTAAAGTTAGACTATATTAGGTTCGAAAAATCTGGTGAGAGTAGATGTTTATTCAGGCAGTGAGGTTGGGTCACTTAAGGCTCCGATTAGGATGATGTAGGTTGCATTGAATTACGGTCATTTTGGTTATATTATCATGGGCTTGACAGCTGAATTATTTGGTAAAAATTGCGAAGATGACACTCTTGTGACAGTGTAGAGCCGTCAATATCTATGAACTTAAGCTCCAACGTCCAGTGCGCCTGCACCCTGCCCTACCACACTTAGAAAATTGGAACCGGGAGGCGCTATCGTCATTCACGACGAATTGGCGTGCGTGTTTGTGTACGCAGATCGTGTGCGTGTGAGCGGCGTTCAAGTTAGTGCGCCGCGTTGCTCGCTGTATCGCTTATTAAGTTAGGTGGGGAAACGTTAGTTAACGTTAGGTAAGGCTAGGTAAAGTTAGAAAGGTTAGGTTGGGTTAGTTTAGGTCAGGTAAGGTTAGGTTAGAAGGTTAGGTAAGAAGGTCAGGTAAGGCTAGGTTAGGTTAGGCTAGGTTAGGTTAGCCAAGTTAGTGTTTATTTTAGTGGTGGCGCGCAGCAACGCTTACTTGAACGCGCGATCGTCGTGAACGACGGTAGTGGAACCGAGAGCTCTGACCGCCAGCCGGATAACTTCTCTCTCGCTTGAAATAAGATATCCAGCAGATAGGTGCGCTGCGGCCTCTAGCAAAATAATTCCCGAACTTCAGTTTTCTCTGCTCGCCTCTCCCCCCCCCCCTCCTTCCTCACTGGAAATGATTCGTGGCACCCGAACCCTCGCCATTAAACGGCCTCAACGAAGTTTGTGTACTCAATAAAAGCAGAATATTTTGAAGCTGTGTAGAACGTACAGTAAAATGCGTAGTCATGTTATGAGAAGCCTGACACCATGTACCAAACAAATAATTACTCGCGATAGTATAATCATATTGAACTTCAAATTTTAGTACCCTGTGTTTATTTATTTTGTTACTTATTTTGAAATTCTTGTTACGCTGAAGAGTAATAACTCCATGCGGGTCACTGATACTAAAAAACCAAGGTTTCCTGGGGAAAGAAAGTGGTGCTGAGTGTCAACAACGGTATATTCATAAACAACCTTTATGTTAAATACCAAACAATTATGTGAAAAACAAACTCGCCTTGTCTCCAAAACTAATTCAGCTCTGTCTGCAACTGCACAAAAGAAAACCAGTGGAAAATATACATAAACTTTTGAAAGCTCATGACCCAGCGAGAGGTCCATGCATTAGACAAGATTCGTATGGTAGGTTCAGAGGCAACCTCCGTGGGAACCTTTGCTTCAGCATAAACACATTAGGTCTGAAGAGAGCGCTGGCAATTTTATACTCTTATCTTCAATTTTGAAGGCTGAATGGACTATTATACTGTAATAAAGATAATTTTGCTCATACTTACTTCACTGTCGTATAGTTCATATCTTTATTCATTCATCGGTCTTTTCTCGGCCACTTTGAGCATTTTCTCANAAGAAAGCGCTGGCATTTTTATACTCTTATCTTCAATTTTGAAGGCTGAATGGACTATTATACTGTAATAAAGATAATTTTGCTCATACTTACTTCACTGTCGTATAGTTCATATCTTTATTCATTCATCGGTCTTTTCTCGGCCATTTTGAGCATTTTCTCAAACTATACTTGCACAGCGCTTGATTTTAAAAAGGACGTAGTGTGTCAAGAGGTTAAGTGAGAAATTTGCTCTGAAAATAATAAAATCGGCTCTCAAGGAAATGTGAAATAAAAGGGTCGTAAGCAGTTACTTCTTAGAACAGACTTTAATGCAAATTGTAGTGTTTCATTACCAGATCATTATTGAACAAAGCTATTTCTGTGACGGCGTTCATTTGTCGCCCGCTTGGTCTATTTCCCTCAGCTGTCCCAACTCGTTTACACGCGTGGCCTTCCTACGTGCAAGGTTATCATTTTGACCACATGCTTCGTATAGTTCCTTTTTTTTCTACCTCTGAACACCAGAGCAGGGGCTTTGTGCTAGACTCTCATTGACCCCTCATAATTTCAACGAAAACATGTAATCATTTTTATCGTTCCCGATGTTGTGCAGTAATAGAGACGTACATATTACACTATGAAACTTGAACTACCCGACCTCAAGATCAAGAGGTCGATATCCAAAACTTTATGGACCCCTGTGTAAGGGGAATTTTTACATGCGCGTACACCTACACACACACACACTCACACACAGATATGTAAATTTCTATGTAATTTCAGCAAATTTGATAAACGTTGGGCACCACCACGCTCTTCCTAAATATACAGGATTTTAGAGCTTGCAAAATAATTATTGCATTTCTGAGCAATTTGTTCCGCTGTTCCAGCTGGTCCCGTTCCAGCCGCCTGCAGTCCACCATTCACTCATTCGTCGGCTGGGTGTCTCCACATGACACTGAACCTAGCTTCCTATTGCGAGCACCGCGAGTACTGCCTGGCCATCGGTGGCGACCTCTACTCGGCGGACTCTGCAGCTGAGTTACCCAAACTGGAAGATTTTGTGCGGGCGCACAAAGAAGGTAAGTAGCTTAGGCACGTGTGGGCCCCATTTTAATTTTAACTAGATTAAAAAACAGTATTAGCCACAGCTAGTCGATCGAAACGTCTGTCTTCGCGTGCCCACTCTTTTGCATGCTCCTTCTGATGATTCTTGCTGTTCACATGCGAGCTATTCTGGGTGGGAAGACCCCCGTCATGTGTTCAATGTTTCCACCGGCATATAATTTTCCCCTTGCTCTTTCCTCTGTGATATCGTCTTCACACGGAAATGGAGCCTTAAATTATTGACTATAACTAACTAGCAACAATATTTTTGAGAATATATTCATACTAACGAGTGCTAAGACTGTGTCTAAAGGAGTTATGCATCGTGTAACCATATCAGCGCCACTATCTATCATATGAATTTATCGATAAATACAATCTATCCTGTATGTATTAATACACAGTTGTTGCTTGGTTGCGTTCTCGCTCGTTGCTTGGTCTTCTTCGTCACGCCTTTACGGATTTAGATATGAGAGAATTCATCTACCGAGAAACAAGATGAGATGCCATGAAATTTCCGAAACGATACGCTTCGGCTTAGCCATGTTGGTGTAGCTGATTTAGCGTAGCCCTATAGGAGCTCAGGCTACTCGGCGTCGGCGATTCGGTGAAACGCCGATTTGGCGTAATTAAAGCACACTAACAGAATTGACCGTATTACATTAAAAACCAAATTAATACGTTTGAGATTCATTAAAAGAAAACAAAAACGGGCTCGGCATTTTTATTAAAAAGTTACATACTATTTAAGCATAATGTTCATTAAATAATTTTACGTTTTCATTTCATAGTTATGGGAGTTCCTCACAAGTATTCTGTAAGCTCTAATGCGTTTAATTGCAATACCAGCTTCTTAGGGGAATCAACCCAAATTTTTTAAAACTTTTCTATTTGTCAACCGATTATTCTGAAATTTTCACAGTGTGCGTAGTTTTGAAAAAGAAACACTTTTTGCCCATGTATTTTTTTAATTTAGGCTTTAGTTTTTGAGAAATGAGAAGTTTTTTTTTTTAATTTTTATTACTATTTTATCAAAAAAATACAAAAAAGTTTAAGTCTATGAGTTTTTTTTTTTTTTGCTAGAGCAAAAACTGGGACAGTTTTAGAATCCTTGAAACATTCCAAACAAAATAACGGCTCTAATAGTTTGATTTTCCTTTTCGTTTTCTTCTTATATGCGATTTTCGATCAATAACTTAAATATTTATAATTATAACACAATTTTCGGATTTAAACTTTCATAAAAACATTGAAAGCGTAAATCGTTAAAAAAAAACAGAGCCATTGTTTTGTTACAAATGTGGCTAGGATTCCAAAACTGTCTTTGTTTTTTTTTTTTCTAGCGTGAAAACTCATTGACTTCTATTCATTCCTAGGTGAGAAAATCACATTATACACGATAGGCAAAAAAAAAAACATACAATATTGGGGTGAAAATTCATATAATTCACTTTTTTTGCTCGATTGATAGTTTAAAATTTAAATGTATTCATGTTGTATTAGCTTTCTACTAAATGATAATATGCATGCATAATTTCGTGATTTTTGACCCCCATCAGGGTCTCCGTTAGGACCCCTCTTTGGGGTTCTAGTGCTCAAAATTGAAATTTCAGGACGCAAACCAGATTTTCCAATTTTTTGTTTGTCGACCGATTGTTCTGAAATTTGATCAAAATATGTATTTTTGAAAAAAAAAAACACATTTTGCTTCTGCAACTTTTTTGATTTAGGCCTTAGATTGTGAAATAATGGGAAGTGAATTTTATAGACGGTATATATTTATACATACATATTTCCGACTATCTGAAAAACTACGGCCTAAATGAAAAAAAAAAGTGAGTTAAATGTGTTTCTCTTTCAAAAATACACGTACTGTGCAAATTTCAGAACAATCAATGCACAATCGATAATTTTGAAACCCCATACCCAACAACCCCCTTTGGGCTCTTGTTTGGGCTGTTACAGTGACCAAAATCTTTGGGTTGATCCCCTTAATGCGTTTGTCAGAATCACTAGATTTTGTTAATTTTTCGGGCCTCGAATCCATATTTTGGGGGGAAAAATAGGTTTCATCCTTGCATTTGCCGCCTATTCAGTTGCCCCGTATAAATATCTTGAAACCAATGTTACAGGGGTGTGAGCTCGTCTGAATTGGCAGCTGCTAATGCGTCCATGTACTCATCCAGCTTTGCTAATGGCATGAAAACAAGTGCAGCGACGATATTAGCCCATAAGGCAAAGTTAAAATTGGTTTTATAGCGATTTGATGGACCCAGTGAAATGAGATGTCAATGCATCTTTTGGGCTAGATGAAGAAGTAATCATTGACACCATGATTACGGCTCCCTCCCTTTCAGCTGTGCTACGTTAGCTGGAAAGCATACCAAATTAAACTACTTGCTGATTGTCTATTGGCTTCAGAATTAATTTTTTTACTTAAAATTGTTGTAACAAAAATGTATGGGTATTGTTACATAAATAATGGCACTTGTTTTCCAAATAACGTAAATTAATATATTGCGGTAATTTAATTTCAAACAATCTTTTGATAAAAATATTTCTTAGGATTATCTCATAATTTTTGATTGCCGGATAATGGATTCTGACCGATTGCTGTTGTCAGTTCCGTACTCTTTTTTTCTTTTGTTGGATTTTCCCTGGATTTTGCTACTTTTCTGCTCTCCTGTTATAAGCACCTTGTCATAGTTAAATCAGTATTTATTGAAATTATGATAGTATTTTACAGTGTATTTCATATGAAATGATTGAAATTATTCTATTATGCTCTATATTTACGTCCTTGCGTATATTTTCGTGCAATTATTTTTCAATCTATCACAATTGCTTTGTCTTATGCAGTGGGGTATAATGACTCAGCAACTGGAAAAAATCAATAGCTGCATTTCAAGTAGAAATAAGGATACAACCACATGGAAAAAGCACATGACTCGCAGGCACGGGAGGGATCACAGCCAAACCCATAATGGACACAACCATCCAATCACAGCCGCCGAATGAGCCAAGCTCATGAGATGCCAGTATCGATCAAAACAATAAGCAGATGGTTAGAATACTATGTCAACCCATTATGATTATATTGTGCGGGTTGGTTTATAGTTCGCACCAAGTCGGATATATCAACAGTATAATAAACACCATCGTGTGTTTATTTGTTGGTATATTTGTGTGTTTCGGGTTACGCTCTTAAAGAAATGAGCGAAAAATAGACCAGGTTGCAGATTTTGTAATTAGGTTGCGTTTTGTTGGAGAACGACGACCAGGTTGCTCAAGATGGCGAAAGTGAGATCCTTATTCCCTCAGCTCAATGCACTTCTTGCCTGAAACACTTAAAGAAAAATCGAGACAGTAAAGGTATGTACAGCTTGTCATAGCGCGGACATGCAGTCTTATTTTACAACTTTCTTCATACAAAGAATGAAACGTTTGCTCTCAGTTTACGACGCATAAATTCAGTAGCTGATCAAAGAAGAGCAGCCGAAGCGATAATTTTTCACGAGCACTAGACAAAATTATTTCTTTCAGCTCGCTGTCTTCTTTTGACGTAGCAGTTTTCGCTTCATCACAAAATCTTCGGTGTACTGAAGGCTCATTCGGTATGTAGGATACCCGGTGGGAGATTTATTTACATTCAATAGTGCATTGCTGCCTGCTAATGTATTTCTTCTTTTCGTCATGTGAACTAAGGTAGGACACGATTGTGCTTATGTAAATTGAATAATAGAACACTTGTGACAACTTGATTATCCTGTTGTAGCGTATTCTTCAGAAGCAGTTTAGCAACAAAGGCATTTTAAATGAAGAGAGGTCTTCTCAAATTCTTCGCTGTCATTTTTGACAGCGAGGGTACTCCAGTAATCTAATAATACACTGAATTTTTAGTTAGTAAAAACTTCCTATTTGTAGTGGGTAGCCGGTACCACAACGTATAGAGCTCCGAATTTGTGCGAGCAATTAACCAACCAGCACAAATGATAATCATGGGCTGACATTAGGATTTTTTACCATTTGCATATTATTATTATGATCAATACTGGCATCTGATGAGCTTGGCTCATTTGGCGGCTGTGATTGGATGTTGGCTATGATCCCTTTGGTCCTCGATATTCATGTGTTTGATCCATGTGGTTGTAGCCTTTTTTCTACCTGAAAATGCAATTATAGACTTCTTCAGTTGATGAGTTATTATGCTTTAATGCATAAGAGAAAGTTACTGTGATAAATCGAGAAATAAGTAGCAAAATACAGGGAAAATCCAATAGAAAAAAAAAACAAGTGCAATGAGCAATGAGTCAGAATCCGTTATCCGACAGTAATAAATTTTGAGAAAATTATAAGAAGTATATCAATCAAAAGATTGTCTAAAATTTATTTACAATAATGCATTAATTCATGTAATCTGGAAAACACGTGACGTTATTAATATAATAAAACACACATAAGCAAACATTTTTTGGTAAAAACAATTTTATTAAAAAATTAATTCTGAAACCAATAGACAATCAGCAAGTAGTTTCATTACCTCGTCCGAGGAGGTTCTGTTTTCGTCGGGTTTGTCTGCCTGTCTGTCCCTTTTTCTGTCTGTCTGTCTCCAAGATAACTCAAAAAGTTCTGAAGCGAGTTAGATGAAATCAACAGGGATTGTTATGTATGATAAGAAGAACATATGATTATTTTTTGGTGAAGATATGTCCATCCATTTGTTTGTTTGTCTGCCTCATTTTTCTCAATGCCATAATTCAAAAAGTTATGAATGGATTTTTATGAAATCAACATGAGTTGTTGGGTATATAACAAAGACTAAATGACCAAATTTCGGTAATGATCCATTTGTTCGTTCGTATGTCACTGTTTTTAATTTTATGATTGTTAGTACAATGACTCAAAAAATAATTAATGGATCTCTATGAAATTCATAGAGGTTGTTAGTACTGTTAAGAGACATAAATGATTAAATTTCGGTGCAGATCGGTTTGTTCGTTTGTATGTTTGACTCATGTTTGTCATAACGTTTGTTAGTAGAATAACTCAAAATGTTATGAACGGATCTTCAAGAAAATTGCACAAGCTGTTACTACTATCAAAAGGCACAAATGATTAGATTTTGGAGTTCATACAAAGAAAATTATGGTTTCAGAGCCAATTTGAATTTTTCGCTACCGTTGCCTCACTTGGCAGAGGTATGCGCTCCAAGAGTGCTCTAGTTTGGTATACTTTCCAGCTAACCTGGCTTAGCTGTGGGGGTGGGGTCGTATTCATGGTGTCTGGCTGGGGTCTGCCATCCACCAAGATGCCTGGCAGTGGTAAGATGTGATTAGTAGAGGACTGATGATCATTTTGCATTTTGCTTCATCCACTATGATTCAGAGCTGATCTAGTTTAATATTTAGATAGCTATTATTTTGTCTTGCTGACCACGCCCACCACCCTAAATGTCGGACTGGCTGCTTAAGATTATTTACGCTGAAATAATGGGGGCGAACTATATAGTAATCTGAGACGTTATACTTTAAAATGATCTAGCCGATTCTTCAACTGATAAATACTGGGCCTCCTGATCACACCCACTAATCAGACCTCGGCAGACATCCAGATCCATGGACATTATGCCCTGCCCACTGCGAAATCATACATGGCAATTTCTATATTTTCCAGCTATGCTGAGGTACCCGGACTCCCGGTCTATATTTCTAATCAGATTGTTTAAATAGATTCCCATATACATTCTACAAGTAGTAAATCGGTTACAAGACTTGTTAATTAATAATGCAAATGGATATGCTTACGCTTAATGAATAGAAAAAAAATCCAAGGTTGTATCGGTAGTATCTTGATGAGGCAAGTGAGACGGAAATGGATATGAAGACATTGGGTCTTATTGTTGTATATTTATGGAATTTGATATGAAAGTGTCACTGGCTGATATTCAGCGTCACTCACTTTTGACCCGTTTTTAAGTAAATCGGTGCAGAATTTGAAACTTAGGAGTGAATAATTCGTACTCGGGAACCTCGAGATATGTTTTGGCGGAGATTTCACTGACGTACTCAATTACGCTAATTAAAGTAAGAATTAACATATTAATTAGGGTCGCTCCTAAATTTTCAACGAAAATATCACAAATGGTTAACAGGATCATCACTAGAGGTTAAGCATTTTATTCATTGCTCTTAACAATGGAAATTGTCAATAAATCTATTAGATAAATTAGGATAGTGAGGTGAAGAACTGATGCTATATCTCCAAACGGAATTAGCTAAATGCAGTCGGGGGATAAAAGGCTGATTACGCAGTGCCCGGTTGGCAATCTACTGCCTACTGTCGTGAGAAGTTTGCGCAGGCGTCACATCTTTGTTTCTATACTCATTTCTAAACTTCGGCACATTTGGGGCGTACATATCAACATTGTTCTGTTTTGCAGCTGTACAGGGAAGACTGTTTCTTCTGCCATTCCGGTAGTGTATAGCATCTTTCCCATGTTTATCTATGTTTTTAGCGGTATTTATTTTTTTAATAACTGCTCTGCATTGCCAAGAAAAATGCCTTCTCGAGCGCATAAGTGTGGCTCGTCTATTGAAACAATTGAGGCTTGTGTGCGAATCTTGGGATAGTGTCCCTTTGAGTCAATCTGATGGGCAGCATCGAAACTCAGCCGGTTGGGGCACAGCGCGGAGGTTAATGACCTATCGGAATACGTCTCCCATCTTTGAGAAGCAGTTTCTATTGATTCCCTTTTCATTATTTTACGCAAGAATTCGACAGTGTTTCGTGTTTTATCAGGATACTGGCCCTGGGTAGGCGTCCAAAAGCAGGACGGAGAGTGGCGGTGGCTAGACAGCGGTAGGGTCCCAGGAGCCGATGGAGAAGACTGGGACGATGGTCAACCCAGCAGTGATACGGCAGCTTGTGCCTACACCACGGGCTATGATGGAAAACTCAACGACGCCGGCTGCCATAATGAATGGCCAGCTGTCTGCATGTTAAGGCCGTGGTGTTAGGAAATGCCACTAACAGGATCGTGCTTTTTCCCCAATCGTCCGATTTCCGTGATGTTCTGTTATCAAAATTGTTAATGCCGCAGTGGTCATATTTTGAAAATGTAAAATGTTGAACGCATTCAAATTCCAAAATGCACAACAGATGCCGCGTCCAATTCAAAAACTTTCCACTATGAAACTGCTCTACATCCACTCTAGCAAAATTTGAATTGGTATCATTTCTAAAAAAAAAAAAGACTAGGCGAGATACAGTACGCTAGACGAACTGCGTTTCAGGTTAGATGCACTGTGTTATTTTATACTATGTGCTGCAGCTTATGATGAATCTCAATGGTCAGTTAGCATTGATTTCTATTTACCACACTCATCGGCCAACTTATCAGTTGTCGATATATGTACATCACCATTTCGTCATTGGATACGTGCGGCTTGGACTTTTTGATCTTTCCATCTTAATTGCAGGGTAGGATCTGATCCAATCAACTATAGAGGCCAATTTGAAATTGAACCTATTGTACGTTGTTAATCTTCTGATAACCAAGGCCATGATGCCACCTACCGACACCAGTCATGGTTAATTTTGCTAGAAGTGATGCCTAGGTACAATTCCTGATAATATCTGGTAAATATTGGTGGCCGAACGAGAAAATTTTGTCATCGTACATTTGGAGGTAATTAAAAAAAAAAATCACAGACATCGAAGAAAAAGCAGCCTGCTGTAACATCCGCAGTTACAGAATGATAATTGCTCTGGCTTTTGCCGATCTCCCATATGACTAAAATTCATTCTTGGTAAATAGTGAAAACTAAGTAAATACTTTATCACTTCCATGGTAAGGCTTCCTGCGACATACTATAATTCATTCATTGGTAGTACTTTCTTCTCCGCAAATGGCGAGGCTTCTGCCCTTAGATTGCGCTCATTGTTTCCACCTTTACAGAAATAGCTCTTGCTCATTGTTTCCACCATTACAGAAATAGCTCTTGCTCATTGTTTCCACCATTACAGAAATAGCTCTTGCTCATTGTTTCCACCATTACAGAAATAGCTCTTGCTCATTGATTCCACCATTACAGAAATAGCTCTTGCTCATTGTTTCCACCATTACAGAAATAGCTCTTACTCATCATTGATTCCACCATCACAGAAATAGCTCTTGCTCATTTATTCCAACATCACAGAAATAGCTCATATGAGAAATGAAACGAAGGCTGTAGTAATATCAACTTGGCCCACCTAAAATATTAACAATTTATAAACTGATGCGTATTAAAGTGACAGTAAGGAGGAGGAACTTCATATGAAGCATTGAAATCTCTCGGACTCCTGTAGTACTATGCTCAGGTGCCGATATTGGAACGTTACGTAAGTTTCAAGTTACGCTTGTGTAGATGCTGTAGTAGAGAAACTAAACACAACTCCTTCTACATACATATTCGGGTCTCGGCGACTGAAGATGAAGTAAAGAAGCAGCCGAATGTAAACACGTTAGCATAGAAGTATAACATTAGCTCATGATTGCTTTTTTAAACTTCCGATCGCAGCAGAAAATGAAGTCTTTCCATAAAGATAACTATCCTGTCAGCAGATTTTCAGATTCTGGGTAAAAACTCAGTTATTAAGTTGCATCTCGTGGAGCAATGTGAAAGAATGAATATGGGTGAGATTCAGGGATTCTCCCTGCTTTTTTCTTTTTAAATTAGCTCTCTATATATTACTAAGGATTAAGCAGAAAATGAAAGATCGTAGTCGATTAGGGCTAAGGTATTGCTTCTTCAATACCACACTGGTCCTAAGTTCATCATCAAACACCTTTTCCGGAAGAGAAATTTTATTGCAGAGAGTTAAACCCTGTCTTGAGAAATCCAGCTGGGCTTGCAGTTTTTCGCCCCTTCCTCTTGCCTTGTGTTGTTTTTATATTCGCTATATTTCATTGTGTGTATTTTATTTGAAAGGTTTTTCATGTGTTTGCTTTCTCATATAATGTGCCGGGATACATTTGTTTCTTATAAAGCAGCTTAACATTATAGCATGGGAGTTCCCGATGCGATGCAATACTGCTTGTTGTTGGCTGCATATTTATGTAGGTTACCTCTAAGTTTTCTGATTGTTTCTTTTCCCTCAATGATAAAAGTTTTCACTTACGCCAACACTGCTAAGCTCACGTTAATGGCCAGTTGCCTATATGCTGAGGCTACACGCTTTTGCTACTCACAGTTGATTTCTTTTTCGCAACAGCTATTTATTTATCAGGAAAGACTCTAAGAATTTCAATAGAAAGTCTAAATAATTTTCGCACTTTTACATTTTCCTTGCGAGAATGTTAATGCATTTATAAGAGAAGTTGCGACTCAAATAACCGATGTTAGTTCATCGCTTAGTGATTTCTTGGTTTGTTAGGTTCAACCCCTGGTAAATATGGGGACATCGAAAATACGACGCCTATAGTAAACTCATTACAAGAAAGCTTATCGTTCATTTTTGTCTTACCATATGGTCAATGTTCCCGGCGATAAATTTACCAAGTCATGACGACTTTCTTGTAGGTGCTCTCTTTCTTGACTCCAGAAACGGTTTTAACAAGGAATCATATGCGCCTGCAGCAATATTGGTCTTCGTTATGCAGAAAAATTTATCTTTGCCCTGCAGCAATATTGGTTTTGATTTATGCCATCGGAGACCGGGAACAAATAATAAAAACGAATTTCAACCAAACTCAACTTCTTGCAGTATCCTCACCCCTGGTTGCATAGTTTTGTCTCTGTATTTATTCGCGTTTTCCTTGGGTTATATTCATGTTTTCGCTCGCATATAATATGCTTAGCGATGCTGCACTGGTTTGCTTATGTAGCGTAGCTTGACTATAGTGCGTCAGAGAAGTTGCCTACCACCACCACAGAGGCAAAATATTCCGGCCGTTAACTCGCTCTGCGATGTTAATTGTCTTGTTTAATGCATTGTAGGTGTGGCAAATCAAGAGAAACAGTTCCAATTCATAAGACTCTACATGTTCCCTGAGGAAATGAGAATCTTTTTTTCCGTTCGCTGCACTCGCCTTGTGCAGCAACACCTAAAGTCGCGTAGTTAATGGATGCTTCATTTTTAGTACTGAGATATTGGTCTACTCAGCAAAATTCGGCTACAGTATATACCTAGTACTTCCTTGTTATAATATCCGTTGTCTGTTTTTTTTAGTATTCTAATAAGATGGTTTTATTTTCGTTATCTACTTAATTATCAGAGTGCTTATTTGCATTTGTGAGAAGCGTCAACGAAGATTTGGTACAGTTCAAGGTTTCATAACCAGAAGTTGTAAAATCAAAATTTTTACCAATAAATTGTCAAAATTGTTTATTTGATTATTCTTTACCTTTGCTTCCCCTAGTCTCTCCTGTGGGACAGTAGGAACATCCTTTCCTACAGCTACGAAAGACGAAAGGAACAATTTACCTTTGTGTTTAGAGATACAATATCAGCCATCCGCACTTCGCTGCGTTTAGGTTGCATTTGATAAATTTAGTGAAGGGCGAGAAAAAAAAAAAACAAATAAATGTACGTTTGAAATGATTTAGTGAAGGAATTAATGTATTAAAATGTAGAACTAAATAGACATCGACTAAACTTAAAAGTAAATGTTTTCGGATTAAAAATCTCATCAGCAGAATAAAAAAAAAGTAATCTACATTCCACACCTAGCCTCACATTTGCCGACTGTGTAGGAGCTGACAACCAGACCCTACACGTAGCTCTGTTCATTCGCGTTTTGGACCTCCCCCGACAACGTCCATACTCCCCTCATTGATTTGGAAATAAAAGAAATTTTTGTTTATAGGTTGTAGGTTAGTTTTCTTCTGATGATAGGATTTTTCATCCCGAAACATTAAATTTTAAGTTATGCCGACTTCTATTTAGTACTTGTTAGAATGTAGCCACATTAGATCCAGGATTGTGTTGGGATTTGCAAAGTGGCTTCAGCAACATCACTATCAGAATGGGACTCTTAGAGAGAGATTGTGTAGGGTCAATTCACTAAACGCAGGCACAAAATGCATGCTAATGGTTCAAAAATAAAGATGAATGGCTCTGAAAGCAGAAGCCCCCCCCCCTCCCCTCTAGCGGCTATTATTTGCCTCTACGACATAATTACATACCTGAAACGATAAAAGCAAACTTTTGGGCAGCCTAAATCTTAAGCATAGCAGAAAAAAATAGCCTTCTCATAAGCCACTAGTTACGACAGAGACAACTAAGGGCATATAATACGGCACGATGTCCTGGCCAGACATCTGTCTCCGTTATAAAACGTAACACAAAGTAATAAAAGTTTCTCTCACAAATAATTTGGCTAAAAATGCACACCACAATAAGGTTATCTAGAACTGACATTATAAATACGACGGGATATCAGAGCCCACGACCCACCAAGTCCCACCTCAGTGGACTGGATGTACCATTCCGAAGATGGCCGGGGTCGGCCTATCCAGTCTGGCCTGGCAACACATGGAAGTGGTTCTGAGCAGAAAAATGCCGGCAAGATGACAGATTGCCCCGGTCAGATACTTCCCTGACATAGGTCCGACCGGATACACAGACACGGTGAAAATTGTACATCTTAGCGGATACCCCGCGGTCTGTACCTATGTAAGAATTGAGAGGCAGAAGGCGTAAATGGACTGGCCCACAGTACAGAGCAGGCACCAGCCGAAGCGGTCCATGGCACAGCCTTGTATTATAACTTTATTAATATGTCCTCATATGGGAGACCACTGTGTAGATGAAAATAAGATTGAATTATACCAGAAACAACCCCGGCTGAATATCTATCAACAGTCTTCAAGATTAAACGGAATACCCACGTCTTCAAAGCAGAATGCAGTGCAATTCACAAGCAGACCTCGTATCGCAACAAGGGCTCAAATGCTTCGTCGGAATCACACCCCTATTAATGGAAAGGGAACAATATCTTGTTCTTTAATTTACAGCTCTACTTCCAATGTTATAAAGATCATGTCATGCAAGAGTGCACAATCCAAATACCCATCTGCTCAAAATGCAGCGATAGTCTCTTGGATAGCGATATTCTATCCCGGAGACTTACGGTTCATCTTTCCAGCCAAGAACCTAAGACGCATACACTGAAGCAGAACATGGCCATAACCCGAGATCAGACACAACGATACTTCATCGCACCCGTGACTTCCATCGACTACAAGGGAAGGGCTAATAGGTAGTGCATTAACGCTTATGGCTAGATGCAATGTATTACAGCACTCATCACATTAGCCCCCCCCCCCCCCTATTTATTGGATGTGTTATCCACAAAGCCAGAAGACCAAGCACAGATGCTCAAACAAGTGGATCCTGCCGCACTCTCAAAGTTGATGGAGAGCCCGAAAATTAGCGCCCAATAGCCTCTGATTTGACAAGCGCACACAAGCACTAGCCCATGAGCTTCCAGCACTGTTAGCAAGGTTCGCGCAGATGCATATGTAGAAGTAACCAAACTTCTCTCATCAGTTCACGCCTCTCTCCATCTGTACTCGCACTTTTTCGTGGGTTTGCGCATCTCCACCAGCCTGAAGATAATCATCAGAAATGATCAAATCTCGTTGCAACGACGTCAACCGCGGCGCCCTCGACTTTGGCCGACTTATCCACAGAACTTTAGGCTGACCATTTTATGAAGGCGTTCGGTCGTAGTCAAATTCCTCTATAGCGTTGCTAATTTAATGAGTATATCTGAGATTTTGTTCGGCTCATATATCTTACCCACGCCCACTAACTGCATATAGAGAAATCTCAGAAATATTCATAGGATTGGTCCCGCTGTAGAGGAATTTGACCACGACCGAACCGCCTTCATAAAATGGCCAGATTATAAACACCTATTTTATAAATTTGTCGGAGGTGCTTTGACAAAGATATTTTAACGAAAAAAACATGCGTGATTTTTAACCAGACATGTATAAAATAAAGAGTTGCTCCAAACTGTACAAATACTTATTTATGCATCAAGTCGCATTTGTATATCGGTAAAAAGACTAAAATGATGTTTCAAGAATAAAGAACCGGCACAAAGTCCTTGAGATACGATGCTTCATAAAATGGTTTTGAGAATGGGTAGGCGACCCCCGTGTAGTTTAGGTCAGGGTAGACTGTGGTGCCGCGGTTCAGGTAGCCGCTCCAGAAGCCGTAGGATCCAAACGTAATGATGGTGTGGTTGCAGCGGGACAGCAGGCACATGTCTTCCGCTGCCTCACCTGTTAACAGGTAAAGCAGTAAAACTTGTGCACAGTTGATTATTTGTAGGTCCTGCTTCTAGTGACTGCAGAGCTTACAGAAACCTACTACTATACAGTATATGAGTTTCCGCACATAGAACACTCTACATCGAAGTTTCCCCAAGTGCACACTCTTATGCTATATTTTGTGCTGTCCATTAGTCTCACGAAAGGTCGGAGGTATATGCAAGCCAGTCGAGGTAATTAACGTAGAGATATGTAAAGGCAAAACGCCTGGCGGAATCTATAACTCGATTTCCAGGCTTTAGACAGGAAGCAACGCACTAATTTAAGCACGTGCTTGCTACAGGCCAGCGGCATTATTATCTTAATACACTCGGGCCTACATCTTAATCTGCGCTTGTGAGAAGCTATGCTCTGCTGCTTATTACTGTCACTTATTCCCCGATGTGTTGTATCATAGATGAAAATAAAGAAAACAAACTGCTCAGCGTTCATTAAATCACACCTCTATTTAGCACGGGGATATATGACATAATGCCTACAAACAGGCCTGCGCTATTAAATTTTAGAATGGAACTCTGAAAAATAGGCCTTCCTCCGTTTTGATACGCGTTAGTTAAGCCCATCCGCTGCGTGTGTACAGCCTAAGTCTCTTACACACGTAAAGGTTCCATCGCCACATAATAATAATGCTATTATATGAGCCTTAGTTCGCGGGATGTGACCCGGCGCCAGAGTGTATAATAGAGCTGAACATCGCTCAGCCGATCCAATTTGGGTCGTGAATGCCCTACGATTATAATAATATTATTCAGGGGATTTCACGACCCAATTTGGATCTGTTCAGCGATGTTCAGCTCTACACTCTGGCGCCGGGTCACATCCCGCGACCTAAGGCTCAGAGCATTTTGCGAATGATGTGCGCGGTTCCAAGCAGAGCGCTCTTCTGGAGTGTTGCAGGATGGAGATGACCGCACTTCAGCTCTCGCAGGGCAGTCTTCAGATTCTTGGACATTGCCCCCAGAGCTCCTATGACCACTGGAACGACGTCCACCTTCATCTGTCACAGTCTCTGGAGTTCGATGGCAAGGTCACGGTACTTTTCCTTCTTCTCCGCTTCCTTGACCACGATTCTGGAGTCGAAGGGGATTGAAATGTCGATCAGTTTGGCCGACTTCTCCTGATGGTTGGCGAGAAGTACTCGATCAGTTTTCATCCGCTTGTCCCAGTAGATTTGCACGGCTTCCTTTTCAACCGCAGTCGCGGGTTCGTGCTCGTACCATTTCTCACTGACCGGGAAGTAATTGGTTCAGTCATGGAAGGCGTAAAGCCACTTTATCGTGCCTGCGCTTGTACTCCTTTTGCGCCAGCACTCCGCATTCGCTTATCACGTGGTTGATGGTTTCATCCGAGCTCCTGCAAATTCTACAGGTACAAGGGACGTTTCTCTTGTCGCTCTTGCTTTGGATGTACCTGGTTCTGAGGGCTTGCTCTTGAGCTGCCAGGATGGTGCCTTCTGCTTCCCGTTTCAGCTCACTCCTCCAAGCAGAGCGCTCTTCGATTTTGTCCTGAACAGCTTCGAGG
Source organism: Parhyale hawaiensis (assembly GCA_001587735.2). Taxonomy (NCBI): domain Eukaryota; kingdom Metazoa; phylum Arthropoda; class Malacostraca; order Amphipoda; family Hyalidae; genus Parhyale; species Parhyale hawaiensis. Next base: position 2,357,313 of record LQNS02277097.1, on the reverse strand, counting down.
TACTGGCCGGTCATATTCATGCTCTTCCATTTGTTAGTCCGATCGAGGCGCCGTCGCTCTTTCAATTGGTCAGCCGTTTCGGTCTCTTTCAGCAACTTCGCCTCGATTAAGCAGCGTGCTCACGGGTCGTCGCTCTCTCTGAAGTGTTGGGAGAGAGCGCGTTTTTCCGCTTCGACGCAGTCCTCGACGCTAATGAGGCCAAGGCCCCATTCTCTTCTGTTAATGTAGAGTCTGACTACGCAAGTGCTTGGGTGCAGTGCTCGATATATGGTCATGAGCTTCCTGGTTTTGATGTCCATGTCGGGGCAGTCTTTCTTTGTCCAGTTAATAATGCCAGCAAAATATCGGACTACGGGGGCGGCCCAGGTGTTGATGGCCTTGATGGTGTTGCCCCATTTAGGTGTGATTTCAGGATGAGCCGGAGTCGGGTGAGGTACTCCTTCCGAATGGAATCTTTCATCGTTCTGTGGAGAATGGTGTTATACTCCATCACAACCAGGTACTTGTAACCTGCCTCCTCGATATCCTTAATGGTACCTTCTTCGATGATGATTCCCTCGGACGCAGTAACCTCTCCCCTTTCGATGCTAAGGACTCCGCATTTGCGAACACCGAACTGCATCTTGATGTCTTGGGAGTTCTGATGGACTATATTAAGGAGCTGCTCTACTTGGTCCTTTGATTTGGCGTAGAGCTTCAGATCGTCCATGTAAAGCAGGTGGTTGAGCTTCATGGTGAGACTGTAGTTGTAGCCCTGGCCGGCTTGTTCAGGGTCTCGGAGAGGGGGATCATGGTCAGGACAAAGAGTAGTGGAAATAGGGAGACGCCCTGGAAGATTCCACGTCTGATGCTCACCTCGCCGAGGTGTTCATTGGCGCTTGTGAGCTGGGTCTTCAAGTTAGGCATGGTCGTCGCGATCAAATTGCGGATGTTGCCGGCAATGCTGTAGATGCTCAGACATTCCAGGATCCAGGAGTGTGGGACCATGTCGAAGGCTTTTTTGTAATCAACTCAAGCCATGCTTAGGTTTTTCTTTTTGCTCCTGGCATCTTTCGTGAGGAGCTTATCGACGAGCAAATGGTCCTTCGTTCCCCTGGTGTTCCTGCGGCATCCTTTCTGTTCGTCGGGTAGGGGCTTCTTTGAGTCTAGAAGTTGGTAGACTCTCTCGTAAATTATGCCCGCCAGCACCTCCCAAATAAGGGGGAGGCACGTGATTGGGCGGTAATTGCTGACGTCCATGCCCTTTGCCTTGTCCTTCTCTTATTATTATTATACATCCGATTACGTGCCGCCAATAAGGCTTCGTCCTGCATACTGCTATACCACCTACCACAATATCTAAAGTAAGACGCGACCGGCAGTCTGTACACCATAGCATGCGGCAGGAGTCAAGCTATGAGTATAAATCCTTGTGCTGAGTTAACCTTAAGTTGCAATGACGTACAGTTTCAGCCTACCATTCATGCCTCGTAAGTTGTATGTACAGGCGGGAACGTGACCGCCAGCATAGGAAGTTGAGTGACTGGGCAACAGTTGCGTTACTGTGCACCAAGGAGGTTTAGTACTCGATTGAGAGCTTTTTCTAACAGTATATGCAAAAATCGCTCCTAACAAAAGTGAAGTTTCAGTAGCAAAAGTGTTAAAGTACCAAGTTTGACTCAACAGGTTAGGCAGGGCAAGAGACCACTAGAGGGGAAGACACCAGGGCTCTAATGTAAATAATTATTTTCTACCTTTCATGATGTTGCGGACCACGAGTGATGAAAATGCTAATGCATTTTTCTTTGGATGATTGATACTACACCTTTCTCTGATAACTGGCCGGGTGCCGCCGTAAGGGCTGCCCCAGTACCCCGAATACTGACAGCTTCTCTTCAGCCCTGTCCAGGTCCTTGTAAGCTTGCACTTCTCCTATCTCTCGAGCTCCTTAAATAATGCTATCATTAATTGTACTTGGAAATAGAGCAATAATTCGCCAGTCAACTCTCACTGGCGTTCGTCTGACCTCACCCTGAGAGATGAAAGCGTTGCGCACTCCAAGTTTCCTGAAATATAAAGCTCAACGCAACTGCAGCAGCGACCAGTGGTGTTTGTCCTGCAAGACCACCGCCGCCTCGTCCACCAGGCATCGTGCCGCCTCCATTAAAAACATCCTAGGTCGATACAGAAGGTGGGAGAAAAGCTGAAAATTAGGAAACGCTAACCTGAGAACACTGTAATTTTTGATGGAATGTTTTCAAAGTCAACACCAGCCTATCTCTAAATCGTTAGACCAGTCCATCTTAGCACAACAAGCAGCCAAGAATGGTTTACTAAACTTAAAAATAGCTAAAATGATCCGAGACACATTTTGGGTGCATTTTTCGGTCCACGTGTAAACTTGGCGTCCGTATGTCCCTTAGGGTCAACTGAGAGCACCCCTGAGTTCCGTAACAAGAGTATTCACAGCAACAACAGCGCCGCTAACGCACGCAAACATTACGCCTACTACACCTGTGTACTGTTTGCCGAGAGAATGATCACGTAAGTACGACTGAAGATGACAACACCATCGTTAAATCAAAATAAGGGTCGAGAACAGTGAAACAATACAAGTTAATCTTCTATCTATATATTAATACGCTAGTACCTACCTACCTACCTACCTACGTACCTACCTTTTGTGTCACGCTCTTCATCATTAATAGATAGAAGGAAATTCGAGCTTTATTCAGTTCG
>LQNS02277097.1:2290827-2342042 GCA_001587735.2 Parhyale hawaiensis | reverse complement strand
CTCGAAGTATATCCCTAAGAGGGCGTGGGAGTAAAATGGTCAAGAACCACTGGTCTAAATCTTTTGTAAACACTTAAACCTTATGTCTGTTACGTGCAATGTGGAGATAATTCGCTGCTGGCTCTCTCTTTGGTTACTACTGTAACTGCGGGCCGCAGAAAACACACATTCCAAACAAGTGCGGTGATGTGTAGAACATCACCTGGACTCCGTCTAAAGACCCGCAAGGCAAGGGTTCCTGACCAATTAATTGTCGAATTGTAACAAGATACACATTAACTGGTGAAATTTTCGTTTTCACCTGATCTGCAGTGTCACATAACAGGTCAAATAACCTTAACATGCTTTTGACTGTTGACCATTGTAATAGCTCAATCTTACCGAAGTACCGGCTTCGGGAAATATTTACCGATGCCGGTACCAGCTCCCCAACATAGTGTCTGTTCTCACCGATGCTGATGCCGATACCACTAAAAATGCTGATTCTTTTCACTACCGATTAATCGGCACACCCCTACAATATGCCCAATAGAACAGCAAAGTGAGAGACCCGTGGTGCACATCGTAGTCTGATAGCTGCTGATAAGAGTTCAGCGGCAAGCGTGCGATAAGATACAGCTGTTGAAATTGTTACTGTTGACTTCACTTGTAGAGCTCTTGTTATTAAACTATTTTCTTTATTAGCAACGGAAACTAAATCATAAATATTTCTTGTGCAGCACCAAAAACAGAAAATTTTCATCACAGAACCAGCATTGTCAAGTGGTTATTCTCTTGTTGAGCTTGCTTAAGCGAAGTTCGGCATTATCTGCAATAATCAATAGAGTACTATCTACGAGAACTTTTCTTACCATCGTAGGCTCACCATTTTCATGTGGTTGGGGTAGTCCGTGAGCCGGACGTGGACTCCAACAAACACGAAGTTTTGGTTGGGCACGTCAGGCGCCGCCTCACTGACGAACTGTACCAGTCGAGCATCCGCCTGTGGGGCGGGAGGGGCAGACGGTGAAATTTCGTAGTTTTTCTCTGGTGCACAGTTTGCTGGGTGCGATAATTATATGTTCATTGCAGCTACCGAATATTCGGTAAGGAAATTCTTTATTCGGTAGTGCTTGACTGACGAGAAATGTGCCGCCTATACGGCGAGACCTCATGGCACACAGATCAATCCAAAATCGTCCATTACGTAGCCGCCCCCTCAGATTCCCAGCCAGGCTCACTGGCCACCCACCAACATCACCCGGAGAGGTGTAGGCTCTTCCTATGTAAGGCGGCAGGACCTGGTGGTCCACATCACAGTTAATTTACAAAAGATAGTTATGTCAGCTTTAAGGGAACACCCTTTCGCCCAATCTTAGCCAATCAGCGGCCGCCGTTACACCATCTCAGCCAATCAGCGACCGCCGTGATTGGCGTCAATTTCAGTCAATGGGCGACTACCACATCACTATGCTGGTGTAAACAAATGAGGCCTCAAGTGGCGCCTCCTTGTACTGCAGTATACCAGAAGGACTTTCCCGCCAATTGTTATAATTTATAACCTCAGATTGGAACTACCCATACTGGCCATACACTTAATTACATAAGCATAGGAAAATAATAGACCATAGATTCTATGAATTCTAGTGCATTTTGATTTCCAGCGCCAGAAAAAGAACTGAGAAAATCATCTGAAAATGTTTGCCTAAGTTTAAACGAATGCTGTGCGCGAAATAGAATGATTTGCATAAGTTTAAAAAGATAAAATTAGACAATTTTCGTTCACCAAGACATCTTTGCATTACAACAAGTTATACACACATGAAAAACACAATAAACTGCAACTGAACAATTTTACCAACGCTTATGTAATAAACAATCGCGACACACACTTAACCTCTCACACACACGACGCCATATTGAAAATTACCCAAGTTGCCTCTGTCTTAGCATTACCCAGGATGCCCCGCTTCAAAAGGAGTGACGCTTTTGGCTGAGATATTTTTGTGTGACGCCCGTATGCTGCAACTGCTGCAAGCTTTTTTGCTTTACATACTATCTGTAGTAAATGAACTGTGGTCCACACCGCCTGGCCGTAGCCAGGCCGTGCAGTTGCCGCCAGAGCGAGAACTCATGGGGGACCTTGATCGAAGGAAAGAATGGGGTAAAGATGTTCCATCTTGCAGCTTAGTGCTGCAAGTCCCAGTCCGCAAGACCCCTGCGATTAGCGGTGGGGCCGTATCTTAGTGGGACCAGTCGTCCTGAAGCGACCAAGAGTGAAAGTGCAGAGGGTTCTATTGCAACATTTTTTTCCTCAGGTATGGGAAGGTTTGGTAGCATTCTGTTGCTTGCGGTCCATGCAAGAAGTATTGTACCGTTATCTGATGCACCTGGGTAGGCTACCATCGTTGCAAGTAGTGGAATAATCCTTGTAGGTTGATGGGATTAAATATCAAGTAAATAACCGTTCCAATTATCATTTACGCTAGACCTTTGGAGGCGACGTTTGGAACTATTTACATGCCTATGGAGTCTCCCATGGCACAACAGTTGCTGGTGAATGCGCTTGGTGGGCCAAAATCACACCTGGCGCTGCCCAAAGGCTGAATTGTTGTGACTTCCCACGCTGTTGAACACTTTCTTAGAAAATTGCCGCCGCAGGCCGTGCACCGCTTTTTGTTAGAAGGGCCTTAAAACTACCGAATAAATACAGCAATGGCGACTTATCGATCCACGGTCCCGAAAAGATCGAATTATCTATTTTTTAACACCTACAGCAAGTACACTGGTATCACTGGCAGTAAAGCATCCTAAATAGACTGCAAGTGGAACAAACTGCAAAAATGAAATCACTTCCACAGTGGTGCGAGCAGCTCGCGTAGAAATGAAAGGTTCCGGAAAAGCACAAAGAAACATGAAGCAGAAGTTGAAAAACTCCGCTGGACATAATTTTGTGTAGGACTTTGTGATACCCAAACAGCAACAGTCTGAACGAAACAACATGGTTTTGTGTACGAAGCGATGGACTCCGCTAAATACAGGCTTGGTTCAACCGCTTTAGAGATGTTCGCGCACCAGGCCGTCACTATCCCGAAATGAGTTCTTTCACGAATCCCAGATCCTCATAGCCAAAAATCGTCTACACACCAAAGGGAACAATTACAAAGCTTAGAACTTTGAGATGCATTCATTATATTATGGAGTACTTGGACTACGAGTGCGTTCTCGACAAAAAATGCACAGCCCCTGTCTCAGAGTGGTACCTGCCCGTGTTCTGCCCGAGAAGTCGCTGAATCCTGGCAGATTAGATCAGATAACCGACGGTTGACGGACCAACGGGCCCATTTTCAGAGACGAGCAGGAGCTCACGTTCCGGCCCACTATGAGATACTGACGTTATAAAAAACCCATTGAGGTGTCTCAGAAAAAAATTCAACTAAGGAGATGATCATGCAAGAAAGATAAGTTGCAGCACACGCACGGGGATTCGGAGACGTTACAAATTAGTTGGGGCATGCAACCTAATGGACGAGGCTAGCCTCTAAACATTTGGCCGATAAGAGATGGTAAGAGAGACGTTAATGATCGCTTGCCAAACAACGGCCATAAACTCAAGCATAAAGAATGAAGAACTAATCCCAGTCAGCAGTTTCTTCCTGTACTTCATAGTGAACACTTGGAAAAGACTACCCTTCTAAGTTGTCGATGCAGAGTTGATCAATGCATTTAAATTCGTCTCGACAAACATTGGGAGCAACATCCTCCACAGTTTCGAATTCCTCCTCCAGGAGTACCAAACTCTTAACGGCCAAAGCTTCAAAGCCACCGTAATCCATATTTCATGCCACGACTAACTTAACGTCTTCTAGTTCTCCTGATCTACAGCAATTAGTTATGCTTGTACGATCAATTCATTTTCTGAGTTTATTTTTTTTATTTGTCTCCTTTTCTCATTGGGAAGTCTCCATGATTCTGAACTGATGGTGATAGCACGTAGAGGGCCGGAGCTTCAATCACGGCTGCTCCTGGGAATGGGCCTGTTGGTCCCTCAACTGCCAGCTATCTAAGAAGCAGTTGGTAGTTGTAGATGGCATTGCTCCCAGCATGTGTCACAACGATTTTCGAACGCGTTGACAGTCTGTGCACGGACAACTTCGGAGGAGGGTCTGTTCTAAATGTTCACGCTGGAATACGGAAAGAAACTGTTAACTTAGAGTTGTTTCCACTTGGAAATCACGAAGCCTGACACAAAATTTGACGCAACAGAGCGGAAGATCTTCAAGTATACCGTACTCATTAAACTCGGTTCACACAGTAGTCGTTGCAATGTGTTCGTTCTTAGGTGGCGAAATAGTCTGTTTTAATGTGGTTTTATACCTCGAACTGCACTGGCATGGAACTCGCTGCCGGGACATGTGTTCGGCCGTTGGGGCAGCAGACTCCAAGTCAGCCATGAACATTTCTTTTTGGGATTCTTCTAAGAATGTTTATTTTATATCTTGGGGTTGATTAACGTTTGTTTGGGTCTTTATCACCTGTCTTCTAAAATCCTTATGAACGTAACTGTGTGTTTATGGAAAGACATTTTTACCTCCTCCAAGCAGGTTATGTTTTCATCGAATTTGTCCATCTGTCTGTCTGTTAGTCTGTTATTCTGTCGTTCTGTCACCAAGATAATTCAAAAAGTTCTGGACGGATTTAGCTGAAATTTAAAGGGATTGTTATGCATGTTGGGAAGAACAGAATCTGATGATTAACTTTTGGTGAAGATCCATCCATCCGTTTCTTTATTTGTCTGCCTCATTTTTCTCTATGCCCTAACTCAAAAAGTTATGGACGAATTTTTATAAAATGTACAAGAGTTGTTAAGTATATCACAAAGAGTAAATGATCAAATTTTGCGCTGATCTATTTGTTTGTTCATATGTTCGTTGCTGTGTTTGATTTTGGCCTGTTAGCGCAATAACTCAAAATGTTTTCAATGGATCTTTATGCAATTTAAAGCAGTAGTTAGTAATGTTAAAACACATATATGACTAAATTTTGGTGCGTTTCGGTTGGTTCGTTTGACTTATGTTTGTCATAATATTTGTTAGCAGCATAACTAAAAAAGTTAGAACGGATCTTCAAAAAAATTGCTGAAACTGCTAATGCTATCAAAAGGCACGTATGATTAGATATTGGAGTTGATAAAAAATCATGGTTCCAGAGCCAATTTGAATTTTTCGTTATCGTTGCTTCACTTGGCGGAGGTATGCGCTCTGAGAGTGCTCTAGTTCAAGTTAGCAGGCTTATGGAACCTTCTACAGCAAGGCTTCTCGAACTGCTTCAAACTTTCAGTGAAGGAGAAGCTCAGTGACAGATGGGAGCTTGCTGCTCGTCAGAAACTGCGTAACGGATTCGACCAATCTGCTGAAACAAGACATTTAAAAAGACGAATGCGTGAATCCGTCTCGCTTTATTTGTTCATGTAGGAAGTGCAACCCTGCTATTTTTTTAAATACCCCTCGTATACTCAACGAGTTAGTGACAGGCTGCATCATTCAGGGATCATTTGCGTTGTGTGTTTAATTAACTATCGTAATAAATGAAGAAATTCCGTTAAATGGAGCTGCACCGTTTATTAGCTGCTCTCTTATGATACATGAAAACGTTCCAAATGCACTGATAAAAAAAATCACTACAGCATTTAAGTTTCTCAGTAAAATATTGCGAAAAATATTACTACATAGAAAATATATTTGTGGAGGACTCAATGAAAATCGTGAAACAACTCTCTCTCCATGGTAGCTCACATCATCCAATGGTTCGTGCGTAAGATGCTTGAGAAAAGCGAAATTTCTCACTGGGGCCACATAGGATAAGAGTTAATCGGTAAAGACTACCATATCTTCGTCAATTTGAGAAATTACTGTAGGTTCTCAGTTAATTAAGAAGTTAAATTGAGATCAGTATGTTCAGCACAACTCAAGATTGTTGCTCTAACCTTCAGTATTTAAGTTAATGCTGAGCCCGGTGACACCACTCACGTTAATTTAAAAATAGAACAATGATGCAAGTTAATCGGCCTGAACTTACGCACTATCAGCAAAGGAAAGAAGTGAAAATGAGTCACAACACCACTGCACATTTAATGCCCCAGCGACATCCGCTACGACTCTGGCCCTCCTTGCAATTTTGCTAATTGCAACCCAGGGGCCTGATGCTCAAACGCCTTGTTGTAAGTTACAAGCATCGTAACTGCACAGTTGCAGGCACGAATGCTACAATGTAACTGCTCAAGTTTTACATTTTTACTCCTCGATTTAATACCTGAGTCTGTCTATTATTTACGTACGCATCGATGGGAGGTGCATACCACTCTGCTCATAACTTGGTGAAAATCAGTACAAGAAAGTGGCAGAATCTGAGGTGTGATGTCGGGACTTCTTCAAGGAACTGTACAGCTTACGTTACCGTAACTTTACAAGGCGTTTGTGCATCCGGCCCCAGGGCCGTCACTTCTGCTCTAGCTGGATACGAACGCATCAACTTTTGCTGGCAAACTACCAGATGAGGTGAGCTCCAATGATAATCCTTTCGTGCAAGCCAGCTTAAGTAAAAGGTGGTGATCTCATATATCGAATAATGAGTCAAGATATTTAGTGCCGAGTTAATCAAATTTTAACGATTATTCGACGATGAGCGCAACCTACGTAGTTCAAAATCTCTTGCATTCGTGAAGTGCAACTTGACAGTTCCACCAATGGGCAGAGATGTGGCACCGGTACCACAACCGTCGCTGTCGCTTTCTTCCCCATTTCCCCAAATTAACTAATTAATTAAACTCTCATTTGCACATGCCATAGGTGTGCATGCGTTGAACATTATATTTACCTCCGCCAAGGAGGTTAGGTTTTCGTCGTGTTATGTCTTCTGTCTGTATATTTGTTTATCTGTCACCAAGATTACTCAAACAGTCATGAACCGATTTAGACGAAATTTACAAGGGTTGTTAGGTATGTTAGGAGGAACAGATGATTAACTTTTGGTGAAAATCAGTCCATCCATTTGTTTGTTTGTCTGCCTCATTGTTCTCGATGCCATAGCTCAAAAAATTTATATATGGATTTTTATGAAATTAACATGAGTTGTTAGGTATATAACAAAGAGTAGATGGGCAAATTTTGATGATGATCCGTTTGTTCGTTTGTTCATTTGTCACTATTTTTAATTTTATACTTGTTAGCACAATAACTCAAAAAGTAATGAATGGATCTTTATGAAATTTATAGGAGACATTATTAATGTTAAAAGACGTTAATGATTAAATTTTGGTGCAGATCGGTTTGTTCGTTTGTATGTTTGACTCATGTTTGTCTTAACGTTTGTTAGCAGTATGACTCAAAAAGTTATGAACGGATCTTCAAGATAAATTGCACAAGCTGTTATTACTATCAAGAGGCGCAAACGATTAGGTCTTAGAGTTTATACGAAAGAAATTATGGTTTCAGAGCCAATTTGAATTTTTTTTACTACCGTTGGCTCGCTTTGCGGAGGTATGCGCTCTCAAAGTGTTCTAGTCTTATCAGTTAATCTCTTTCAGCTTCCAGTGAAGGTTTGGTTGGATAAAAAAATTTCAGTAATATGAAATTATTTAAAAAGAAACATGAAATTTGATTAACAAATTCAGAAGCTAAAATTTCATATCTAATGGTAGTTAGTAATCAACTTTACGTTAAACTACCCGTTCTTTCAACGTAAATCGCGCGGCTTCAGGCGTAATAACAGTACCTTTATCACCAGAATAGTTACGAGTACCTCTATCACCATAACAGTTACAAGTACCTTTATCACCATAACAGTTACAAGTACCTTTATCACCATAACAGTTACAAATACCTCTATCACCATAATAGTTGCAAGTACCTTTATCACCATAACAGTTACAAGTACCTTTATCACCATAACAGTTACAAGTACCTTTATCACCATAACAGTTACAAGTGCCTTTATCACCATAACAGTTACAAGTACCTTTATCACCATAACAGTTACAAGTACCTTTATCACCATAATAGTTGCAAGTACCTTTATCATCATAACAATTACAAATACCTCTATCACCATAATAGTTGCAAGTGCCTTTATCACCATAACAGTTACAAGTACCTTTATCACCATAACAGTTACAAATACCTCTATCACCATAACGCTTCATGTTAAGGTCTTGTGGGTCCGAGTGGGCTATTGCTTGGCGGCTATACATTGGTACTCCATAGCCCAGTAATGTTCGAGGTTTACCTGTCCGTGGTAATTGTATTGACGTCTCTTCTGCTACGCACCAGGACTTAATATCAGGTGTTGCCTTTGAGAATGTTCATTGTCCATGTACGTAGTGGTCTTCAGTAGTAGCTGTATATTGTCCTGTCCTATATCGTGGCTGTCAAAGGCGTCTATACTAAGCACTTGTCTATTTATCGTTCAATACTAGAAACATGTCTGCAGGGAAATTTGTATTTAGGGATGTCGTTCTTTGGAAATCGAATCATCTTTTAAGTTATCTCAGATTGCTGGCTCTGCTGTTGTATGGCGTTCGAGCCCCGCCACTAATCATTTTAAAGATCATTTTTCGTTTTTGTTGAAGCATAGACCACACCAATACATTGACTGGGCACTGAAATCGGGCCTCCCGCAATTGGGTCTGGAGGCCGATTTACGTAAGTGTTAATAAAATGAGTTCTAATAATCACAGAGACCTCAAACAAAGATTAATTTCATCGTCGTACCATAAAGAATGTGTTGCAGAGCAGGAAGCTAAATTCACGGTTATATATGTTCAGTAGGCAATATATATCATACCTTCGGAAACCAGAAAAAGGGAAATTCATCGTAATTTTTAGGAATATTAAAATTTTCTAGAAAAAAATTGGCTCATAGATACTAAACGTAACGTACCTTAATATCACATTCAATCGAGTTTTTTTCAATAACGGATTTGAAGGATTACCTCAGAAATTGATGTATGCAGAGCTTTCGATAGAAGTCATCCCAATAGCCGTAACAAAAGGGAGGTTAAGAAAACCCAGTAATGTTGACAATATGAATTAAAATCACGGTAATACTACATTGGTACTTACCAATGAACTAAAAATGCATGTTTAACTATGAGATAGAGAAAGCAGAATAGAGAATATTAAAACATAACAATTTTTTCATGGCTGACACAACCTTTCATTACTGAAACCAGCTAAAGCTGCACATCGTGATTGTCAATGTAATTTCACATTACTGCCTAGGTATATTACACCTCTTTGTGGTTGCCTACGTTTCATCACAATATGGTTTCCTATGCTGCATAATTTTTTGGTTGCTGGAGTCAAATCGGTTCACAGTGGCCTACATCATATCACTTCAGGGCGGCCAATGATACTTCACTTAACAGCTGTCAAAGCTACATATCTTCACGGTTGCCAATGCAATATCACTTCAAGGCTTTCAGTGCTGAATCACTCCACTGCTGCCAATGCTATATCACTTCACTGCTTCTAATGCTTCATCACTTCACTGCTTGCCGGGTTGCGCTACCGTCGTTCACGACACCTTGTGTGCGTGTTTGTGTACGCAGATCATGTGCGTGTGAGCGGCGTTCAAGTTGGCGCGCCGCACTGCTCGTTGTATCGCTGAATAAGTTAGGTTACGTTAGGTAAGGTTAGGTTAGGTTAGAAAGTTAGGTAAGGAGATAAGGTTAGGTAAGTGTAGGTTAGGTTAGCTTAGGTAATGTATATTTTAGTGGTGGAGCGCCCAAGAAAGCTTACGTGAACGCAAAGGTGTCGTGAACCACGGTAGTGCTGCCGGACTCCATCACTTTACGGCTGCAAGCTGCTCCAACTCACATTGCAGCTCTGCAGTAGGGCCTGATTTATTCACTTTGCCCGTATAGCTACCTAATAAATTTCATTAACATTTCCGTCAGCAGTTTACTTGGCATTTCATTACAAATCGAGCATACCACGAATTTGATAAACTTCTGTTCTACAAATTAACTAATACGAAATAAGTTCACTGCAAATATCAAAGGATGCCATAAACAGTTAGCCTACGTAATTCCACTTCAAGGCTTATTTTTTTTGTCATTTTTTTGCGTAAAGAAGTTTTACAAGTATGTACGGGTTTGCCAGTCATTGCTGAATTTAAAAGAATCAAGTCACACAGCCTAAACAAAGCATGAAAAAGTAATGGGAGAACATATAAAAATGCGTCTGCGGCACCATACAGTCAGGCCCAATTGCGGGACCGAAATCTGCTGCAGGGGCCAGTGTCCAGTCAATGTATGATATGGTCTATGGTTCAAGTTATTTCCCTATTGGCGCAATTAGCACGCTCTGTTGTTGTTAATCCTTTTACGCAGTGTTTCACTGAGTGCAAAGTTTCAATAAAGGTTTGGTATAGTATATAAATCTTAGCCACGCAACTGTCGTGCAGTCAGCATATTAATGCTGATATTTTTTGAGTTGTCGATTTATTAATACCCTGTGTGTAGTGTCGTACATACCATGGAGATAAAATTTCACAGTTCAGATTCAATATGTATTCGGCTACATCGTTGTTCGATATGACGTCATGTATCCCGCCACTTTTCGATGCTGGTCTCATGCGAGTCCTCCCGTTGTGCTCTGTGCGTCCTTGATCCACCAAATGACTCTCAGCACGCAGCCTACTGGTTAAGCTCACGAATTGGTCCAGCAGACGCAAGTGACGGGCCGAAGCCTAGAGCAGAGAGCAATACTGTACTCCAAAAGAGGCAGTAAAAGATCATCAGCTTACTAAATCTTCGTCACCACACAAAGAATTTATCTTTTGCAGGAGCCCAATTTTACGCGAGCACGTGACACAAGACGCTAAATATTTGCCTCAAACGTAAGCTTCTCATCAGACAATACCGGGTGCTAGATCCCTGAAGCACAGTGTCATTTATCTCCCGAGTTGTCTGCTGGTGAAAAAGTGTCCGTGACCGACTGACAAGCCTGGAATCAGTCTTGCTGGCATTCAGCTTCATACTCCAGGCCGAGCAAAAACCACTACTGAGCGACGAGTCCCTGTTTTAGAATTGGGAGGCATCGCCATGCATACTGGGGGTAAGTATTACTGCTATCTAAGTAGACTCATCCGAACAGTTCACTATAGATAGCGTTTGCCAGCAATGGGAACATATCACTAGTGTACAGAAGAAAAAGCAGCAGGCCATGTACGCTATGCTGAGCGACACCCGAAGTCACTGTGAGTGATGCGCTAAAAACGTTTTCGGATACGCTCTACGTTCGATCAGAAACAAATAGCATATGATTGACAGAACCTTACCACCTAAGCCAATTAAGCGATTCCAATTTGTATGATAAACCCTTTAGGTTAACCCCACCGAACGCCGCATTACAGTCCAAGAAAATAATGCATCCTTCAGAACAGCCATCCAGCGTAAACTGTTATGATTCAGACGACAGTGTATAACCACCTCCCTAACCAGTTCTGTACGTAATCTGACCGGCAGGCTACAGACCAGTAACTTTAGCAAAACGACCCAACTTACAAGCCGCTAATTTTTCAAACATTTTCGATAAAATAGGCGTCAGCCTCATAGGTCGGTAAGTGGCGACACAGGACCTTTGGGGATGGTGGTAGTATTTCCTATACGCTATCAACGGAGAAAACTTCCTAATTGTCAAATGTTGCTAGATGTGACTGCCATAGAACTCAAAAGGGACGCAAGAAGACATCGATGAGGCAGTGATAACATGTCTCTGTTCTGCTTTCTGTTCGGCACACTTCGACGGGAAGCAGAGCAGAGATGTTATGGCATTGCTTCATGGATGCCACCCTGAACCTCGCTTGAGCGTTCAGATCTGGTAGAATCAAGGTGCTGCTTGAGGGCCTCGATCCGTATGGAGATGTGGATCCGGTGGGCATGTTTCCTTTGTTTTATAAGCAGCTGGCAGACGTTCTTGCCCAAAGCTGCAGTGATCTTCCGGCGCCTGATGCGGTTAGAAAATTTTCCTCGTTGTTGGCGTACTGGGAATATTACTCCTATTCCCAAGGGTCCGGTGCCGCCCTATGTTTCCAACTATCGACCCATCACACTGACGCCCATTTTGTCGAAGGTAATCGAGAAGTTGATCGCTGGTAAGCTTGGTCGTTTCGCTGAGGTTACTGGGTGGCTGCCTGTTGGTCAGTTTGCGTTGTTATGGGTTGTTATGACGCTCTGTTGTCGGTGTCACATCAATTACAGTCTGTGCTGGATTGTAGATAGGAGGCACGCCTTGTTCAGTAAGATTTTAGCGCGGCGTTTGACATGGTTAACCACAGGGGCCTATAATACAAGCTGGAATCCTTTGGTGTGGGTGGTAGGGTTATGTCAATCATTCGCGATGTTGTTTCTGAGCGAACGCACAGTGTGTCTGTTGACGGCGTTTTGAGCGCCTCAGTCGGGGTTGTGTCTGGCGTCCCTCAGGGCAGTGTGATTGGCCCGCTGTTGTACGTTCTCTATACTAGTGACATGTTCTCTTCGCTTGGAAACACGATCAACTATGCCGATGATTCCACTTTGATGGCAATTATACCTGCTCCTCGCCTTCATGATGCTGTCGCTTAGTCTCTGAAAAGGGATTTGTCACGCATTAGTGCATGGTGCTCGGCCTGGATTATGAAGCTGAATACCAGTAAGACCAAGTCGATGATTATCAGTCGGTCTCGGACACTTGTACCGCAGCATCCCCAACTGGATATTGATGACACTTTGCTTCAGGAGTCTAGCTCCTTGGAGATTCTTAGTGTTGTTTTTGATGAGAAGCTTACTTTTGAGCCGCATATTAGGAGATTGGTGTCACGTGCTTCCACTAGGATTGGGCTCCTGCGTAAGGTGTATTCTGTGTTTGGTGACAGGCAGATTGCCCGCAGATGTTTTTATGCGTTTTTGCTGCCTGTTTTAGAGTATTGCTCACCGGTCTGGGCTTCAGCTGCTTAGACTCACTTGCGTCAGTTGGACCGACTTGTTAGTTCAGCCAGCAGGCTGTGCACTGATAATGATCTTGTGAACCTGTCCCACTGCAGAAGAGTAGCAGAGCTATGTATGTTTTATAAGGTGTATAATAATGAGAGACATTGGTTGTATTCTTCTCTCCCTACCCTCAAGGTTTTTGGGAGAGAGACTCGTGCTGCGCGTGGAGACTCGTGCTGTCGTATTTCGAACTAATCAGTTCTGTCGGTGCTTCGTGCACTGGTCGGCTAAGGTTTGGAATTTGTTGCCGACATCGGCTTTTGCTCGTATTGGCTTACAGGCGTTTAAGTCAGCCGTTAATGTTTTTTTGCTGGATTTCCTTTAGCAGCATTTCGGCTTCCCGGTGTTGCAAGATGCTTCATTTGGGTTGTATTACCTGTCCGTGGGAGCTCAAGCGTGAAGTTTAAATAATATTAATAATAAGAAAGTGAGCTGGAAGAAACTCTGCCTTGGTCAGGGGATCAACGATGATACCCCTATAGGGTCAACATGAGGCTGAGACGCAGGCTAAGCACCTAAAACTGAACCTTTCTGCTCACTCCACTAACGATGTGGCTTGTCAATACTGAGCAGAGACTTCATGGAAGGATGCCTCTAACGATACTGTGCTCTATCTTACACTCGCTTAGCATCAGCTCTACGCGGTAGATATCACTCCAGCAGTATCATCCAAATTATCTCTGTTCTTAACGTACACCACTTCCCTGCTGTCAGCCACTGGGACAACCTTACTCAACAACAATGACACAGCACGGTGTGAGTGATCTGAAGTGCCAGCAGGGAAGCCAAGTGACAGTCGCCAAGTCAGGGACATCAGCCACGACTGAAGCGGCGATTGCCAGCAATATCTATGGATCATGAACAAGCAGCACGCAGTTAGATAAGGAGTAAAAGTCGAACGTAGCCTCAGCATAGCCATCAGTGAGTGATCCACATCTTAACTTATCCTTGTGATGTGCATTTATATCTTCGTCATGAACAAAGATCGAATTACCATCTGTACTATGTATGGAACCCATCAATGTCAGCAAACAGTCATAAATAGAATTATCAGTTGAAGGACTTCGATAAAATGAGAACGAGTAAAAATCGTTCTGACGGCACAAATCCTGAAAGCCATTGTCTCATGACACACACACATTCATAAGTTTACTGCCGATAAGCGCAAAATTCATTCCTGACATAGATGGCCCTCCCCCGAAATCCAGGCCCAGCTCCAAGTGGCGTGCGAAAAGGGAGTTGAAAGCTTGCCCCGGCAAGCTCGGTCCATGTC
Source organism: Parhyale hawaiensis (assembly GCA_001587735.2). NCBI lineage: Eukaryota > Metazoa > Arthropoda > Malacostraca > Amphipoda > Hyalidae > Parhyale > Parhyale hawaiensis. The sequence continues at coordinate 2,327,760 of LQNS02277097.1, read as the reverse complement.
GTCTTTCCTAAATGACATCAACGTTTCAGGACGGCACACCGCATCAACACCACGGCGGGACACGGAGCCGTGATCCGTGAGGTTAGCAGTCTTTCCTCTTATATTACAAGCTTTTTCAACTATCTCTGTATTTCCTCTCTTGCATCAGTGTGCACTTACCTTTTCCACGATCCTAGTTTGGAAAGTGAATTCTCTCCGGACATCTTCTCTGAAGGCACTGAAGATTTGCATTTCGAACGGATAATCTGTAACATAACATTAACACTAGTTGGCACAAAGTGATAAAATTAACCCTTTTTCTACGAAAATTCCGCTCCTGCTATGAGGTTCTGAAAGAAGCTCATAGAAGACACTATCATTGTAGTCACTGGAGCTCACCTACAGTTTAGTCGGATAAAATACTATCACTGGCTTCCGACGGGTTATTAAATGTGTTGTCCAAATTTCCACAGAAAGAAACAACGCACTGGTTTTAATGGTCAAAGCTTTGATGCGGCATCCGAAGATGCCGTCAGTACCGAAAGGGTTAAACGATGACTGAGTGCACCTCTTACGTTTCTACCTACAGAAGGTTTTGCTGTGAACGTTATAAGTTACAACAAAGTTCACCGTAAACTAGTTCTGCAAGCTGAACAACTGATGGTGGGAAGAATAGTTCATTTGTTGCGTTTGTTCAGTATCCTAGAATTTGCTCTCGCCTGAAAGGGACTTAGGCCAATTCTCATGACGGTCTCTTGAAGATGTTCTCTCTGCTTATTGCTAGAATTTTCTGCTGCGTTGGTTTAACTAGCAGAAAAATGGACAGCTTTTTAGATAACTAACTTCACATTTTTAAGAGACACCTGAAGAAGAGTAACACTTGCTAAGCCAGCAACTTCGAATACTAAAGTTTTAATTTCATCTTCTAGTAAACACACAGTTGTGCTTGCAAGGGCACAGCAAAACATTATACAACTGAGAACTCCTCCGAATGACTGTCGTGTGAACTTTCGAATAGTATCGTTCTTTACTCAACGAGAGAACCTACATAGCAATATCGAGGCCTTTGACTGGCTCCACCGGTTCAAATTCCAGAGATAAAAGCAATGGGTGTTGATGGTTGACAACAGATGTTGTCAAGTTGGGTCTACCCCAGAAGTGTTTTTGGGAAGAGGGAGGGGGGAGGGGTGTGCAAACACGGTGAAGAGTGGGTGGTGGCATCCTAACTCCATGACTTGGTGAACATACAGCAGCTATTAGTGTTTTCTAGTCGCACGACATACTGGGTAAGCAGAAATCCTTTTATTTTCTTGCTTGTTAAAAAACTTGCTATGTAACTGTATTTCGGTTAGAAAAAAGTTAAAGATGTAATAGATTGAGGCTTTCTCTTTAAAATTTCGGATTTACGTCTATAATGCACATTTATCATAAGAAAATGAGCACACTTAAGTTATTATTGAAGTCTGTTACGCAAGAATCGCAAAGCTGAATATATGGTTATGCTTCGAAAAGTATACTGAATCTGCTGTTACCCTGTTATGAGAAAGTATAAGCATACGCTTCTCCCTCCTCAAGCCCACTGCAGACGATGGTTTTTTGTCCCGTGTTTTCACTTCACAGCGTTCGAAGGCGTTATTGTGTCTGTATAAACAACGAAAACGGGCACCGTTTTCTGAGACGACATTCGGTAAAAAATTGAAAAGACACGAGACTCTGCACCAGTGAGACTGTCAAGCCAGCAGATACGGCGGTAAACTTTTGGTAGACACAGAGTCGTTTTTGCTCGGACAGTGTAAAATATTCGAACGTAGTGAAATGAAAACACAGGACAAAAGACTATCGTCTGTAGCAAGCTTAACGATGTCGACACGAATATAATACCTTTAGCACAAATGGGTCAAAAGATACAAAAAAGATGTCGGGCGGCTGCATGTAGTGTGGACCGCAAACGGAAACTTGACTTGTTAACTGAGGTTGTGAGAGAACATAGTAAGAACAATTTTGGGTTAAAATTGTTTCAGAACATTATAATTGTTCATTGCTCGTTCTGGTATCTGAGTTTTAGTTGCACGTAAATTTATTGTACTTTGTCCAGGGACTTTCGGGGCACCCAGTAGCTGCATAGACAAACACCAGTGAGGTGTCACTGGTTACGGCTCATCACTGCCATCAGTTCGACTACATGGACAACGACCTCTGTGTGGGCTGAAGATATTACCCTCTACAATATTTATTGCTTGCTCATTGCCAGGGTAGTCAGCGGTCATGTCTGTCCTGCGATTTACTCCTGTGGGAAGACATAAAGTTGAAAGAATACACTGAAACATTTTAAAAATCCGTGCTCTCAACCCAGTCTTATTGCTTCTTTCATTGACACATGTAGCTCTTGTTCTTTTTCTTTTTTTATCTTTGTTCAATTTTCGAGATAAATGATTTCAAATGTATAACACTAATTGCTATGGCTGTTCATCTCAACTGCTATGTGAAACTTGAATACGAACAGAGCGCTAGATGTGCCTACAGTGTCGTAGCTTGTTACGGTCCCATAACGTCTATTCTCAATATTCGGAAACTAACATACGCGTTACTGAGACACAGCAGAGGATTGAGAACCGCACGCTGAGGCTACATACGGGTTCGCTCAAACAACTTGATGCGAGGATAAGCAGCTCACACGTTTTTTCCGATGCCCATTTAATGTCAGTAACATTGATACGGTAACATGAGTGATGTGCGAGCACCGCGCACAGCCTCGCATCAAGTTGTATATACGAATGCATTGTGATTCCCTAGCACAATGCGACTATAGTGACCAGAATTGTAGTCTGTGGTTTTGTAGTTATTCAATGTGTTGTTGCTCGTTGCCATCGTCAGGGTCCACCAATGCCAACTTGGGGAGGAGGCTCCGGAGGGGGCCTAGGCAGAGGGGAGAAAGTTGAAGAGAGGAAGAGAAGCGAGGAAACGCGCAGCCCCAAGCAGGTCGAGCCAGAGACTGCTCACTGAAACATCAGAGGGGTGATTAGAGCACGAAAAGAGGTGACGAACAGACTGTTCACCCAGTCCGCAGAGTTCACATGAGGGATCATTGATCCGTCCCACTCGGACCTTATAATCCGCTAAGGCCAAGCAGTGGCCACAGTGTAGCTGGGAGAGGGTAGATCGGAAAGATCTGGGAGTAGAGACTCCTCCGCACAGAGAGGAGGGCATTGATAGCCCAGAACCCTGCTGGGGGATATGTAGCTGCTGCAGTTGCAACAGCAGAGGTGTGTAATGAGCTCAGGGCAGTGCGGTATTGCTCGGGAGGGAGAATCCCATCTGTAAGACGGGGAGCAATGCCTGCTTCGTACTTTGATTGAAGAGTGTGTCGAATACGGCGAGGGTCGGAGGAGGCCGTAATAGTGCCGTGGGCAGGATGATGTACCCGCGATGCGCCGGGGAGATACTGTTTTGACAGCAACCCCAAACTATCGTAAACTAGTAGGGTTGAGGCCTCCTGATGGAGGTGATGCGCAGAAGCCATGCGGTGGGACCGGGTGACTATGCACAGGGCTGCATTCTGTACCGCCTGCAGCGCGTGTGCCATTAACGGAAGATCGCTCTAAGTAACACACATCTTGGCGTCAGGGTAGAACTGAAGGTAACGCTGGGCGACTCAACGTAACACGAAGCGCCGACTACAACACGACTCTGAACTTATGGTAACTTGTCACAGACTAAATGCATGATATATTTCTGGAGCGATTTAAATACAAACTGCTCCAAAATCGGCTCGCCGTTGAAATGATAGCTCGGTCATTCTTCCGTGGATGCTTTAGCTACATACGCAACGGCGGAATGTTCTTCCTCCTGCTAACATAGGCACTGCTAAGTGAAAAAAATATGGATATATATATCAGGGCTGCCCTGCAGGAGTGCAGACTTCGACCCAGCGATATGATGCTAACGAAAAGTATCAGAGCATCAGCTAAACTTCAATCTTCTGTTACTCGCGCTACTCCAGACAGTTCCTCTATATTTAATGAAGATATTAACTTACTGAATGAATAGTGTTGTTAAGAGACGGAGACAGACTGACAACCCCCGGCAAAAAAAAAAAAAAAAGAAAACAATGGCAGAGGTGATTATATCATTTGAGATTCTCAGTTATAAAGCTATCTATGCACTTGAGTGTGCGTTCTCACTGCGGGAGGACGTGGCGTACAGCAGTGGCAGGACTTACCTCCCATTTTGAAAGTCTTCGGTCCCAATAATCCAGCGGCGGCCATTTGCTGAGCGTGATAGCTGTACTTCACATAATCTATGTCGCCAAAGAGGGAAGTCCACTGGCCCTCGGTATCTGCAAATATGACGGATTTTACAGTGCATTTAACTTATTTACGTAACCGTGGACAGAACCAATTTCCAACCGGTTGACTCTCTCTGTCTTCGCTTCATATATCGCAGTTTCATATACTACTAGTCCTAGGAATTATCATTTTGCCTCCACACCACCTGTCACATTGTCTCATAATTCATCCTATATGTAACGCTGATTTAGGGCTTCCTCTATTTTGTCCAATTATTGCAGTTGCAAATTTTAGATTTACTTAGCCTAACACAAGCTGAAATCTTTTGTCTCACCCCACTACTTCGTCACCACATAACTGACAGCAAATTTTGCACTGACATCTCGCGCAACGCACGGACCCAGCACCCTTTGATGCGCTCTTCAGGTTTCGGTGAACTTTCGAAGAACAGATTCACCTCAAATGACCCAGCTAATCTAAACTCACACATAAAACGACTTTTTGTGAAACTGAATTTGCGTGTCCACAAGCTCACTCTGCAATAATTTCAGTACAGTGAAATTTTGCAAGATACCGTGTGGCATCTGACAGCTTTGAATTGAACTGTGGAATGGTAGCGCGCCTCCAGCCTGCTGGTCTGTCATTATCGACACCGCCACTCATCGTTAAAAATTCTTTTAATTCTCTGTATTCTCGATATTGCTTCTCAATCCATACATAAAAGAATAATCATAGCTTGCGTGTCAAGTGCCTCTTGCGTCACTCAATCATTTGGAGAGTTGAGTAAGTCAGAGCAGAATATCAACCTTGGGCTCCTCCCAGCTAAGCTCAGATGTTGATAGTCTACATAGGGTTGTGGGGTTATGCGCGAAAGTAGTATGTAAGCTACCCAAATCCCGCTGTTGGAGTCAAAGATCAACCACGCCCCTAGCCGCGCCACTTCCGCCGCCCCGCTCCCTAACCCCGTTCACTTCGCCGCCCCGCCCACTTCCGCTGCCCCGCCCTCTAGCTCCGCCCACACCCCTGTAACGACACAGACCCCTCGTAGCAAAACTCAGGTGCTTGATACAAAGGGTGGTGGGTTATCAACGAACGCTGTTCATTAGTACGAGGTAAATTTCTTATAAAGTTGCTTATTACTTTTATTCAGCCCACTTTTTTTTTAATTTCATCATAAACAATAGACAAACATTAGATGAGAATTTGACTCAATGACTCTTTCGTGACAGGTTTCACTTGCACCGTACACATTCTCACCACGCGGCCATTCTACGGCCAAGTATCGCTCGGATAGTTGCAAACTTTGCTCGTTGAGGAGAGAACCTCCGACATGTACTACACACTACAGTTTGCTTAGTACGCGCACTTTGTTTTACAAATTATCATATTTCGGGTATCAATATGCTCGTTGTTATCATTCTCGGAAAACAACTCAACCCTGTAGGGACGAGCAAAAATGTCGGTTTCTCATAGTGATAGCATTATTTGAAACATCCTTTATTAAGCACCGTCGTCCTTGTAAGGTTGAATAGTTATGGCGCTAAAAATTTGAGGGTGTCATCGATAGCCGTAGGAAAAAAAATAATAGCTATTACATCTGCAAATGACGTTATGCTTTTGTATGTCTACCTTTCACCAAGATAACTCAAAACGCATACAAATCTTTCTGAAATTTACAGGGATTGTTAGGCTTTTAGCTATAACAGATGATTAACTTTTGATGAAGATCCGTTGAAAAGTTTGCTTAAGTGCCTCTTTTTTAGTGCCACAACCCAAGAAGTTATAGACAATTTTTTTATGATATTTACCTGAATTGTTGGGTATGTTACGAAGAATAAATTACTATGTTTTTGTTTTGATCTGCTTGTTTGTACGTCTCTGTTTTTTATTTTACGGTTGTTAACAAAATAAACCAAAAACTTATGAACGGATCTTTATGGAATTTACGGAAATTGTTAAAAATGTTATAGGACATAAATGAACAAATTTTTGCGGATGATCAGATGAACTGTTTGCGTGTTTGATTAACTTTTGTCAAAATGGATCTTAGCAACATAACTCGAAAAGTTATCGACGGAACTTCAAGAAACTTGCAGATGCTGCTGTCAAATGCACAAATGATTAGACTTCGGTGCAGATACAAAGGAAATCACAGTTACCGCTACCTTGATGGCGGAGATATACGCTTTCAGTGTGCTGTGGTTAAAGTAACCATGCAGAAGTATCTTAATGTTTGACCAACAATTTTGTCATAAGATTGATACTGTGCAAGCTTCATTGCTCCCTAAAATAGGCCATTCAGTTTATTACTAGTCCAAGATGTTTAATAATCGTCACTTCTAGAGTTGCTATGAAATCGAAACGACGTTCGAGACAGTTGGCCGGCGGCCTATTGGTTGCTAGACAGGCTGTACAACGAGGAGCATAAGTTTCGGAGTGACCACCCGTTGTGTCGCAACTTTGAAAAAAGGCAGCACAGACAGCGCGCTGAACGAACACTGGAAAAAGATCCAAGATCATAACCAGCTAGAATGCCTCGTGGCGTAAGACCATCACTCGCAGTAGGGGCAAATCTAACGCCGTCATTTTTTTGATCAGCATACGCCAGAGTTTTGGCATTTTTCATGTCTCTGTCAACATATATGACTGATTGGAAAAAATATTATTATGACTCATCTCCTTCTGCCTATTTTTGGGTCGACAGACAAAAAGATAATTCATCGCCGTCATTCTTGATGGCCAGTTAAGCCTAGTTTTTTGACATTGTTCACATCTAAGTTAACGCACCTGACTCCCCACAAAAAATATGAACATTGCTCAAATCATTCAGTCTCTTACTAAATGGAGTTACAATTCAACGCCGTCATTTTTGATAGCCAGCTAATTCAAAAGTTTTTACCATTTTTTCACATCTCAGATAACCCATCTGACTGCCTAAAAAAAATATTATTACGACTCAACTCCTGCCTCATTTTTGGGTGGATAAAAACAAAATTCATCGTTGTCATTGTTGATAGCCAGCTAATTGTAGTTTTTTGACAGGGGTCACATCTAGGAGAACCCACCAGACTCTCTGCAAGAAATTATGAACGTTGCTCAACTCCTACCACTTTTTGGGTAGACAGACAATATATGTATATACAAATATTTTACCTAAATCTCCAAGAAAAACATTATCAGCGTTCTCACTTCGTTCGCGGGTGATAAAAACACTAAATTAACTCACAATTTTCAGTAGAAGGTATTGAAATCCCGTTGAAAGTTTCTTGCATTTTTTTCAAAAACCCCTGTGAGATCACAGCCGTGACGCCGTACGTTTTGTGCAAGCCGTACAGGCTGGCATATTCCCCCATCAGGTTCCCCAGTCTTCCAATAGGCCACACAGACATGACGGGGAGCTGCAGCCCCTGCCACGTCTCTGTGTGCTTGATTTGGATTTTGGAGTCCAGCGCCGTCTTGGGCAGCGGGCGGTCGTCCCTGCAGGTGGGGCAGGCGTAGCGGGCCTGGAACACCTGCCACCGTGAAGGTAAATTTCATTACGTAACACTGGTGACGGAACCAAGGTAATTTCACCATAAAATGGTACAAGAACCTATTACCGTCTGCATTGGGTTGAGTTGCTGCACTGCTCATGCTGTGTTTTACACGGTCTTACTTCTTACTTAAAACCGGTGAACAGTCATGCTCGAATCCGACCTTACATATATTATAAAAACAATAAAAAAAAGTCAGTGACCTCATCGTTCGCAACAACTGCAACTGCTCAAACAATTGTAGTTATAAAGCCAGACAAAGGCAATGGAGTAGTACTCCTTAACAGAAATGATAACAATGCTTAATATTTTGAATGAACCTGCTAAATTTACGCGCATCAATGAAGATTGGTTCATGGTTACTCTGCGCCAAGAAGATCGGCATAACAAGATATTATGCTCCTTAAAATCAAAAGGAGCCATCGACTCAGCCACCTACGACCATCTCTACTTGTCCGACTCTCGGCCGGGACTTCTCTGCGGGCTTCCGAAAATTCATAAGACCGGCATACCTCTACGACCTCTCCTCTCAGCAACTGGCACCTGAGGCTATAAACTTGAAAAATTTCTCATTCCGTACCTTAATTCTATAGCTATTATTATAACGTTTATACCGTTGGAGATACTTTTTCCTTCATTGATGATTTACGAACAAATAAGTTCGCAGGGAATTGCGTCATGGCCAGTTTCGATATTAAATCATGATTTACGAGCATCCCGCTGGAGGAAACTACCGACATTGCTTCACACGCAATTTAAAATAATAAACAGTATAAGGCCTAAGACGATATCATTTTAGAGATCCTATTTTGTTTGTCGTAACAAACATTTTATTTGTATTCAATAGCATGTCGTTCTCTCAAACAAACGGTGTGGCCTTGGGGAATCCTCTCGATCCCACCCTTGCGAACATCTTCTTGTGTCGCCACGAAAAACAATGGCTCCGAGATTACCCAGCTGAATTTAAGCCAGTTATTACCGAAGATACATTGACGACACTTTTCTGCTCTTTAAAGAAAGTTCTCATATTGAAAAATTCTTTAAACTATTTAAATTCCAAGCATTCAAATATTGAATGTGCATCCGAAATTGAAACTTACGGACAGCTAAATTTCCTGGACATTAATATCAGTAAATCTAATAACAACTTAGAAACTACTGTGTTTAGGAAGAAGACGTTCTCAAACTTGGGACTGAGGTTCGATTCTTTCCTCCCAATTAGGTTCAAAGTTAATCTCATAGCTTGCTTGATTATTCGTGCGTTCCGTATTTCCTCTAGTAATGAACTGTTCACAGCTCAACTTTCGTTCCTTAAGAATTATTTTCTGCCAAACTTATATCCCAGAAAACTTATTGATAACACTTTCCGTAAGGTACTTGAAAACATCTATAACGCAAAACTCGTAATTTCACTGTTGAACGTAAGATTATCACAATTAAATTACCATATTTCGGACCATCATGCTATGTGCTAAAAAAAAATTGTAAGTGTTGTGAGTAGATTCTACCCGCAGATCGAAATCAGAATATTTTTAGCGCCGATTTCAGATCCAAAGTTTCAAACCCAAAGACACATTGCCACCTTCTCTTGTTTCTTGCGCTATCTACAAATATCAATGCGGACAGTGTGCCGCGACCTTTTTAGGTGAAACCAAGAAACAACTGATGGTGAGAATGTGTCAGCATAAAGGATTATCGTTTAGAACACTACTACTATCCCAAAGTCCAAACTACAGTAGTATCAGAAATCATTCGGTCGATAATAATCATTCAATTAGAAACGAGAATTGCAAAATTTTAGTTTAATGCTCAAGTTTTGACCTGCAAATCTTAGAATCTATTTGTATTCACAAATTTAAACCCGACCTGAATGATCAAGCGAGCTCTGCAGATTTGTTTATTGTTCATTGAAATATTACATTTAATGAGGAATTTCACATTTTGAAGAATGGATACACCTTGTGTAGCTTTAAGTTCACCATTTCGTTCATTCCTAATTTCGTTGCCTGAAAATGATATTGAATGAAATCGAAAGCTTGCCACTGAAATGATGTTCCTCATCGTGAAAACAAAATCAACTGCTGAAGTAATTACCCAACGTTATGGAAGATAAGGGCTAATTCTTTTCCGACAGTGTAAGAAATTCCATTTGAAGCTACGGAAAACCAGAAGCGACATCGTATTTTGAAGACTTGTCTCAATAATAACTTAGTTCCAACAATCAACGGATTCGATCAACTTCATTGAACCGAGACTTTCAGCGTAAGCTTCTTGAAGAAGAATTAAAATCAAAATTATCTCATCGAAACTTGCCTCAGCAACTCGATGAGACATGATCGACTAAGCGGCATCGATGTACTGTCCAGCGTGAGGAAAAGAGCAGAATTATTGGGTTTGGTGGAGTTTGCCGACAAATTCGCTGCGGCTCTTAAGAACAGCCGGATCATACTTTGCACTCACTGAATTATAACAATCTCTAACCTAAGTAGGGCTCGGCATTTAGTTTTAAACTAACTCCACAAGCGGGCCAAGCAGCGTCCAAACTTCACTTGCCCCAGACATATTCTACTTGGTCATGCATGAATTTTATTTACGTGTAACGAAAAAATGTTGCACTATTCAACGGAGAGGATAGATAATTGGCAAGCTGACTCTCGTCTAAGATTGGTCACCGAAGGCACATTACAATTGTCACCTTGAGGTCATTGAAAATTTTGTTCCTCAAGTTTTGACTAGTCTGAGCCAGCGTATTCTTGAGCATCCGGACAACCTCTCGTTTCTTAATGCCGGTCAGGGACACGATAAACTGCACCAGCTCCATCCGTGTGACGTTACCTGCAACGAGAGTAGAAAATTATAATCTGCCGGTGAAGGTGTGCATCCCATCAGCATTTCGTCCCGTTCACTTTCGCAAGCGGCCGGGCGTCCCGTTGTCCTTGCTAAAGCCCCGTCCACACGATAAAACCTTTGTTTGCAGATCATGGCTCTTCGTACACGAACAGCAGCCGTTTTCGGTGACTTAGTCTTTCAATTTGCTGGAATTCGGAATCACGAAGTTCGTAAAACAGAACACAGTATCTTAACTTCGTTGTGGTAAATGCTTTATTTTAGTATATGACAACACAAACTTTTCAATTGTTATTTTTCAAAAATATATTCGTTGCGCATTCATTAGCAACCCTGCTTAATGAAGATCCTGAAGCATTTGACAATTGTAGTCACGAGCTATAGCCTATATCGGCTGTTCTAACTTGTTTTCATTTTAATGATTTGTTTCTTATCATCAAAAACTACAATGGAGTAAAATGTACATTTCAAAACAGAAAATGCATCTACAGTGATGTGAATCTCAAGAGAATGCAATTCTTGAATCGAATAATTAACTCGTGATTCTGTCCTCTGCTACTACAGACAAATGACGTGTAAATGCGTAATTGCAGAAATGCATACTTTCCGTAATAGCAGCATCAATTTTGGTATTTGTTTAAAAATTTGTAAGGTTAATTCTTACCTGATTGAATGTATGACACAGCTGCTCAAAGTGGCTATTCTGCTTATTAGGTTTAGTATCTTTGTTTAATGGATATTTGCAAAGCTGAATTAAGCTTAAGTAGGCGAAATATTTTACAAAGAATCGGAAGAATGATTTTGCAAAGCAGATGGATGTATGTACATAGAATGGCGGCTACTGCTTAACCCGTGCCCTCGCACTGTCTGTTCGAGTTTTTAGTTTTCGTGCGGTGTGCGTTTTCCCAAAAGATGACACTGAGGGCACACGGGTTAATAAAGTTGTGAGAGGTGTTTGTCGTGTTTGTCTGAATGTACAGCCGACATTTTTACATTTTTGTTCACTGATCCTCGTGTAAATATTTGACGAAGCGACTGATCGTGGGGACGGTGCTTAAGCTGTACGCGTAGCTGAATTTGGCTTTTAATTACGCGGGTGATCCGTAGCATTATACAGGGTGTTGCAAAATCCTTGGTACAAACTGCGGCTACTACATAGTAGAAAATATCAATATAAACACTTTTTCGTTAATAAAAAAATCGAAAAACTCTCAGTTTGTGAGATGATCAGGTAAATAACGACCGCTGATTATTAGTTACCTACATGCACCCTGCTCATTTATACACACGAGAGTAGTTCTAATACTCAGTAACAAGATAGTTTTTATTAGCAAGGATCTCATTACAGTAATTATTCAAATAGTCTACCATGAACATTGATACAAGCACGACACCTTCGTCGAAGATGTCGCGTACGTTGCTAAAGATCCCCAGAATCTCAGGGATATTTCCGGCAGCGACTGCAATTTTGGCGACGAGGTCTTCTTCCGACTCGACAGGTGTGTCATGAACAAAACTTTTCATATGCCTCCACAAAAAATCTAACGGAGACACATCAGGTGATCTTGTTGACCAGGACCGAGCACCATTACGACCAATCCATCGATTTGGAGGTTGAAGGTAGAGAAAACGTCTCACATTCAGGGCATTAAGTGCCGGAGTTCCATCGTGTTACAACCAAATTCTTCTACGAATACCCAATGGCACATCGCCCAATAAATCCGGAAGGACTTCTTCAAGAAAGACTCTGTTAACATTCCCAGTGAGACGCTATGGCACAATATATGGGCTAATGATTAGATTATGAAAGATACCTGCCCAAACATTGACTGTGTAGCGATGCTGGTAGCGAAGTTGATAAATGACATGAGGGTTGTTCTGCTGCCATACGTGGAAATTATGAACATTAAAAACTCCATCAATGTTGAAGGTAGCTTTTTCCGTGAAACACACATGTTCTGCAAAGTGGGGATCCTGGTACATAAAAAACTGAGCTAATCGCTCACGAGGAGCATAAACTGTGGGACGTAAACCCTGGACTCTCTGGAAGTAATACGGATGATAATTATTCCGGTTCAATACACACCACACTGCAGTATGATTCTGAATTTCCATAAACTTTCTAAGCCCAACATCTAAAAAAATAAGCGCTTTTTAAATTTTCTTTATTGGTGGAAAAGGGTTTATATTGACATTTTCTAGTAGTAGCCAAAACTTGTACCAAAATTTTGCAAAACCCTGTATAGTAGAAATATGAGGTATCTGGAAATACGAAACGGGAAATGCGATAGGGTTCAGTTTTCGGTGCTGAACCTTCGTTGCCGCCCATTTGTTGGTCCCGGTGGAGGTATAATTGTTGATACCTTGGCTAGGGCGGAACTCTTGTTGGCTCACTTTAATGGAAAGCAGAGCAGAGATGTGTTGTCATTGCCTCATGGATGCCACCCTGAAGCTCATTCAATCTGTTTGGCCTTCTGATCTGGTACTACCAAGATGCTGCTTGAGTGCCTTGATCCTTACGAAGGTGTGGACCCGGTGGGTATGTTTCTTTGTTTTATAAGCGGCTCACTGACGTTCAGGCCACTATGCTTGGAGTGATCTTCCGTTAGAGAATTTTCTACGTTGGTGGTGTACCGGGAATATTACTCCCATTCCGAAAGGGCCAGTGTTGCCCCATGTCGTCAACTACCGACCTATTACATTGAAGCCCATTTTGTCGAAGGCGTTCGAGAAATTGGTCGCTTCTGTGCTTGGACGTTTTACTGAGGCTACAGGTTTGCCCTCTGCTGGTCAATTTGCGTACAGAACTGGCTTGGGTTGTTGTGATGCACTGTTATCGGTGTCACACAATTTGCAGTCTGCCTTGGAGTGTGGGTCTGAGGTACACCTGGTACAGTTGGACTTTAGCGCGGCGTTTGACAAGGTCAACCACAAGGGTCTATTATACAAGCTCGAGTCGTTTGGTTTGGGTGATAAGGTTTTGTCAATAATTCGTGATTTTGTTCCTCAGCGAATCTGTTGGTGGTTTTTTTGAAAGCCTCAGTGGCGGTTGAGTCTGGCGTACCTCAGGGAAGCGTACTTGGCCCGCTGCTGTTCGTTCTGTATACTATAGTGGCATGCTGTCTTCTCTACCGAACACGATGATTAACTATGCCAACGATTCTACTTTGATAGCGGTGATACCTGCCTCCTACATGCGTAATGATGTCGCCGAGAGTCTGAATAGGGATCTGTCGCACATTAGTGATTCGAACTGTGTTCGATTCTGAACTGTGATAAAAAAATGAATGTAAAAAATTGGAAATATATCAACAATAGTTTGTCATAAATCTTTCATGGATTCCAGAACTGTCTTTGTTTCGTAGCATGAAAACTCCTTGACTTCTATTAATTTTTAGCTAGAAAAATCACATTTTTTTACCGTTATGCAATGAACGTAAAATTTTGTGGTGAAATGTCATATAATGCAGTTATTGCACTATGGATGAAGTTTAAATATTGTATTCATGATGCATTATCATCTAGAAAATGTGTAAAAGCTTAGCTTTCACACGTTTTACTTACAAATTACAAAATTACATATATTTATATTTTATTATTTGAGTCCTCGCCGTGGAAATCAGCACGGATTTCAAGAACTTTTTTATTTGTGGGTCGAGTGGTCTAATATTCGCACAGTATGAGTAATTTTGAAAGGGAAGCACATTTTGCCACCGTAACTTTTTCGATTTAGGCCTTAGTTTTGAGAAAATGGAAAAAATTGTCCTTATTTTCATTTATAAATAACAGAAATCTATGAATTTATCTTCTAGAACATCAACTTAGACAGTTTTAGAATCCTTGTAGCATTCAACAAAGTAACAGAATTGGACTTTTTCTATTATCCGTTTTTTGTACTCATTTTTGTTCACAAACTAAATTTTTCGAAAATGTGAATTTATTTGTTTTGAACAATAATAAAAAATGAGAGTGAATATTGAGAATGTTTCTCTATTAATGTGTCACGAATCTTTCAAGGATCCCAACACAGTTTTTTATAGTATGAAAACTCGTTGACTTCTCTTCATTTTTTTGATACAAAAATCGAGTTATACAAAAAGCCCTCCCTTTTTGGGCCCACTTTATTTCTTTGAGGGGGGGGGGGCGTAGCCCCCCTCAAAAAAGTACTAGTGCTAAACATCCCTTTTCCGACAAATAAAAAATAATAATTTTAACTCCACCTCTGCCCTCCTTTGGGCCCCTTTTTGGTGGCTTATATGTAGTGCCCGCAGGTCCAAAAATAATTTGCGACACAATAGCCCTCTACCTCAAGACCCTTTTTAAGCAATAAAGCAAAAAATTGATAATTTTGACCAAAATCGCTTAGTTGATCCCCTCAAGTGACTATCGATGACCTCAATGTAGCTTTTTGAGTAAATCCCAGAGATGGAAAAACAAGATATAAGGAAGGTAACAACCAACATTCACCAGAACACTATGAAGATTTGAGTTTAACGTAGACAACATCACCTGCAATATCACATGGCACATCTTTACCTTACTGACAATTACATGTTTCTGGCTCAGTACAGTGAATGTAGAGCGTCCAAATTACAGTAATTTTTACTAAGATGGTGAGGTCACTACCCTTCCATGATAACTCAAGGAAGAGATGCGTAGGTAAGAAAGAGAACTTCTGTTTGAACAATGACATCGCAATGGTTGCTTACGTTATTAAAGGCGTAAGTGTGCCTAGGAAGAGAGAATATGAGTCTCCATTTTGCGAGTTGATGGTGTTGCTAGTCTGTGTCTCGTTTAGGAGCTTTTATTTATTTTCAGTTATCGTAGTCCGTCTGCTGATGATAAGGTTTTTATTATATTTTGGATGTATTGGCTAGGATTCAGTCATCAGATAGGCGCTCTGCATTTGTTATTCTTTGGGTGATTTTATTTGTCACATTGTGGAATGGGTGGTCTCTGGATGGACCGATTCCCATGGAAATGCAGCCTTCGATTTCGTGACTGCCTCTGGTTGTGAGCAGCTTGTTGTGAGTCCCACCCATTTGTGGGTGGTATTCTTGACCTCCTGTTGACTGATGTTCCTAATTTGGTTGGAGTGTCGGTGTCGTCTTCTAGTGGTTCCTCGGACCATGGTGCACTCTCTCTGTAACGTTGTAAGCTCATCAGCGCATCGGTCACTGTCAGGAGTGAGGTATTTTTGAAGTTCGGAGTGAATGGGACCCGTTTTCTGGCGCCATCCTTGCGCTACCTTGGGATTTTGTAAGAAAGTCTAATGATCCTGGGTCTATTTTGGACCTGCTTTTTTCTAGCATAGTGCGCACCTATCTGCCTTCCCGCTTTATTACGGTCGGGAGAGGCGAGGAACCCTGGTTTGATGATGGCTGTAGGAGGGCGCATCAGCTGAAACACGAGGCATATTCCCGTTGGCGCAAAAGCCGGTCTAATGTTGACTTTCAGCGTTTCAGAGAACTGCAGCGTCGGGCTGGTGCTACTTTTCAGGAAGCTGAGATGGACCATAATCTGAAGTCCAGGGAGTCATTGGCTTCGTCTGTTAGCGTTGTATTTGGTGCGAGCTCTTCCCCTAACCCCATTTTATTTATGCTGGTGGTAATCTTGTTGTGGATCCTGCTGCCAAAGACCCCGTTCGCACATGTACCACACCACGCAACGCAACACGTATTGAAAGGTCGTTCGCACATGTACCACACCACATCACGCAACGCGCTAGTTCTTTCTCCTTCAATACAGCTTTATATCTGTATTTCTTTTGTTCAAACGCTCACACAAGAATTCATTGCCATTTGAATAAACTTAGGTTTGTCATATTACTTACAAACAACACTGCTATTTACGTACACGGTACAGTTGAATAAAAAATTCAGTCCTGCACATCTTTATTTCAAAATAAATCTAGTTAGGTTCAGTCAGGAGTTGTCAAATGCCTCCATTTAGCACTCAAATTGCGTTATTAATATTATATATTCAATAGCAATAATATAAATTACTAAGTTTCATTAAAGCATAAGAAAATATAACACTGAGCCAGATCTCTGTCTAGTTGTGCCGTGTTGAGCCTTCTTGCAGCGTGTATTGTGTCTTGTCAACACGCAAACGTGTTGAGCCGTGTTGCATCGCGTGGTGTGGGACGTGTGCAAACGGCACCCGTTGCACGCGGTAGGAATAGCACAGCGCGAGGCACGGATACAAACGCTCGTTTTGTGTTGCGTGGTATGGTGTGGTGAGAACGGAGCCAAAGAAGACTTTCTGTTGCGCTACTTTGATCGGAAGGAGAGGCGGGTTAGACAGGAGCGCATCTCTTTAGCGAATGACCCTGAGCCAAAATTTTTAAGTTTGCTTTCAGATCTTCCGAACTGAACAGCTTTTTTTTCTTGACCTGGACCAATATGGTGGTACTGACCAATCGAGTATATTTCCGCTCCTATTCGGAGCGTGGCTGGTGTGCGGTCCCGCTTTCTACTGTGTTCCGTTGAATGTTACGGGTAGGCTCATTCCCGGAATGCCGACGTGTTGCTCATATAACGCCTGCTCCGAAGCGCTGTGCGTCCTTTTGGACTTCCAAAAATAAACCCATCTCGATCACACCTGTTTTGTCCAAAGTTTGAGCAAGGTTTAGTTTTGTCGAGGTTGGGTCGCGATTTTAAGAAGCAGTGCGTCCTACCTCCGACACAGTATGGTTTTCGTAAAGGCTTGCGAACTTGTGATGCTCTACTTCACATTATGTGCTGCAGTCGGCACTTGTTAGAAGTCATGAAGCTAGATTGGTTCAGCTTGACTTCAGTATTGCTTTTGATCGCGTGAATCACCTTGGATTCCTCCATAAGCTAAGATTGACGGGTGTTGGTGGTTCAATTTTCACGGGAGGAGTAGTGAGTTTTTGGATGTGGCAAATGGTGTCCCACAGGTTAGTGTACTAGGGGGCCATTGTTCTTCATAGTAAACACAGTGAACGTGTTTGATCTTGTTCGTAATTTACTTATTGGCTGTGCTGATGACGCTACATTGTTGGTTGATTGCAAAAATCCTAGCAATAGGTTGGGGGTTTCAGAATCCATATATACAGAGTGATTTGGAGGTGAATGTGTCCTGGTGTTGGGTATGAGTTTAAATTTAATGCAGGTAAGACTGACTATGCTCGTGTCTAGGTCACGTACAGTGATGCCTGCTTTCACTGCACTTATACTAGATGGTGTGTCACTTCCTGTGGTTAATGACCTGTTAATCTTGGGTATTAGTTTTGATCCTAAGTTGACGTTTGACGCTCATATCCATTCAGTTCCCTTACGAGCATCTCAGAAAATCCGTCTTATGCAACGTATTTGGAAGGTCTTTGGTTCGGTAGATTTTATTCATCGATGCTTTAGCTGCTATGCCCTCCCCTTTAAGCATACTGCTCCTTATTCTGGGGCTGTACCGCCGATTGCCATCTGAGTTCGCTTGATAGAATAGAAGATATAGCTGGCAGTACCTGACCAACAGGTTCATTCTCAGAGAGCAGCCGGTACTGACGCTCGGTCCGTCTATGAGCTATTGCAATTAGTTCAGAAGCAGGGAGACTTCCGAGGGATAAAAGAAGAAGGAGGAAAATGAAATAATGAAATTAGGCAAGGAGTTGATGGCGAAAGCACAATTAAATACTGCAGACCCGAGTTAAGTTAGTCATGGTCTCGGTACTCCTGGAGAAGAGGCACGGAACTGTGGAGGATGTTGCTCCCGATTTTGCCGTGACAACTTCTAAATGCATTGATCGGCTCTGCACCAACAACTTCGGAAGGTAGTCTATTCCAAATGTTCAGAATGAAATATGGGAAAAAACTGCTGGCTGAGGGTAGTTCTTCGATCTTTATGCTTCAGTTTCTCGCCGTTGTTTCGTAAGCGATTATTTACGTCACTCTCAGAGGGTTCCGCTGTAGGCACGTCGTTGAAACCATTCAAACACTTAAATGTTTCTATTAGTTGGCCCTCAATCGTCTTTGTTCGAGAGAGATGAGTCCCACTTTCGGTAGGTGACATTCGTATGGCCTGTTACGCAGCTCAGGTATCAACTTTGTTACATTACGCGGATTCTTTCAACCTTGTCAATATCTTTGCAACTATGTAGCGACCGGAATTGAACAGCTAATTCTAAATGCGGGCCCACTAGTACTTTGTACAAAGGATTTATTATGTCTTTGGATTTGTACTCAGAATGTCTGGTAATGAAACCCAGGGCTCTGCTTGCTCTTTTGACCCTCTGGTCAACTTGATGACTGTGTTGTAGATGATTTGTGAATGTTATTCCCAGGTCGCATTGTTGGGTGACAGTCGCTAGTTTTATCCCATTCATTTCCAAATGGGCCGAGGGGTTCGCCAGCTCTGGTCCAACGTGCATGACCGAACACTTGTCAGCATTAAAGTTCATCTGCCAAATTGCTTGACAGAGTGGTTCTTCGATGATCTATATTGGATGTTGTTGTGCCTAGTGATATGGCGCATCGTCGCAAAATTGGCGGGATTTGCTTTCTCTATTAAATATATAATTGCCGTAGTCATCCGCTAGCCGTTTTTGTTCCGGAGCCATTTGCTCAGGCGCGGTATATTCGGCGCATTGGTGCTCTTCATGAGTTTGTCCTGGAACCGGTACGATGTCGTACAAACCAGTATTCATCATGTGTAGATGTTTGGAATAATCTTTATGACTCTACCTTCGTTGGTGCTGGCATGGGCAGCTTTAAACGGGTCGTAAACACAGTGAAAAAGGTAAAGTGAACTTAGACCACACCCTCACCTGGGAAACCCACATGCACTGGTTTGTGCTGCGGGTATATGCACACTGGCCCCAGATGAGTAAGTGTAGTTGCAGTCAACGTCGGGTCACCAAGAACTATGGCGCGAATTTGACGGAAGGCACAATGACCCGAGACCCCCACCCCCTCCTCTCTGAGGAAGGCAGTTCCGCCACGGCACCGTGCATGCACACACAACTGCCGAGTCAGCACACCAAGATCTGCAAAGAGTTCGTTACCTGTCATATTTACTTCTCTCGTTCTTTATTCTCTAGCTGAGCTGGTTGCGTGAGGGTTTAATAACCTTATGAAGTTTCCTCTGCTCCCATGACGCCAGTCTGGTGTATTTTATTGATAACAATGATTATAACAATATCACACCTGAAGTATGCCACACCAAATGCCAACATAGCATTAGGTATTGCTACAGTAACATCAAGTCAACAAAATTGACACTCACCTGAATTCGAAACGGGGACGGGAGTAGTCGAATGAGTCATATTAGATTTTTTCCCTGCTTTTGGAGTTTTTAATGTCTTGGTAGTCATCCTTAAATTTAGAGCTGCCCCAGGATTTATTTTTGAGCCTGACGTAGTTGTGTTTGTGGTCGGTGAACTTTGTGTTTCCCTCGCGTGTGTTTTGCCACTTAGCTTATTTCGGGCGGTTGTGTTTTGACTGTCAGCTGCTTTGGAGGACGTGGGTTTGGATCCAGGTACCGGCGATTGCAACGATTCTATTGATGGCGGTTGCGCAGCATGGCTGGAGTTTGACACTAATTTGGCAGTGGATTTCGTGCTCGGGGCTGACGAGCGGTGAGCAGCATCGTCTTCGTTTGTCAGCACAGTTGAGTTACCGAAATAGCTAAAAGTGTCTGAGTAGTTCCTTTGGAAGAGACCTGCACAAAAAAAAAATATTTTTGGCTACTATATCGTGATGTAATGTCCACTGCGCTCACGGCCCATTTTTGTTCTCTAGCGCTTGATTTAGCTAACTTACATCGACACAGGCGTTAGCTTACAGTTATTTATACGTTAAATTCATCACACAACTCATTCAATCAGAAAATAATACGCACTTATATGATATAGCTGTATTTGATGCTGTCCTTTAAGACATTGCATAATTGCCTGTGAATTTCCAATAAGGGCAACGCCTAACAAAGCTAATACAAGAAACTCGGCAATAACCTTGGCCATACACTGAACGGCCCACTCCTACAAGTACTGCTCATTGCTAACTGATGACATTTAGATCAGATCTTTTCTATTCAACCCAGCAACCTCAAGCAAAAATGAACTGTTTATTGTGATACAATGGAATGCTTTTATTGGGAAGAAATACTCACCAATGAACATAGACAATTGATAAAGGCAAAGCTGATTAATTTTAATTAATTTTAGTTTTTTTTCTTCTCTTAAACTGCAATGACAGTCTCACATCATTGACCTGCGTCGATTGATTTGTGTTTCTCGCCAATAATCAGAGTCCCAGCATCACCACAAATTGAAAGCTTTACGTTTGAGGTCCCGATGTTCATGGCCAAATATATTCCTTGCGTTTCAGTCTATCAGCCGTGTGAACTACTTGCCTCTAGAGCACGTAGTTAAGCATTCTCTAGTCAATGCCTTGAGTTAACTTTCAGTCTAAGCACAACGGGAAAGATGTTGAAGAGCGATAAGTTCAAAGTGCAGAAAATTAACTGATTGGGATCATCCCTTCGCAGCGATCACAGTTAAAGTTTTGCAAACTTGAGCAAATGCTTGAAGGTGAGAGGTTGGCAGATCATTATTTATAGCAGTTACAGTGATCATAGTTATCGGCATGATTCACGAAAAGACCTAGTTTCGAAATATATGCACATGAAATGGATATGACCTGGAGTTAAATGTAGCGTCGTATATATATTTTGATGTGAACAATAAAATGCAATAGAGAAATATAAAAAATGCAAACATTAAATATGTTATTGTAGAGGGATTGCCGCTACACTGGCATCTTCTCATGCGCCGGAACCCACTCTCCGTTGGATCTGCCATTCGGCCGAGTTCGTGGTGGCGAGAGATTACCTGACGCTTTGGCTGCTGGCGCCCTACGTCCCCACTGAGCGTGTAAGATTATCTTTGAACTAAGGACTAAGTGTAAAGACATTGAAAAGTCCTGACTAATCTTCTTAAAAGTGTAGAGGCAGAAAAGTGAATTTCCGGGATGCTTGAGTTACAAATGTTGATCTTGTTTGAGTTAAAACGCGTCTGTGTTAAATGTTGACTCTTCCTTGGTCTCTTAATCTAGAGGGCTACTTTCTTCTGTGAGTGCTTTTTTAAGGATTTCAAGTTTAGACATTTCATTAAACACAAAAGCTAGGCCCTAAGCAATGCATTTTATATTTTCAGGGCCTCATATCCAGTGAAGGGTACATGTAACTTTTTAGGGAAAGAGTGTGTCCCCCACGATCCTCCTCTGGCTACTCAACAGCAGGGAATTATGGATATTATTATCAACCAACAGGATGGACTTAATATATCGAGTCCCAGTGTTGAAGAATAAGTGTGGTGTTGCCATGCTAAATATAAACGTTTCACTGGTCTGTCTGAAAGGCCTTGCAAAGCCGTAAAAGTTTCACGGGTCCAGCTAGTATCATAATTGCACTAGTTGACCTCGGCATATCCGTCAGGGGCCGAAATATGTCATTATCGGCTACACGCAGGCGTCCAATAGACTTCTGCTTCAAGTTCGACCAAGGCGAATTACAGTACAAGGGATAGCAGAAAAACCTTCTACTGTAGCAAAAAGTTCCCTATGTATACCATATAAATGAGTATCTTGGATACAGAGCTCAGTTTTTATTAGGTACGATATCGACTGCTGGTTGTAAAAGAATTGCTTATCAGCGTATCACTGAAGGAAAGGTAGGCATTGGTAAGTAGAATTTAGGCCTAGCATGCTTATCCCTTATGTGCCTTCACTTTGGCAGTTCCAGTGTATCCTGCATAAGCAAATTTAACAACAAATTATGAACGTTAGAGTTTTGACGGCTGGCTACACTACTTTTTTATTATGTAGATCAGTCATTTTTCTGCCACATTAAAAAAAAAGATAAGCAAAAGTATAGGGGAATCCTACATTTGAATTCACTTCACGCATTGCTAACACTGAACTCGAAGTACTGAGGTACATTACATTTGAAAATTTCCTTGGTACTCTCATGCAACCTTTTCGTGTTTTTTTTTTCCCACAGCTAACTGCATTGCAGCATTTATTCCTCTAATTGCACTTCATTGGTCTTCGAAACTGTTTTTTGCTGGACAGAAAAATAATGTATTACATTAATCCTGGCATATCCATGATACCACGCCGCAATTAATATGTTGAGTAACGATCGACTGCTTGTAAAACGCAAACAATTTTTCTTCATATCATGGAAAGAAAAAAAGGGTTTCGCTGCTGAGGGTGTGTGTACCTTTATGATGGCAGTTGCATTCGGGAACGTGTAACAGTGTCGAAATATCACCAATTTTTCACCGTCCCTATTGACGGCCGGAACCCTAGTGGTTAGTAACAACTGACTATATTATCTACAGGTCATTATGTGTGCCTAATGATGTGCCTTCATTGTTTGACAATATAAGGAGCAATAAAGTTCGACGGATTGGGTGCATTGAAAGAATGGACAACGATCGATTGCTGAAACCTGTGTTTAACGGTGAGCTCACTGGGGAAACTCCCGTTGGACGGACAAAGATCGGTATGGGATACATACAATTCGCTGTTGCAAGACTTCTAAATTGATTCTAGCTGTTGGCAGGACATGTTGGAGGGCAGATGTTCAAAATGGAATGGAGAGGTGCGCGGAGGACGAAAGGGTCTAGGAACTGAAAGGGGGAGGTGGGTTAGGCAAGCGAATGGCTGGACGATGGGGGTGGCGACCTGCAGTGCGCATGTTGTGTGTGCTCTAGAAGAGTTTTGCATGGTTGGCGCTTATTCCAGCAAGTAGTTCTTCTCCTTAGCGTCTAGTCCGGTTCGCACTTTTTCCAGTAAGGCTAGCAACATTTCTACTTCTATTTTTTCAAGCGTTAGCCCTTACAAATTTCTCCGCTTATTCTAATTTGCGGTCAATGCTAACGTGCGCATTCCAATCGCGTATCTTCCTGCAGTGCTTAGACAGCTGGAGTGCGTTCAGCTGTTCCAGGGGTATAATTTTTTGTTCTTAGTCGCTGAATAATTTAGTGAATCTCCGAAATGTAATTTGAATGCTTCTTCTGAGAAATTGATTTATAGAAAGTAATAATGAATCAATTGTAAAATTTTCCTGTGTACGACCTATGTTTATTCACCACGAATGATACATATTTTCATTACAGTGACAAGATTACATGAACCGTGCCATCGCTCACACCACGTCTATAGTGCCGGCCCTGTCTTTGTCTCCGCTGTATTTAGCTCCTCTGAAGGCGATTCAGGAAGGCTCCGGAGACGACAAGACATCAATACCACCATTATCTCTCAGTTCTCATCACCGACACCTTTGTGCTGCGCATCTTTTTTAAATGACTACGTTCACTCCACCTTTTGCTAAGAACTCTACGTTTTATCTCAAGTTTGTTATGGACTTTGTTTCTTTCTTGTTCACTACGACCGTCGGTGTCTCGTCCCAAGCTGTGATGACGTGAGGGCCTGCGTCCCAGTAGCTCACCTCACTCGTGGCTGCATCTGGACTGAGCTACGACTCTCTGCCTCATGATACTGTAAGTGCGACAACTGCTTGCTTGGGAAGTTAGTGCAGTTTCTGAGCTTGCTTGACAACTTGTAACTTATAAAAAGCTGAAGAAAACTAAAATTCTGTAAACTCTGTTGTTACTTAAACTTGACTTTTCACTTCATGTTACATATCCTCAAAATATATTATGTTTAGCAACAGATGAATTTCATTCCGTCAGAGATAAAATCTCTGACTACACTGGATGCCTGATAGATTAAAATGGAGCCTTAAGTGTAGCACGTGCTCGTACAATTCCATTTGGGTATAATACCATTTTTTGCAGGAATGCGAATGCTTCCAAACCTGCCGCATAGCATAGCGGTGGCTTTGAGGAAAAAAAGCAACAGAAGTCCACGGTGATATTCTGGAAGATCTTTAGTAGTGTATAAAGCCGCGAAATACGCGTTTTTGAGGGTAGGTTCCCCTCGCACCGCCGGGTCATCGCGCCGCCCCTTCCGGTTTCTCAGGCCCCGCCCACTTCCGGTTTGCGCCCCCCCAGACCCCCGCTAAACCGGTAGCGCATTGGCCGTTATAAACCGGAAGCTCACGCGCGAGGGCTCGGCGCTCCCATCCAATGGGAGTTTTTGCGCATAAAGCGCCGAAATATGTGATGATAGATACAGAGCGTCGCTTCTATTACGCATTATAAACATCACTAGGTATCTGTCCCTTTAGAGCAATTGGCGAAAAATAATTTCTTACCTTCGATTATGAATAAACACAGCAGTGCCGCAGCCGTCGCGCACAGCAGGAGTCGTTTTCCACGTTCGACTTCGAACTTAAAGCGAAAAATGCTCGTATACATTTCTTGAGCACAAAAATCAATCGAATTTCTTAGATTAACACACAGGATCTATATAACAGGGAACTCAGTGATTTACCTTTGCACTTAACTGAAATAAATGAAAGGGTTCAAGTCAGGACTTGAATCGGAAATGCCGATACTATTACACCCACAAAGATGACCATTCTTGCAATAGGTCAACGGGCGGAGCAGGCACTGCGTGTGCTTCCTGGGGTGTTAAAGTCGTTCTTGTTCGGTGCTCCAGCATTGCCGGAGTGAAATAAACCGGACGTCGAAGGCTCTACTCTGTTGATTTTTTATTAAGTGACAACATTTCCATTGTATTACTAATGCAGCGTAAATTATGCAAAAACTCAATATTAGTGAATTCTTTGAAATGCAGGGATGTGCCAGTTCCATGGCGATTGCGTTAAATACTAACTTGATCATAATCTGACAGCGAAAACTGAGTTTTATTTCTGGTTAAACCAAGTTTCCGTACTTACAGTAATGTCACATTTCATTTTGAAATATTGAATTAATGTTTCCATTTTTGCTACTAGTGTTGTTCTTTGTTGTTTAGCTGCTCTGCCAGGAATCTTCGTCATTGGAAACAAAATAAAAAAAAATGAACAATTCAGCATTTTATTAATACCCCACAGATCTTCCTGATCACAAAGTTATCAACGGATCGTCGAAAAATATACAGAAGTGGTGATTACTATTAAAAGGCACAAACGTTTAGATTTTGGTGTTGACCCAAAAGAAATTATAGTTTCAGAACCAATTTCAAGTTGTCATTGCTGTTTTCTTGCTTGGCGGAGGTATGCGCTCTCAGAGATCTAGTTTACATCTGCTTTCTATTTTCTTTCTATTTCACTCGTCATTTTTATCTTCCAGTCACTGATCATTCAAGTTTTATTTTCCGAGAAAAAAATATATATTTTGAGCTGGTAGTCTATAGCAATAACATGGCAAGCTATAAAAATGATTCTGCAATAATGTCTTATGTAAGTATACACATAAAAAATGAAAATAGGCGACATCGCTCCCCACAGAGGGGACATCTGGTTTCGGACAGATAAACATTCTGTTATTAAGCAGAAAAACATAACCAGCAGATTTTGACGAATTTCAGAGAATTAATTGAATATAGAAACATGGGTGTTCCTACAGTGAGGGCGTCAAGTGCGGCAGTAAACAAACGTGAGGCAGAAAATGGAGCGCTAATAAGAAGAGGTAATTAAGGAGATACTTAACAGCAAAGGCAATGTGTGTGCTTTACTTCACCAAAAGCGTACACACGACGAAGCTAGCCCAGGCTCTGCAGTGCACGTGCTGAACATTCCCTACGATCGAACAGGACCCTAACTTCTCATTCATAAGTAAGGTGTAGCAAATTCAGTTCATTGCATTAGATATTAATAAGTATAGCTCAAGACTCAAAAGCCCATGGTTGTGGTATCTGTGGTTATTTATTTACCACAGAGAAATGTTTTTGTCGCGGGCTTTGGCCATCCAGAACGACAGAAAAACTCCTGCAATTAAATCACCAGTGGCAAGGTGTCGTCTTGAGCGGATTGCAGCGTGGCACCGTCGTGTTAACAACATGGACCACATGCCGCTACATACCACATACCGCTATATACCACATGCCGCTACATACCACATACCGCTACATACCACATATCGCTACATACCACATACCGTGACATACCACATACCGCTACATACCACATAGCGCTACATACCACATAGCGCTACATACCACATAGCGCTACATACCACATAGCGCTACATACCACATAGCGCTACATACCACATAGCGCTACATACCACATAGCGCTACATACCACATACAGCTAGATTTATTGTTTCCTACTGGCAGGTAGCATTGTGGCGTCACAACGAACACTGGCCGTATACCGCAAATTCATTGCTTATCGCTGGCATTTAGCATCGAGGGCTCGCTACGAACACTGGTCACATACCACTGGCAGTTAGCACCGCCGGCGCCACAAAACACACCGCCGAAAGGTTCAGTAATCGCTGCTTGCAATTAGCAGAGTGAGTTCATCACGAGCGCGAGCCGCACACGCCGGAGCCGAGGAAGCTAATGAAGTGACGTGTAAGGGCAAGACACTGGACAGCAAGTCACATTTGGCTGCTCTGTAAGTAGCGTGACTGTGCCTCTGTACTAACGACATGTCAGGAGCAGTGTCTATAGGTCATTACCGCCTACACCTGCCAGCGGACACAGGTGTATATTGGCCACACCACAAGCACTGTTGCTGGAGTTTGTTACCCAATGGTGATCTCGTTGTGCGGGTGACGCGAGCAACTCAACCCGAAAATTATTACGGAGCTGCGGCAGAAGCTTCAAGTTGACGCCAGTCCAAAATCAAGCTTTATTTTTCTTTATGGCTCATAACCTGCGTTTTTCTAGGGGGGGATTGCGCGAGACCTGCTGTTTGTGAACAGACTTGTTACCTCCTCCCACTCCTGTTGCCGGAATCGTTGAGGCACAACGCACATCCAAACTTTGTCCAAGCTGAAATCTTCCAATATACTGCTTGCGTGTGTTCATATCTAAAACTTTTGCTTGCTACTCGCTCATTTCCAAAGTATGTTAAGTATCCTCCTAAAAAAATGAATAAAATTGAAGTACGTAGCGAGGTGGTGCTCCTGCGTATTCACATCAAGAACGGACATTGGCGTCGAATCATATATATAGATACATGTTGGTGGTTCACAGGATCGAACCCTGGGCTTTCGCTGAGCGTGGCGCAACCGAAAGGCCCGAGCTGAGAGAGCTAAACAGCAAGCTTGCCGTAAGCGAAGTACTGCAGCTGCTCCGTTCTACCACAGCGAGGATCAACTTGCCACACATACCAATTTCTGTGGAAGTTCCCAGTCGTTTCGTAAGCAATGCGTCGCTTGGTGGAGGTCTAGTCCGTAGCTATGCATGAAGCGATGGACGGAGATCATACTCTGTTCAGAGGCTTTGGTTTCTTGCACTACAGCTGTCCTTCCTTTGTCCTTCATTTGGAAACTTGGATTGATTTAATGATTTAATAGGCTGTTAAGAATAAATCTCCGATTTTCTTGAAGTTTTGCTTCCTTTACTTACGCTCACCTATAGATTGTTTCTAAGCTGAGACTGGCTCCTGCATTTGAAATTTGCAGCAGCATATGACATGCTGACTTGAATGGTAAAGTTCGGTCGTGTAGATTGGGCGACACGGATTATCTCTTTTTTGTACTTAGGATGAAAGAGCTTTTACTCATACAATTCCTTAGCTATATGAAATTTGGCATTTATATCGTTTGAATGGACGAGTACGTTCCAAAATCACTACGCTGCAGTTGCCAGTCTATGTATAGTAGAACCACAGAATAGGGCATAGGCATGGAAGAGCTAAAGGAGTGGCCAACACAGCTTTTTCTTCACTACTCTGCTAACGCTGAGAGGCGAACGTTTCAGTAGAAAAGTGAGTGCAAATTATCGAAAACAGTTTGCCACAATACTGCACGCTATCATGATCAAATGAAACTCGAAGAAACGTGATGAATGTAAAGGAATATATCCCGATAATTAGGCATTCTTCCTATTACACCGTACCTGGATGGCAACATCGCTTAGTCGACTCCTACCACGGATCGTGAGGCAGGCGGCTTAGTTACAGTGGCTGGCTAGATTCACTGCTGTCGACAGGTGTGTGTAACGGAGAGATAAACAGAGTTACGCCAAATTTAGATGTCAAAAGTACGTGCATTAGATATGATAATAAACTTTGTTTAGTACTCATAGACTCATTGCTAAAAAACTTATTGAAATGTTACTTGGTGCACAAAAGAAGGTACCTATCTTATTTTCAGAGTGCAAGAGTGGCAACTTTAACGGCGCGCATGTGTCTCGGTAGTGCGATCGGTACAGCGATAGACTGCAGAGCACGGCAGGAGGAAGCAAGCGGAGGGACAGAGGTTCGATTCCTGACGCCCGGTGCTCAACGCTCTATTATTTCTGCTGGGTCGTGTAAAGCTTACGATAATGTAAATATTACTGTTGAAACTAAACAAGAAAACATTGACAAAGGATCATTAGTCGTGGATTCTTTGCCTAATTGAGTGACCATGTCCGGTAGAGCAACGTTAGTTCAAGAACTTATGAAGGGTGGCTACAATTTGGCTGACGAGTCTAGGGCTGACATTTGCTCTGATTTGTCACTTCTGATAGGAATCGATAACTATTTCAAAAGCGTACAAGCACATCGTGTCGCAGATTCAGTATACGCCATACCTTCAAAGTTAGGAACGTTGATCAGTGGAGAACTAATTGTGCCTGTCGATACAAATTATGTGGTTAGTGTATTCAGAGTTGCTACTTCCGACATTAGTCTTAACGACCAACTTCAGAGACTTTAAGATTTAGATTCTGTGGGTATCGTCGAGGATTCAAATGAGGGAGATGACGGTCATTACATAGCTAGGCTACCATGGAAACAGAATCATCCTGTTCTTCAAACTAATGAAACCTTAGCTTTTCACAGATTGCATTTCATGTGGCATAAACTTGAGAAAGATCCAAATAAATTACAAGCTTACCACAGTATTATCGTGGACCAGTTGAATAGAGGATTTATTGAACCTGTAACAAATGTAACGACTGGTGATGAATCGAGACTCCATTATATTCCGCATCATGGTGTACAAAAGGATTCGTCTACCACGCCACTGCGCGTAGTTTTCAACTGTTCAGCTAAGGCTAGCCCTTCTCATGCGTCGCTCAACGACTGTCCCGTGAGAGGGCCTCCAATGTTGAATGCTTTAGTTTCTATTTTGCTCAGATTTCGACTGCACGATTACGTTTGTTCCGCTGATATTGGAAAAACGTTTCTTGTGGTCGGTTTACACGAGAGCGACAGAGATTCCTGTGGAATTCTTTGGCCTGCAAATCCTTTTAATCATGAAAGCAAATTTCTAACCTATCGCTTCAAGGTGGTTTTGTTTGGCTCGTCTACCAGCAAGTTCTTGCTTAAAAGTACTATTAAATATCACCTTGGTATGCACAAGGTTTCTTCGGCACAGTCGTTATTGAGAAATATTTACGTTGACAATATATTTCGCGCGTGCCCTTCAGAGTTTGAATAGGTAAAATTTTATAATGACGCTCTCCGCATCATGCAAGGGGCTGGGTTCCTACTATGGGAATGGTATTCTATATCCGATAATTTAAGCTTATTAGCTCAAGCTGATGGTATCGCTGGAACACAAAAAAATTAAATGTATCAGGATTAAGTTACAATGTCGATGAAGATGCACCTAAATTGAAAATTGATGGACTTGTAGCAGAAAGCGTTACAAAACGTACAGTTTTATCTGTAGTAGCGAAGCTCTTCGATCCTCTTGGTATTTTGTTGCCAGTTACAGTTTCTGGCACGCTATTCATACAGGATTTATGGAGACAAAAGATCGGATGGTATGAGAAATTACAAGAGCACCTTGCAGAAGCTTGGACTGCATATTTAAGTAATTTGAACAATTTGAGAGATCTAGTAATTGTCAGATGGCTGAAGGCTTCTAGTACAGTTTCGCTGCACATTTTTGCAGATACAAGTCCTAAAGCATACGGATACGTAGCATTTTTGGTGTCTGATTTTAATATTTCCTTTGTCATGGCAAGAGGTCAGCTAGCACCCATAAAATCTGTTCCGCTTCCTCAACTCGAACTAACAGCAATTAATCTTGCAACTATAGGTTGGTAAAATTCATTACATAATCTTAGTCACATGAATTGAAATTTGAAAGAATTGTGATTTGGACCGATAGCGAAATAGTTATTCACTGGCTTACAGAAAGGTATCCAGTTAAACCTTACGTTAACCACAGGGTTCAAAACATAAAGGAACTTTGCCCTACCGCAGAACTTTGTTACACACAGAGCAAAGAAAACTGTGCTGATTTGTTAACTCGAGGAATAGATTCTGTAAAGTTTTTGGCAAGAGCATGGTTGAGGGGACCCGAGTGGTTATAAAGGGCGCTGGTCATGTAACACGCGTCTGACGGTAGGAAACTTGTCTTGCTCTGTTTTGCAGACTGTTTATTCTGCTGTCAAACGTACAGCGTGTGAACCTTATGTCATTCCTATTGATCGTTACGGAAATTACCGCAGAGTTTTAAGAGTTACTGCTCATGTGATATTATTTGTTAAAGAATTGAAGCTGAAACTAACGAAAGCTGGAAATGCTGATGTTAATCCTATAGCAGAACCAGAACCAACTGAACGGTTGGTGGTGTGTGGCAATGATCACCAACGCTGCTAAATTTCCCGCAAAGCTCTATTTTCTTTAATACCAATGTTAGACTGATTGAATGTGGAATTAATTCGATAGTCATGGTTATTATATAAATTCATTCAAGTTTCATCGCACGGAAGTAATAAAGTACACAATATTATTAATATTGCAATTATTTAATACCACTTGTGAGGAAATTGTAATTTTATACATTTCAATGGGTATATTGGAGACATGCAAAGGTTCACAATCACTGTTGTTCTTAGTTGGAGTCATCATCCAAATTAATAACAAAGGACTCCACAAAGTTTTCTATGGCTACATCCGACTCCAACTCCTAATCTTGTATTTCTTCCGCGTGCCGAACTGCAGCTTCCCAATTTTCAGCAGTTACCTCATCCACTGACTCGTTCACAAGGATTTTAAGGTCACTCATCTTGAAATTGTTGCGTTTTGCAATGTTGGACTTCACTTCTGCCCAAATTAATTCAATAGGGTTATCATGGCAATGGTAAGCGGGTAATCGAACCACTCTATGCCCATTTCCTTTAGCAATCTCATCAATCAGATATTTCTTTCCTTCCCGACTTGAAACGTTCTTGGCCACTTCGAGCAAATCTGCTTTCAAATAGTCTTCACCAAATTCAATACCTTTAGATAACAGTCAGGCTTTTATTTCGTCCTTCCGCCATGACGATACAGGAGTCTTTTCAATTTGAACAGAATGGTACGCTGCGCTATCCATCACTATAATTGAATTTGGCAAGATATTTGGTAATAGTTGATTCTTGAACCACTCCTCAAATACAGCAGAATTAATATGTTTATGGTAATCGCCATCCCTTGTAGCTTGGAAGACCAATCTGCAATAGGGAACGAAACCTTGTTTGGTTCCAGCGTGTAAAATGATAAGACGACCACCTTATCCAACAGGAGGTTTTTGCCCAGTTCGGTAGCTACAGATGAATCCTGCCAACATTTCCCTACCGTATGATTCTGGTTGACCCAAGTCTCGCCCAAGTAAACTAGGTTGTCACGGTTCTCACTTCTTCATTTTTTGAAAATGAAAAATTTGACTCTTTGAGCACCCACATCGCTTCTCTCTCATAAAAAATTCCGGCCATCTACAGTAGCAAATTTGAAACCGATTTCGTGCAAGACTTTTCTCACAGACTCTTTTGCTGCCAGCGTAATTAATTTTTTGAAGCATGTCTTCCTTGAGTTTATCCAATGTTGGTATTTCTTTTCTTTCGCAATATGACAACACTGCCCTACGTAAAACACCTTTATGAAAGTCATTAAAATTTGTAACTCGTTTAATGCACCAGGATCCTTATTCTTCCGAGGTGATTCAAAATGCAGAGGTTCTCCAGCCGGACGGTTTTTTTGAACATTAGAAATCTTGAGCACTGTACTTTCACTTACTTTTGTGGCATTCGCTGTTCTCGTCAGAGCTTTAGATGGGTCAAGAAGAGGCCCTTTATTTACCTTTTTTGTAGAAAATACTGATGCACATAATAAATTATTTCCTTGGCTTGGCTATTTAAATGACCCAATCCCAATTTTCCTGTTACTTTACTTTCCATTTCACTTCGCTACTGATTCAACCGTGACTGCATTGGGAGCATTGTTTAAACCACACGACACTTACACTGAAATGTAGCACTAATGTGTGAAATCCAAGAAAAGATGTTGCCAAATGTAGTGCGATTGCATATGGATTCTGTTTTTAATATAGAAACTAGGGCTTACTATCCGTAACAATATTTATCGTAGCAAGTCTGCAGAGTAAAAAATGAAGTCATTATCATCTTGATGGAATTTTTCATAGGTTTTATGATACATACAATACGTATTTTGCCACCGGGGTGATCATTGCCACAAACCACCAACCGTTCCGTTGGTTCTGGTTCTGCTATAGTCAGCCTGCACTAACTGCTGCTGATCTCGTGGATGCTGAAAGTTTACTCGTCAAACAGCATCAACAAACTAGCTTTGCCGCCGTCATAGACGCTCTTTTAAATGTCAAATCTAAACAGCCTTCAGTAGTTAAGCAATTAGCCTTATTTTTTGATGATGGCGTAATACGTTCAAGAGGCAGACTTGAGTATTTGGAATTGTCATCAAATAGTAAGTTCCCTATAATCTTGCGTCGTGATTCTAGTCTCACTAAGTTGATTATACGTGACTAACACGAGCGTAACATGCACTGCGGTGCTTCAGAAGTGCTAATAATTTTAAGAGGTAAATTTTGGGTTCCTCAAGCGAGACAAGCAATTCGATCCATGCTAAATAAATGTGTCATATGCAGGAAGTTTTAGGGAAACCTTTTACTGCACCGACATTTTCTCCTCTACCTGCAGAACGGGTAAGTCAAGCTAAGCCTTTCCAGGTTACAGAGGTGGATTATACAGGTGCTTTACGCGTACGAGAAGATAATCTAGGAACCAAGGCATCTATTGCGTTATTTAGGTGTGCACTAGTTATAACACTTCACTTGGAAGTGGTCCGAAGATGTTCAGAGGACGACTTTTTGTTAGCATTTATGTGCTTTACTGAGTTCTCTACCTCAAGTGGTCTATTCGGATAATGCTATGTATTTTAAAGGATCTTCTAAGGTACTTACAATAAAGGTTGCTGATTATCTCGCCAACAGAGGCATACAATGGCGTTTCATAACTCCTCGTGCTCCCTGGCACGGAGGCATGTGGGAACGTCTCGTGGGTCTTGTCAAAACTCAATTAGGGTTGATCCTCGGCAAGGCTTTAGTCACACACTTACAAATTCAAACTATTGTTACTCAAATTGAAGCGAAATTGAACGATAGACCACTAACATACTTTTACGAAGAGTCTGGCAAGTTGGAACCCCTGACACCTTCTCATCTGATGTATGGCTTTAGGTTAACCCAACAGCCTGTACGTTTAAACTCTGATATATCCTGTGTATCGTTAACGAGAGGGGACTGTCTCGCGCTTTAACCATTGTCATTCTGTGTTGAGTCATTTTTGGAAGCGATGGAAGATAGAGTATTTAATATCTTTACGTGAACGTCCAATACCGAAGGGACGCGATGAAATCTTAACTGTCTGTGATGTAGTTTTAGCACACGAAGATTGTCCTTTTGTGGGATGGAAGCTAGCTGTCATTACCTCCGCCAAGGAGGTTACGTTTTCGTCGTGTCTGTATTTGTTTCTTTGTCTGCCTGTCACCAAGATAACTCAAAAAGCTGTGAACAGATTTGGATGAAATTTACAGGGATTGTTAGGAATGTTAAGAGGAACAGATGATTAACTTTTGGTGAAGATATGTCCATCAGTTTGTTTGTCTGCCTCCTTTTTCTCAATGCCGTAACTCAAAAAAATTATGGAAGAATTTTCATTAAATTAGCATGAGTTGTTAGGTATATAACAAAGAGTAAATGACCAAATTTTGGTAATGATCCGTTTGTTCGTTCGTTCGTCGCTGTTTATAATTTTATGCTTTTTAGCACAATAACTCAAAAAATAAAGAATAGATCTTTATGAAATTCATAGTAATGTTAAAAGACATAAATGATTAAATTTTGGTGAAAATCGGTTTGTACGTTTTTATGTATGACTCATATTTGTCTTAACGTTTGTTAGCAGTATAACTCAAAAAGTTATGGACGGATCTTCGAGAAAATTGCGCAAGCTGTTATTACTATCATAAGACACAAATGATTTGATTTTGGAGTTTATACAAAAAAAATTATGGTTTCAGAGCCAATTTGAATTTTTGCTACCGTTGCCTCGCTTGGCGGAGGTATGCGCTCTCGGAGTCCTCTAGTTACAAATGATTTTAGAGGAAGAGATAATGTAATACGTAGTGTTGAAGTCAAAACAACCAATGGTAAGATAATGCATCCTGTCACAAAGCTGTATCTCTTGGAAGTCAGATCTCAGACCTAGGATCCACGGGGCGAACCTAACCAACCTTTGCAGCAGCGCCCTTCTATGAGACGGGCCGCTGAGAAAGCACTGGAAAACATTAGACCAGTGTATAAATCCTAGTTGGCTCGTTTTCCTATTCAACGTAGATACGATTTTACCTTTAATAAATATCTTTCTATATATGTTTGTACCGTTAATTACTCTAGAGTTTATGCTGTCCATACTATTATTTGCCCAGGGGAGGATGTTGTAAATGTGTAACCTTTGCGGTGACCGCACCTGTCAAGACCGATATGTACGTGGATCGCGGTATGCGCGAAGAGTTCATTCTTCTTTTTATCCTCGCGGCTGCCATGCCTTATGCCCTAGCCATTGTAGCAAATTACCGGTGCCCACCCGCCTATTTGTTTGTGTAATAAACTTCTGAGACCTCAGAGAAGCGTATATTTTCTCTACGCCATATTCAAACCTGATTGCCCTGATCTTCACGACAAGCTGCCCCCCTCCTCATTCAGCCGTAAGACTTCACGCCGAGCAGTGTGGTGCCCAAGTAGCGCATGAGGATTTCCACAGTGTTGGGACACGCACAGAATAAATTAGACCTTCAAATCTTAGAGTCTCTCTACATCCATAAGCTCAAACCTCCCCTTAATAATACAACCAGTTCATATCCGCTACTTTTAGTGACTCGATAAGCAATTTGTGTATTATCTTGCTTTTAAACTCCACACTAATATTGTGTTTAGCTTAACTGTGTTTACTTAGGTTAGATAGACTGTGTTTAGTGCGCTCATAATACCAAAATAATTTATTGCTCTATATTTCCAGAAATGAACTGATGATGGAGCTGGACTTCAAAACGTTTCCAATTATACGTATACAATGATTTTATTAACTCTTTTCTTTTAGTCAGTGAATATTATTATTATAATTTTATTGAAAGTAGAGGAAAAACATTTACCTATAGTAAGCAGGTTAATCCAAGGTTTCTGAACAAAGACGTTCCCATGGATGAAGGCAAGACACCCACAACGCGTTTACACGAAAGTAGAACCTATGCACTGTAATCGAAGCAGGAGGCCGGGGTTTCACCTATGTCCCGTATACGGCCGAGCGCCGAACCCATGATGAAACCCCAACTAGCATGACTAATGTATGGACTAGAGGGTTCCTGTGTGCATAACATGTACCCAAAATTATCATGCAAATATTTTTAGGAAATCCTGGATATACTTTCTCAAACCAGGTCATTAGCTAGAAAATGGGGTGCGAATTCTCATTTATAACGATAGTTTTTGGCCTTAAATGCATGAGTAAGAAAAATAAAAATGTTCCTATAATCCGTAATTATTGATACATGTCCATGTTTTAGCCTCAAAATACGTGCCTTGTTGTCCTCTATATAATACATGTGTTCAATACAGTTTCAGTTGCATATACTGCTACGTGGATCTCAAAAAGGGCAAAAAAATTAAATGAACTTGAAATAGGGTAAATCCCTATAAAACTGTGAATGAGGTACATATGGAATATTTCTTCATATCCATTACAAATAACATTAGGTTATAATCTAAATAACGTGCATATGCAATAAGTATGCATTTTTATGCTACACGAGATATAACAATTATTATCCTTTGGTAAATTATAAAATTGAAATGAAGTCGACATGAACTAATATAAAAGTTTGACGTTTCGGAAGCATCCTCCCATTTTCAAAAATCTAATAAAACCTTCTAAGGGTATATACCTAAC
>LQNS02277097.1:2274742-2290448 GCA_001587735.2 Parhyale hawaiensis | reverse complement strand
TGATACACCTAAATGTTGGTCAATGCGAGCTTTGAAATGTTGTCCGGTGCTACCAATGTACGAGGCGTTGCATCCTCTGCATTTGAAACGGTAGATGACACCTGACAGGAGCGGTGTGGGTTTCGTAAGTTTCGTAAGTTTTGCCATTTCGAAAAACAGCTGTTTTCCACTTGTTGAATACAGTATAATAAAGTATGGTGGTTATGCTCCTAAATTTCGGCTGAGACCATCAATTAGGATATAGCAATACGTATAATTACTTTTATAAAGTGTGATTAACACGTTAACCGCAATTCTTCTCTGGCCTATCTCCTCTGGGGCCAGTGGACCTATATCCGCAGCACACACCAGTGCGTGTGGGTTTCCCAGTTGATGGTGCTGTAAAAGTTGACGTTACCTTTACATCCGAGACGTGTGATGAGCTTCCTTCCACCCATACTTAAGGTCCTTCAAAGCCTCTGGGATTTCAAGGGGTTGTTTTCTTGAACAGGAAAAGGGAAAGGTAATGATATTAAGCAAGTCTCTACCATCCAATTTCGCGGTATTCCGTCCGGGCCCGGGTCACAAGGACCTTGTTTTTAGGTCAGATGCTTCGTTGAATGAGCGTGTACTCTATTTGGTGCTATTCGCGGTCAACGTGTTAAACGAAAAACATGGCGAATCGCAAAGTAATATAGGTGGTAACATTTGCTGCTTAAATATCCATAAAACAGACATTTCCAATGTGGGCACTGAATGTCCAGCTTTGCCAATGTAAATACAAAAGCACATTGTCTATATTCTTGGATGAGGGTTTTTGCATTCGGACTTATTACTTTGACATTTACAGTAAGAGTAACAATGTAAGGTTTTACTGCGGCATGGACAGCGTTCAGTTACACAGTTCTAACAATTACATTTGACCGTTAATTCCTCTGGAATGGGATTCTTCCCAACCTGTGGTACCAACAGTTACTGATCATCAACAACAACTTCTTATCCATGCTGACATGAATCACGATTCTCATTCTTTGTTTTTGTGACGGTCTATAAGTCATTTGATAAGTGACGTAGAATGCCCTGAGTATACGCAGCTTTGTTGCATAACTTATTGGTGACAAATCTTCGAAATAAAGGCGCTTTGAGTACAGATGG
This sequence comes from Parhyale hawaiensis, assembly GCA_001587735.2. Lineage (NCBI taxonomy): Eukaryota > Metazoa > Arthropoda > Malacostraca > Amphipoda > Hyalidae > Parhyale > Parhyale hawaiensis. The sequence continues at coordinate 2,289,314 of LQNS02277097.1, read as the reverse complement.
CATTTCAATTTGTCAATTCTTGTGAAATTGGAGTCTTTCTTTCCTTCCTTGATGAAGCACGCCTCTGCTAATATCAACTGCTAGTTGGGATTGTTCACGAGTCTAAATGTTGTTAGACATTTTTTTCTGGACTGGGTATAAGATCCACTAGCTTCGAGCCAGACTTGCTTGTATAATCACATCCAGTAAGTGAATTGACTGCTGGCAACGCTTTACAGAGGTCCTGCATGATACATTCCAATCCATGATCTCGCTGAGCTGTAATATAAGATTACGCGCTTTGTAGTTAAACAAAAGATCTTAAATAAAAAGATAATTAGTGTCAACGCATCGGGCCACGGTCCATAATATAAGACACAATAAAATTTTGCTAGGTTGAAAGCGTCCTTCATACATTTCAATCACTCATTACCATGGCTACGTCTTCCTACCATAATCACTTAAATTTTTGGGCAAATCTCATGCATTAAATACCGCAAACTAGCTTTCATCCTCTAACAATATGAGCTGAGGTGCAGCGTCACGCGAGACGTGAGTACTCATAATTTCATAATTCCTTCAAAATTTAGTATATATTAATTTAAAGAAAATATGAACATATTCAACGTATATGATTATAATATACGCGTATTTATCATCAAACCAGTGCCGCTTGTGGAGGTACGTTGTTTCCATATAGCACTTATGTCTTTCTTTTCGATTGCACGGTACAGGAGCTTACCAGAACGGGATAAAACATTTGAAGCGTTCAGAGAGCCGCGTACCTCCGCTGAGCAATGCAATGTTTACGAAAAATACAAATTGGTCCTGCATCTAGAATTTTACTTTTCTTGTGAATACAAAAATTGGAACAATTATTCCATTCCTCGCAACATTCCTAACAGTTGCTCCAAATATCTTGAAGATCCTTTTATAACCGTTTCAGGTATGTTTCAATAAACAGAAAGGTAAATACGAAGGTAAACGCACAAACCAATTGATAAACTAGAACGCCATGCAAGTGACGCAAGACCCTCACCAGCCCTGGAGATAAATTCAAGGCCGTCATTCTGATGGCCAGGTAACTCAAGATTTTTAACATTTTTCACATCTCGTCCATCCCTACTCCCTGTAAACACTTATGAACATTGCTCAACTCCTTCTCCCTCTTTTTGGGAGGACAGGCAAGCAAATATATTTACATTATTATATACCTAAATCTTCAACGAAAACAATATCACAGCTCTTCACTTCATTTGCGGGTGACCACCAACACCAAAACTTGAATGTTTGCTTCTGGTAATATTCCTAACATTTCCTACAAATTTCATGAAAATCCGTTCATATTCGCTATAAGAGTTATGTTTCTTAAATCTGAGAAAAAGAGGTAGAAAAACAAACTAATAGTTGAACGGGTCTTCACAAAAACATAGTCATCTATTCCACCCAAAAGCCTAGCAATTCTTGTAAATTTCATGAAGATCTGCCTGTAACATTGTGAGATATTTGATGACAGACCAACAAACTAAAAACAAACTCCAACAAAACGGAGGTGAATATCCGTAAAAAAAAACGTTCATCCAAGAATAGGTAAACCACAACGTTCGTAGGAAACTGCTGCAAAATCAATGCAATTAAAACTTTACTATTTCGAGCGTATCATTTGTTTTCCTCATACCTTGCATTTTCAAACGAAGTTGACTTTCTGCGAACATTCTTCAGAAATAACGGCTATCCGCACCATTTTCTGGATCACTATTACAAATTGTTCTTAGAAAAGCTGTTCCACCCCGGCATTAGTAAACCCTGGGTCAGTAAATTCGACTTCTTTCACTCGCTTCCGTTCTACAGCAAAGCATCGGTTAGTAAAGTAAACACTCTGAAAACATTCCTCTCTGAAGCCTACCCACACGTAAACTTCAAACTTTCATACAAAAACACATTTACCATAGGGTTCTACTTTAAATTTAAAGACAAACCGCCAACACCACTTTTGCCCAGTGTTATTTACCGTTACCGATGCCAGGCCTGCTGTGCCTCATATATAGGTAGCACTGGACAACACTTCAAAGCCCTTATCGACCAACATTTAGGTATATCCAGTAGTACCGGTTTACCACTCGCGAAACCCTCACATTCAGCCCCCCGCCTACATGCTGAGCAAAACAACCATCCCATCAGCAGGAATGACTTCTCCATTATAGACTCTTCCAACCCCATCGAGCTTACAACATTAGAGTCCCTCCATATTCATAGAAACAAACCTAGCCTCAACATTATGACCTCAGCTGTACCGCTTCATACCGTCCACACCTAGCCTCAAGCCTGCCGACTGCACAGGAGCTGACATCTAGCTCCTCCACGCAGCTCTGTTCATTTGCGTTTTAGACTCCCCCCCCCCCCCGATAACACCCAGGCTCCCCTAAATCATTAGACATTAACGTAAAATTTCTTATTCATATAGGTTGTAGGTTAATTTTCTTTTTCTGATGATGGGATTCCTAATCCCGAAACGTTAAGGTAACTAAACTTTTTAAAGTTCATTCAACCAAGACTTTCTGCAATTTGACCACATGATGTAACTAAAGCAATTAGCTATACATTAACTAGGAATTTAGGTATCTTATAGCCAAACCAATGACTAAGTTAGAAAAACAATTCTAGTTCACAGTAACCAAACGGTTCTCTGTGTGTACGATGGAGTAATTTGTAAAACACCAATAAAGCTACTGAATAGTTGTTTCAGTCATATATGAGCTTAGATACATTTGATAGACATCAACAAATGTAAAAACCTTACAATATGAAGTAGTTATACAAAGTTACAGCATCAATTTCGGCTCAAAAAAGTTTGGGTGAATGTTACCAATACGTACCTTGTGTACTGTACCAAAACCCCATTAACTATAGAAACCTTACAAACTCGATCGCTGTAATTACGTTCATCCCTGATTCCCTTACAATAACAGCGCGGAATTTTGTGGGTGTATACAGGCAATAGAGCGCGCTGGGTTGTTATACGTACATACAATAAGCAATAACATTTGCAATTGCTGTTTACGCTTTCTCCATTCACGAATTCACTGCCATCCCTTTACTGTGGCCCAGCCTCATCACCTATGTCTGCCTTTAGTGACGAGTCAGTGAGGGGGTGTGATGTTGTCCACTGTTGAGTCGAACAGTCATTTGTTTGTTTTGAAGGTAATACCAGCTTATATAATATTGTTCGAATTGTGCTGCTAACAAACATTCTGACAATTAGACAAACACACCAACAGTGCATCACCAAAATTTAATCATTTATGTATGATAACAGTACTAACGATTTCTATAAACTGTTTAAAGATCTGTTCACAACTTTTTGAGTTAATTTTCTAACAAGCATAAAATCAAACTCAGAGACAAGCAAACGAACAGACAGATCGTCTCAACAATTTGTTCATTTACTCTTCGTACTGTACCTTAGAACTCATATAAATTTCACCGTCCTATCCTCCGTTGCTCTCGTTCCTGAGGCAGCGAGGAACTTGGCGGCCAATGCATCGGCAATCGACGCCTGGGCCGCGGCCAGAACCTTCACTCTCTCTCACTCAAAAACTCACTCCACTCTGTTTGCGCCAGACCTTTATAACTCCAGGTTGTACTCAAAGATCGTGTTTGATCCACACCTTAATTTTGTTGCTTACGTGAATTATGTTCGGGATAGATGCCGCTCCCGTATATAATTTTTTTCTACTGAAAGACACCCTACTACTGAGCCATTGGGCCATCGTTAGAAGTGATATGTTTTACGCGTGCCCTGTTTACTTTCCCAGCGTCTCGAAACTACTGTGAGTAAACTGGAAGCGGTGCTGGAAACAGTTCTGCTCAGAGTCATCGTATCCCATCACATACTATCGGTGCATCACCTCCATCATGAGACCTCAATCCTACCAGTTAGCGACAGCATGGGGGGACTGTCAAAACAGTACCTCCTCAGTGCCTCGCGGGCTCGTCATCCGACCCTTGATGCAGCCATAGCCACTTCCGGTCCTCGTCGCATACGACGTACTATCCAATAAAAATTTGGAGCGGATATTCCACCCCTTATTACAGAAATCCATTGTGCCCCCTCGCCCCCCCCCCCCAGCAATACAGACTTCCCGTGTCGCAACTGCTTTAGCTGCATATCCCTAGTAAGGTGCTGGCCTATCAATACCCTTTTTTATGTGTGGATTAGTCTCTTCTTCTCAGACGTTTCCGCTCTATCCTCTCTTAGCTACGTTCAAACCTCTTCTCAGTCTTAGGCAATTATAAGTTCTAAGTATGATAGATTGATGATCTTTCCTGCCAGCTCTGCGGACAAGGTGAACAGACTGTTGGTAACACTTTCTCATCTCCTAGTTATCCCACTGATCTTTCAGGAAATAGTCTCTGGGTGGACGAAATTTGGGCTGCTCGTTCCCATGCCTCTCTTCGTTTCATCAACTTCCTCTCCCCACTGCCTAGGCCCCCTCCGGAGCTTCTTCCCCATGCTGACGCTAGGAGACCCTGAAGATGGCAACAGCAGCAACTCAGTAGAATTTCCTAGGAACTTTGTGCTGCGAGCTCGCAAGCCATTCATGCTGCCATATCTACGCTACCGAGTATAAATGTATTTCAAATTAGCGAGTCAGTGGCTCATCCTCGCTTTCAATTGCTCGTTCGAATTTATATGCGGCCTCTGCTTAAGTTGTAGCTTTCTGGACTTGTGACTACTGGATCCGAAAAGTTATTGAAACTCATTGGACGGCGTAAGAAACTATCAGTTTCAGTGTCAAACTTTTAATATTCACTGCTGAGGGAAAAACTTTCATGAAACTTCACTATCAAATTGATACACTAAACTTGATTCTGTAATCACTTGTTCCTTTTTTTTCTTCTACATAGGCTAATCGAATCGAACCAATCAGCTTGCTTACTTAGTAGTTCATTTTAAAATGGTTGGAAATATATACATAAGATTATAACTACAACGGTCGGAAGAAGTTAGTTTTGGTCAAGTAGCAGTATAGTCAAACCAGCGTAAGCAGTCCTTTAGGGGCGGGACTGAATTGAACGCAGCAGTGCCAAATCTAATCTATTAACTAATGCACTTCGAGTATTCGAATATAAATATTTTATCGAGTGAGACAAGTTATACGACGCGCTTAAGTGAGATCTGGTAAAGTTGTTTTGCGTTCTTAGCCACTCCCGTCGGACTCCTTACGCTAGTTTGACTATAGTGATAAAATTAGATTAAATAGGAGGCAGTCGACGAGCCAACACGCCCATTCTTAAAGAGACACCGAAACTTACGCCCTGGCCTTCTATGAGCTATTGCCATTATGTCAGAAGGAAATCGAGGACTCAGGAAGAAAGAAGAAAAAACAACGGGTGGGATAATGCAAACGTAGTCGTAATAGGCTATAAGAATGCGTATACTTCCAGAGTTTAGCTACCCAGTGAGGTGCATGAGTGGCTAAGCAGCGCTGCACAGGTGTGGCCACCACCAAACAGGTGCACATGCACTCCTGGCTTTCATTCAAACTCGGCGATACCGACCATCAATCTTCTTCCTACTTGAGTAGTGTCAGGGCCGGATTCAGGGAGAGGAGAGGCAAGGCGGCAGCCCTGGGCCACCCACCAAGTGATCTGCCTCCAATGTAGGCAATTAATTTTAACCAGAGCCTGGCATGATGGCCATCGCCGATTATACTATGGCGATGGCGTGAAGACGGAAGAGCTACTATTTTACAATGGAACATCGCGAAGAAAGCGATGGTCCGATGGAATTTGTATCAGAAAATTGGCGATGGCCATTTTCTCCATCAGCGATGGTGTTATGAGCAAGCACTGGTCCGATGAAATAGCTGAACATCCCATCAGCTATGGTATAAGATGGACATAGTCATCTGTTGTACTTCCGATGCCAATGAAGTAATAAAATAAGGCTAAAACTATAGAAAAACCAGCCTTGTTAGTTTGAAATATTTGCTTTTTAGCAACATTAAAACAAAGAGTGGATTACAAAGTTTATGTGGTGAATTTTCCGATGACGTCAGTAATGTTTTTTAGTATCTTTGATGACATATTTAGGGAAACTCAGGCATTCCAAGATGTTTTTCATGAATGTTTTCCCCGCAAATACTTAGTTTCCGAGATATTTGACTTTGAAGTTCCCATTGTTTATCTGTCACACTCGCCATTACAGCCAAGCTGACGTCTACTTTTGTTGATCAACAAAGGCGCGATGATCGAACTCGTATTCGAACACGTCCTGTTAAGTCTTTAACTAATTGCGCAATCGTGAGTTAATAATTGTGCAATCGCGAGCTTATTTAATCAAACATGAGCATAGAAAAACTCATTCTAAGACGGTTTTCACAGTCAATTTTCCAAAGTGCACAATAATCAGATCTAGTATTTTTGTTGACATATTTTGGTAAAATATGGCGTCCTAAGACGTTTTTTATTAATTACGTTTTCGTCGCAAATGCTTAGTTTTCGAGATATTCGACTTTAAAATTCCCATTGTTTTTCTATGAGAGAAAATACGATCCGCCAATCCGACTGAAGCGATATCGATGTACGCTTTTTTTTTCATGTGTACAGTACGACCCACGGTACCGGTCCAATTTGATTTTTCTGTAAAACTATTACTTCCTGTTAATATAACTTGATCTTTCAATTGTATGTCGGAGAGTAATCATGTACAATTTTCATAGTCCTATTATTTGAGAAACTGTTTGCTTTATACCATTTAGAAACTTACTTTCATCTAATCCAACCTATCTTTCCTGAACCACGATATTAGTCTCAGTTATCAAAGTGAGCTAAGTATGATAAATAAACACAAATTAACTATCAGTTTATTCATTAATTACTAAATAATACTTCAAAAATACTTGGAACATATTGCAACAGCAAACAAGACAAAATAAACAATAAGCTCATTTATTAATGTAACGTCCGTTATGTTTTATGACCTCAAAAATGCGGTCATTAACGGAATGAGTCAATTTCTTAATAGTAGTACCATCGATGGATCTTGCAGCGACTTGCATGGAGTCCCACAATTCTGTTTTTGAAGAAAACTGCTTACCCTCTGTATCACTTTTGCACTTGATGATAGACCACAGATTTTCAATGGGGTTCAAATCTGGAGCATTGGGTGTCCACACCATCAAGTTCTCGTTTTTGAAACACAAAAAAAAAAAAAACAGGTATTCTTTTGTAGCTCTGGCTGAATGCGAGGGTACATTGTTTTGCATGAAAACCAGCTTTTTGCGAAAATCTAAAGTCTGGTCGTCAAGCCAAGGAACAAGACATTCATCGAGTAGGGGGAAATGACTAGCAGAATTGATGTTAACTACTTCCTTCGCTGCATGCACAGCGTTGTGGCAGAACTGCCTTCCTCAGAGATGAGGGGGTGAGGGGTCTCGGGTCATTTGTTGCTTCCGTCAAATTGGCACCATAGTTCTTCGTGACCCGAGGGCGACTGCGACTACACTTACTCATTTGGGGCCGGTGGGCCTATACCCGCAGCACAAACCAGTGCATGTGGGTTTCCCAGGTGGGAGTGTGGTCTAAGTTGACTTTACCTTTACCTTTCACGGACCATTGTTGGACCTACAAATTTATCATTCATCATCCCAGCCCACAACACAAGACCAACACCGCCTTGATGACGGCGAAAACGATGGTGGAGCTTGCCCTCAAATCCGACCCATCCTTTAGACCATCCGTCTGGGCCATCGAGAGTCGTTCTGGTCTCATCTGTGAATAAAACACACTTCGTATCCTGGTTCATATAAGACCTAGCCCACTCAACTCTCAGAAGCATGTGCATTTGTGTCAATGGAGGCTTTTTTTTCGGGAGATTGGACATTTGCAATAGTCCCCATGGTTCGATTTCGCGTAGTTTTTGGCACTTCATTCAGACCAGAGCTTTCAAAAATTGTTTTGCTTGTGCTTCCCGGCTCTTAGAAGACTTGACGTTTAATTTTTCTTATATCCCGCGTGTTCCCGTTTTTGTTTTACCTTTATCAGACCGTGTCGTCCCATTGGAAGGATCCCTCAAAAAATGTTTAATTGTTCTAACATGGCGGCCCAAAATCCTGGCAATAGACGCACATGAGGTCTTCATGGCCATTTCTTTGATAATGGTTTGCTTCCTTAGCACGTCCCATTTTGAATATTATTTAAATGGACTAATAGCGTGGCCCACAGTATATCTGTTAAACAAAGGAATGTTTTGCAACCAACCCCTTCAAAATGTAAACACATACTGCCAGATGAACTAAGCACACAGTGTTGCCATATGAAAACATAATTCTCGTGAAACAGAAGATTTTCAATGGAAAGTTAATAAAAAAAATTGTTGGACTAATACCATGGGTCGCAGTGTATTTCTCGAAGGATATTAACAGAACCAGTCCTTGCTTGCCAAACCTAATGAGTAGGAGCCACGTTGTAGCCAAAAAATTATTACGAGGCTTTGTTCTAGATGACGAGACACGGCCGTAATGACGGATCTCAATAGAAAAAATAAAAAGCGGGAACTTTAAAGTCAAATATCTCAAGAACTAAGCATTTTTGACGAAAATGTAATTCTTTAAGAGTATTAGAATGCCTTATTCTGCCTAAATATGTCCGCAAAAAACTAACCATTGCGTAGGAAGTCACCAATATCGGTAAAATAGTCTATCTCGCAAGAAATACCCCCACCATCGCTGAATTAGTTGAAGACTGAAGCGTGTTCCAATAATACAGCAGTCTGCAGGGCGCGTGTTCCAATAACTAGGGCTGCGAGGCGAAACAGTCTTATAGACACAGAACTACAAAGTTGCCAATGAAAACGTTATTCCTAAAAAAGGCCCTAGTTTACATTATTCTAAGGTCCTAGCCCGTTTCCTGTTGGTGCGCCTACTTGAGCACGTCGCAGGTAACGTACTTCCCGAGGCCCAATGTGGATTCAGGCGCGACAGCAGTACCCTCGATATGATTTTTGTTGCGAGGCAGCTGCAGGAAAAGTGTCGCGAGCAGCATAGAGACCTGTTCATGGTGTTCGTGGACCTGGCCAAGGCTTTCGACACAGTTTCCCTGGGACTGTTGTGGGAGGAGCTCAGGAAGCTGGGCTGTCCTCCGCGCTTTCTTGCCGTCGTTGTGTCATTGCATGACGGAGCGAGGGCGCGGGTCTTGCAAATGGGTGACGGGTCCGAACCCTTTAACGTGGCTGCTAGCGTCAGACAGGAATATTTTTGGTCTCTGTCACGCAGGTTGCCATGCAAGACATCCGTCCGGAAGACTAAATGTCAATGTCGTATACACTGGACGGCAGTTTGTTTAACCTCCGTATACTCAGGGCCAGGACCCTCACCCAAAAGGTCAACGTTCTAGATCTACAGTATGCCGACGACGCTGCCATCGTTGGTTCGTCTAGCGAGGGTCTGCAGCGCTCGTTAAGCTGTGTGGCGCAGGCGTATAATACAGCGGGCCTCCAAATAAAAAATTATGTTCTCATTCAGCTTCAGAATCTGACAACACCCAGTGTAATTCAGGTGAATGACCATCAGCTGAGCGAAGTCCATCATTTCAAATATCTGGGGGCGATACTGACGGGCACATGCGACCTGGGAGACAAAGTGCAGCGCAGAATTGGGCTTGCTTCTGCCTGGTTCGGTAAGCTGGCAAAAAGGGTCTTTTACAACAGAGCCCTTACTCTACTTACCAGGGTCAAGGTGTACGTGTCTACCTGCATTTCTGTTCTCCTTCATGGTTGCGAGACATGGACCCCATACAGAAGACGCATCAGGGCCTTGGAATCTTTTCGCATCCGCTGCCTACAGCGTATGATCGGTCTGAAGTGGTGGCACAAATATCCGCAAGTGGAAATCAGACGCAGGGCCTGTGTAGAAACACTCGAATGCATACTGGTCCGGCGGCAGCTCAGATGGGCTTGCCATGTGCGGCGACTGCCGGAGGAGAGACTTCCTCGCCAGCTTATGTACGGCGAGCTCGATGCGGGAGTTCGGTGGGCGGCCAGCGAAAGCGATACAAGGATAATTTGAAGAGCATTGTGAAAACATGCGACATTGCTCCCTCTGGCTTGGAGGCAGCGGCGGAGGATCGTTGTCTGTGGCGCGAGACGTGTCACAATGAGGTCCGGCGCTATGCGGAACAGTACGAGGCTGCAGCAGCCAACAGACAGGAGAGACGACATCAGCGGGGACCGGCTCAGGCGAAGGGCCAGCACATCTGCGACACCTGTGGTCGGAGCTGCGGTTCTGCAATTGGTCTCTCTCAGCCACCGCAGCAGCCACCTACGTCGAGGGGACGCTCATAACCGCAGAGGGAGACGACATCGTCGTTAGCGACGCTCTACTATAAGCAAATATAAGCACAATAATTTTACCAGAATTGGTAGTTTTATACGTGATAGTTTTTGTTGACATATTTATGCAGAAAAAAGCATTCTAAGACTTTTCATGAATAATGTATTTATCGCGAATGCTTATATTTAGAGGCATTTGACTTTGAAGTTGCCATTGTTTCTTGTGAAATCATTCAAGATGCGCCATTGCGGCTCTGGCGAGGCATCAAGAACGAAGCCTCGTAATAGTTTTTCGGTTACAACGTTGCTCTTACTCATTAAGGATAGGCAAGCAAGGACTAGTTCTGCTAATATCCTACGAGAAATATATATAAAAAACAGCATTAAGCGATATCGTGCTGGTCGTAATGGCGAATCTTATCTTTTCAATTGCAAAAACAGTAGGAACTTTAAAATCAAATATCTCGAATACTGAGCATATGCGGCGAAAACGTTATTCAAGAAAAACGTCATAGAGTGCCTTATTTTACCTAAATATGTCAACACAAGTACTGAATGTCATTACTGACCTCTTCGAAAAATTGTCCTTTTTACATTCCCCAGATATAACAATGTCAATTACTATTAAGGTTTTGAAAGGCCATTACATTTAGAGTATTAAACTTGTAAAGCAGGCTTTACTTAACCCTAAATAATCTGGGCCTTATATTTCGCACCTTTTAACAGGTAGGATTAGCTAGTATTATTGGTGTGAAAATCACACACAGGCCGAAGTTATAAGAGATGCTGTTCTTTTCGATGCTAGTGGTCTGAGATGTTTTTATTTTTAAAATGTATTAATGCGATGGTCCATCGCCATTTGTGACGCCTTACGATGGCCATCGCCGATTGTTGTATTATCGTAGGCCGTCGCCGATGAAAATTGGCGATTTTTTATTCCGATGGCTCTGGCCATCGTACCAGCGATTTTGCCATCGTAACATCGTACCATAATCGGAGATGCCGAGCTCTGATTTTAACGATAGTAGTAATGATAATTGTCAAACTAATAACTGCCGCATTTTTTTATAGAATGTGCCCGCTTGGGCGCTTCCGTAGTCAAAATCATAAGTGGGAGAGCCATAACCAGTAACTGGTTTTCATCGGCCCCCGAATTGAAGAGTTTAGTGCAGCATGTGGTGATTTGCGTGCTTAAATACAGCAAAATCGGAGTCTTCACTGCTTGTAAGGGATCCGGCCGCTTAAAATATTTACAAAAACGTAATCGGGTTGCTTCTAACACTTGTAGCACAATTCTACGTAGCCAAACCCAAAGCCTCTCTCTGAAAATTTGGGTCATTTCTTTTTGACAACCCGTAAAATTATAAAACGAAATTACACTTTTCTGAGGTCGTTTTTTATGCCCATTACGAAAATGTTATTTTTTCGAGAAATAAAGGAAAATAAAGAAGTTATGACTATTCGGAAGCATATGATTGTTTAATATTTCTGTAGCACCTATCCGAAACGGTAACGTTAGGTTAGCTTAGCATAATTTTCGCTGGCTAGATTGACTTAAATCAGTATTAACTAAAAAAATCTGAGGAAAAAACGGAAACTGCGTTTCTTAACATATACATAGAAAATATAGTTGGTCTTTAAATCTTCGTAACATTTTCATTCTTATTTTTTCGGAACGGAAAAGCTGAAATTTACGACTGCTTTCAACAGGAGATAAGAAGCAAGTGGGCCAGTACTGTAGATACGGAGCTGACATAACAGGTGGAATGTCTAGTCTAGAGCAACGGTTCCCGTTCTCAAACGGGGTGCATGGCACCCCTTGGGGTTCCAAAGTACCATTTTAGGGGTGCGAAATACTGTTTTTATCAGTCGTGCACAAACTAGCTTAAATTTGTGACACAGAAGTTAGTAAAAATTTCACTTGTCGTCATCATGTTTGTACTTACTTTCGTAGGGGTGCGAGAACATGTAAGAAGTTCTCGATCCAGGGGTGCCCGGCATAGCAAAGTTTGGGAACCACTGGTTGTTGCAGATCAAGGTTTGCACGCCTGGTAGTCAGTTTATTACCAAGCGCGGGTTAGCAGGTAGTAGAAACGCAAGAGTTAGAGAGATAAACAAACTATCTGCCACATGCCACATTGGAAAACGTTATCAGTGTAATGGGTGGGAAAATCTTCGTATAAATCATTTCTCTCGATAAGAAATTGAAGTATTGCTCCATAGCTTTGGACTCCTCACCCAATGCTACCCACATGCAAAGTAGGAGAAAGACAAATGGTATGCTCGAAATAGTAACGTTTTTATTACATTGATTTTGCTGTTTTAATAGCCAACCAAGACTCAACACTGACCACTGGCATTTACAGAAAATCACATTCTCAGACCTCGGGACAAGATTTTTCAGTCACTGCTACGATCAATTCAAAATCAATGCATTAAAAACTCTACTCTATCGAGCATATCAATTGTCCTCCTCCTTCCTACCTTGCATTTTCAAACGAAGTTGAAATTGATCACTTTTTTCATACATCGAAACATCTTTTTTTTTTCACGTCACTGAAAACTGATAGGTAGAAAATAGGCCAGGTTGCAGATGATGGCAAGCGTATAGCTCCGTGCAGTTCTTTCTTTTCCAACGTTGAAGTTCACCCAATGCAGATACAATGTTGCATCGTGCTTCATACTCTCTTCGAGTTTCCTTTATCCAAACTTCAACAGCCCTGAGTTTACGCCGATCCTCTTATTGGCTGGATAATCATCGAAGCAAGTGGAAAGAAATTCTTCAGCGGTCAGAAAGCGGGAAAAGAACATGAGGATTTTTTGCAGCAAATAATTTTCTCCAATTTAGGTTCTTCTTTCAACAGAACAAAAATTCACTTGGGGACAAACTTCCGACCTATATGACAGCGTCAGTAACCAGGATACAGAGCTCAGTATTGATTAGGAGACAATATCAACTGTGAAAAAAAAAAACATTGTTTTGGAGCATATTATATAATGAAAGCTTAGCGCTGCTCAGCCCTAGCATAAATATGAAAATTATAATCAACGAAAACAGTTCATCACAAAGTGGCAGAGTCCGGTAATGAAAAATGCAACTATTTCTGTATGTGCCTGGCAAGATACAGGAAGTAAATTGTTTTCTCTATTTTGGGTTCTTTTTTTCAACAAAACAAGTTTTCTCTTAAGGAAGAATTTTCCGAATCAGAGTTATGACCCCCTCAAATATCTTGGATACAGAGCTCCATATTTATAAGAAGCAATATCGACTGCGGGCAAAACACATCGCTTTTTTTCGTATCACCGGAAGAAAGCTTTCCTGCTTGTTACATCCCCTAGTCTGTGAATTGAATCCTCTGTTCGCATGGCGTGTTCGATTGGGCAGCAAAGTTAAACATTTGAGGCTTGACTTTCCAGAATCTTCTGAACGGTGTCCTGGTGTCCTAATCATTTACTTGTGAGACTTCTTGAGCTTAATCAAACTCCGTAACATGGAGATTCCATTCGACTAAACATAATCGGGCAACACGATTCAAATTGATGACGCCAAAGTTCCTGTCTGCATCTCCGGACAAGTAAAGTGGGCTTGTCTGAAATCGAATTTGACGCCCAATCGAACACACCCTTAAAGATTCCTCATTATTATTATGGTCCTTTATGGAATGAACAACAAATGAGGTAAGATTGGTTATGCGCGGTTAAAATAATCGTTTTGTCACGTGTGAAAGGAATGCGGTTGATGAAGTTTGTGCCCATTAGTACAAAGAGCTCATGGATAAAAAAAAAAAGCTTTAACTTATGTTGAAATGGCGCCAAATCATACGATTTATTATAAAAATATCTACATTCTCTACCAGTGAAATCTTCATTCTTTGGTACGAAGAATGTCTCAGGACATGTTCGCTTGGGCTCCGAAATTAGGCTCCCGAGGCATTTAATACATATGAGCTACTCTGAAGTCACAGTTCCGTTTGTCGAAGAGAGGCGAAGCTCAAATAATAATCACTTCCCAGGCAAAAATAATCGCAGTAATATTGTCGTAGGACTGCCGAAATGAGTCACACCAGTCGAAATGAGTTGTACATTGCCGAAATGAACTGCAGAATTGTCGCAACATAAAGAATTGGCCAATAATTAGGTAGTTTTGCAGCGATTTTCAACACATGTGGAGCAGGTGTCTAAAAATCGCTGTCCCCACTGCAACATGTCAGTGCAGTAAGGTACTAATGATTTATTGGTATCCTATTTAACATTATATAT
>LQNS02277097.1:2225496-2243347 GCA_001587735.2 Parhyale hawaiensis | reverse complement strand
TTTCAGAGTATGCATCAGAGTGCAACACCATCACTGAGCATCACCCTTCGCCCCTCCCACTGTGGCCTGTGACCTGCCACGCCATTGGCTGCCTTGAGACGGTACTTGCTGAAAGGTTCAGGAAAAAAAAATTCGCTGCCGGGACCCTACCGCCACGAAGAGTGGGATGGGGTACAAGAGAATGACAACACCTTGCTAGTCCTTGCTGTTATCTTACTCTTGTGCCCCCTCCAACTTTACGTGGCGGTATGGTCCCGGCAGGAGTACGGCAGCTGATTTTTAAGCTTGAATAGGAACACACTGATGATATGCAGTTCGACAGCTATGGGGTTCACTGGCCCTCTCTGCTAGATTAGGGTGACGACCAGAGTTTTTTCTTCATTGGTAGGCTTCTCCCGACCCATTGTGTTGACGTGGTGGCTTTTAGTATGGTGCCAGAATAGTTGAAAAGGTAGGAAAGAAGAGGTCCGAGGACCAGTGAAACGTACGTGTACTCTGCTCGAACTTTGATAGTTCGCAGACTGATTGAGTAGCGGAGATTTGTGTGTGGTGCTGGAGTGAAGCAACACACGTCATACCACCCTCCTCTCATGTGGTGGAGAATGCGAAAATAAAGTTAGCGGTGAAATATGCAACAATATTGGTTTTGAGGGATATGGGTAATCTTTGTTTTTTGCGGCCACTGTACATGACCTAAGCCAAGTGA
Organism: Parhyale hawaiensis; assembly: GCA_001587735.2. Classification (NCBI taxonomy): domain Eukaryota; kingdom Metazoa; phylum Arthropoda; class Malacostraca; order Amphipoda; family Hyalidae; genus Parhyale; species Parhyale hawaiensis. Next base: position 2,242,641 of record LQNS02277097.1, on the reverse strand, counting down.
AACACACGCGAATAGTCAGATTCTTTATAAAAAAAATAGCAGATAAAATAGAGAAACTAACAACTAGTTATTTATGCTATACCATATTCTACCATAAACGTGTTGATGAAATTGTTGAACTAGGAATGGTAATAATGCATAAATATTTATTTGAGCAATCCTTATTCTCGTAGACCCACGATAGCAGTCATGCAGCGATTCTATGTGTAATTAATGCGGAAGAAATATGAAAACTGATATGGGCAGGTCGTTTTTTTTTTCTTAGAGCAGAAGCGCCAAGATTTTCCATTGAATCCCTAAAGCGCACGAGCACCAAAATGTTGAAAAAATATATAATAACAAAACGGAGCGCAAGCGTAAAATTCTAATGCATCGAACCGCTACTGTAGACCTAGTGCATACTAAAAAAAAATCGATACTAAATTTACGTCAGCAATTAGATGCTGACGATATTTAAACTATTTATTCGAAGCAGCATTGTATTACTTGTTTTGTTGCCATGGTCAACTATTTCAAATCTATTACATGAAAAAGAAGGTCAGAGTAAAATGATTGAAGTGACTAGTAGTAGATCAAAGTCGGTGCTCACACTTGTATGCAAATTAAATCAAAATTATCAAATAGACACCATCGTGCGTTTTCATATTGACATGGTTTTCATTTACCTCTGGTAAGGAGGTTATAATTTTGTTGTTGGACATTGTTACCAGAGTAACTCAAAAAGTTATGGACAGATGTTCATCAAATTTCCTGGGATTGTTGGGTATGTTAGGAGAAACAAATGATGAATCCCTGCCACTGGTGCTAATCTGTCAAACTCTTTGCTTATTTGTGTGAATGGCGATCTCGCTTTTCTTGGGCCTTCCTGAATTTTGGAGAACTTCTACGAACGTCACAAGAAACCAATGACCCGATTTAGGCTTTGTGTCAGTTCGTTTGTTCGTCTGTCTTACTTTTACCTTCACGTGTAAGAACAGCTTAAGAGTCCTGCTCAAAAGTTTTCCCTCTCGATACGTTTTCTTCAACAGATTACTCGTGTTTCATTACAGCAATCTATATAAAATTTTTACAGGCAGAAGTACTGCATCATAGTAATAAATGAAAATTTTGAACACCTTTACGTACTACAGGTCTTAGAAACTTAAATATTGAAAAATAACGCTTGTTTTCTTTCATAGTCTAAGTTACCCTAGCTATTAACACGTTAACTGCGGCAGCCACAAACCGGGGGAAGATTACAAGTCGTGACACTTTAATTTGGCTGCAGCCTTGACTTGTGCGGTTGCGTGCTACTCTGTGGAAGTGAGTTCAAAGATTTAAGATCCAACTGCTGGAGGACACCCGCAGTAGGAAGATGACCTGAGTGACCCACATGTGGGCACGCCGCAGTTAACGTGTTAAATAGGCATTGGGAGGTCTGCCTTTCGTGCCCACTTTGCTTCCTTTCGCTTTCATATTTCTTTTCATGTTGCTTTCCTCTGATGATCCTCTTCTTCCTGAGGTTGTTGTTCCTGTGAGCGTTACAAGTGTCGGTGGCCACCCTCGTCCCTGGGTTCTGTGTTTCCAGCTACGTACTTAAGACCCCTTCTATCTTCCTCTGCAACCTTGTCTTTCTTATTTATATCCAGGCTGAAATTGCTCAAGATACTAATAAAGATTCGGGCAGTAATACCTCATATTCTACCATGCATTACATATGCAAAACTACTACATGCTTTCCTACTTATATCGATCTATAGGCATTATATTGTCTGCCAATCCTTAATCTAAGGTGCTAGAGTCTTCGTTTCTGATTTTCACGAAGTTGAATTAATGGAATAACTTCAACGTCTGCTGTTTACTTGTGTGTTGTATTCTGTCAGGCTGCATGGGTGGTTCAAGGAAACGGCAATGCAAAAGATACACGTTTTCGCTCAGCTTATATGAGAATATGAGGGCCATTAGGTCTCGTATTTAAGAGGAGCTCGAGGCCGCCCACAGACGCTCTCTCTGCGGCTCGGCTTTAGGTGTAGTAATTAAGGTTGACTCGTCCCGGCTACGGGTCCTTATATAGACGTTTGCAGAGCGGGACGTTCCCACGATCACGCAGCGGTTTCTCCTAAACATGCCTGAACTCTCTTAAGGCTAGAGCTACACTCGCGTTTGGATGTTTGGAACATGTTTAGTAAATTAACGAAACAATTCCACTGGAGAGGCCGAAACCGGACAGTTCTCGTATATTTTCAAGATGCCTGCATAACGAAACTGATCATTTTAAGAAGATCTAACGAATCTAACGAGGTGGATAGACAGACCTACAGACGTTCCAGAGAGCGTAAAGCTCTCTCTTTCTCTATTGACGCGCTCGAAGCACAGTCACGTCATCGCAGGCGTAAGGTAGGACGCTAGATTCCTTGCACACGGTTTTAACTATGACATGCCAGTGAACTGTGGCGGACTCCCCTGGAGTGCATTTTCGATGAAATAAGATTTTTGGCTTGCACATTGAATATAGTTTTGCGGTACAGCTGGAATATTTTGTAATGCAAAAACTCGACGTTTTTCGGCATCGAAACTTGATGGCCTTCTACATCGTATTTTAAAGATATGATACTGAAAGTTTTAAAAGAAATATTCATCATTAGAGACTGAGCAGCAGCAAAAGTCTCGAGGACTACCTCTGAGTTACTGAGGCTGGATAAAGCTTATCAACACGCATACAGGCACGAATCTACACACTCACCTTCAGCATACAGGCGAGGCTAGAAATTCATATAATTTCATTTCAAACGATACCCATTTCATACGAAACTGTTTTGCTAAAAGCTAATTCATACGATTTGATCTCAATTTGCTCTATGGCAATAGCTCATAGAGGGCCGGGGCATAATTTTCGGTATCTCTTTGGGAAAGAGAATGCTGGTTCGCCTACTGCTGCCTATCTAATCTAATTCATACGGTTAAATTTTTATTTATTTCAGTGCTTATACTGTACTTCTGAAAATGCTTTGTTATATTTTCTTCATCGTGTTTGCATTTCATATAAAATAGTCACACCTTCAAATTCTTGCTTCCAATGAAATCAGAACCTTTTTACGTAATTTTAGCTAACGCTGTCGTATGATTACCACTTTGGTAAACAGTTATTTAGTTTCATTCAAAACTTTGCAGTACGTATCAATTATAACTAGGGCACTCTAAGAGCGCATACCTCCGCCAAGCAAAGCAACGGTTACGAAAAATTGAAATTGGTTCCGAGACTATGATTTACTTGTCATCAACACCAAAATCTAATCATTTGTACCCTTCAATAGTGTTGAGAGCTTCACTAATTTTTTTGAAGACCCGTTCATAAGTTCTTGAGTTATGCTGCTAGCAGGCATTACGACAAACATGAGTCAACAAACGAACCAACCGATCTGCACCAAAATTTGATCATTTATGTCTTTTATCATTACTAAAAATTGTTATAAATTTCATAGAGATCCATCCATTAACTTTTTGAGTTTTTGTGCTAGCAAGTATAAAATTAACAACCTAAAATTACAATTTCTTTTATTTCCTAACGCGAACAGCCCATATGTGATCAGGGGGGAGTCTAAGAAGCGAATGAACAGGGCTGCGTGGAGGAGCCGGATTTCAACTCCTGTACAGTCGGCGGATGCGTAGCTAATCAAGGGTTGAGTGAAGCGGTACAACTGAGGCCATAATGTTGAGACTAGGTCTTGTTCTATGGATGTAGAGCGTTTCTAATGTGAGCTCTATTGGATTAGAAGAGTTAATGATTGAGAAGTTATTGTTGCTGATGGGATGATTGCTTTGCTCAGCATGTAGGCGGGGGGTGGGGGGGGGGTGTGAATGTGAAGGTTTTGCAAGGGGTAAACCGGTTGGCTAGATACACCTAAATGTTGGTTAATGCGGGCTTTGAAATGCTGTCCAGTGCTACCGATATACGAGGCATTGCCTCCTCTGCATTTGAAACGATAAATATAACTTGACAGCAGTTGCGTGAGGGGTTTGTCTTTAAATTTAAAGTACGACCCTATGGTAAACGTGTTTTTGTACTAAAACTTGAAGTTTATGCGCGAATAGGCTTCAGAGAGGAACGTTTTCAATGTGTTTGCTGCACTAACAGAAGCTTTGTTGTAGTACGGAAGCGAATGAAAGAAGTCCAATTTAGAGACAGAGGGTTTGATAATGCCGGGATCGAATAGTTTGTCTAGGAACAATTTGCAGTAGTGGTCCATAAGATGGTGCGGGTAACCGTTATTTTTGAAGAAAGTTCGGAGAAAGTCAACTTCGTTAGAGAAGGTAAGATAGGAGGTGGACAAATAGAATGCTCGAAATAGTAGAGTTTTTATAGCATTGATTTAAAGTTGATCGTAGCAGTGACTGAGACAGCTTGTCCCGTGGCTTTCTGTAAACCCTAGTGACTAACGTTGAGTCGTGGTTGGTTACCAAAACATCTAAGAAAGCTAAAGAATTATCTGACTGGTTTTCGGCGGTGAACTTGATGTTTGGATGTTTACTATTTAAATATAGCAGAAATAAGTCAGAATCTGTCTGCTCCTTGAATATTAGGAAGGTGGCATCTACATAGCGACTGTAGTGGATCGGTTTGAAGTCATTTGGGCAATCGTTAAGCCGAACTGTTTCATGATGGCATAGGAAGATATTTGCTAGCGACGGACTAAGCGGTCTACCCATGGAGACCCCATCTATTTGTTTGTTGCTAAACATGACGAAGGAATCTTTAAAGGTATTTTTGTCCATGTTGTGGAATAGGTCCGTGCCGTCAAAAATTTTGTTGGAAATGATATCTATAGTTTCGTCTACGGGGATGTTTGTGAAAAGAGAGGTGACATCGAAGCTGGATAAGTGGGCGTTGGGAGGCAATGTTGGTCTTTGATACGGTCACAGAATTCATATGAATTGCGCAAAGTGAGCTGATTAGTAGTTAAAGGTTCAAGTAATGCAACGAGGAATTTAGCAATAGGATAAGACGGTGTTTCATAAGCAGCTAAAATTGTTCGTAAGGGACATCGGTTTTGTGTACCTTTGGGAGCCCGTACATAATTCCAGGGGAAGCACCTGAGTTGTGGAGTGAACGGTAAATCGAGTCAGTGATGATGCCTTGGTCTAACAATTTCTTTAAGAATCTATGAATTTTATTGATGAATTTAAGCGTAGGTTTGAAATGATCGGTATGCGAATCATAAACAGTGAACGTGGCTGTATTGGAAAGGATGGCATTCATTTTTTGATAGTACTGATATTTATCTAGATTGGCAACACCTCTTCTCTTGTCGGGTCTCCACACGACAACAGAGTTTTCTTTGTGGAATTTAGATAATAGCGATAGATCGGACCTAGAAAGAATTGGAAAGAACACTTTATTTTGACTGTACGAGGTGTAAATGCTATTACAAGTTTCCTTATTTTGAGTTTTATTTCATGAAATGAATAGTTGAGGCGCAGTGGTTGGGATTTCAGTCTGTTGGCTAGGCCTTCAAAACTTAGGTATATGTTTGTATTAGTCCGGTCTGAATATAGGTAGGCAGAATTCCAGGCCAAATGACAGTAGAAATTTATGGCGTGGTTGAAGTATTACATTTGAGTAGTTTAAAATTACGTTGTCTGGATTACAGGACGTTAGGTTGGGGGATGCTCCTAATGCGTTCAACTTTCTGTTTTGGACGAATTTGGTTCTATCTATGAATTTCTTGGTGATGGACTGTAGAAAGTGAACTAAACTCAGGTAGTCAAGAAATGAAAATGATTTTTTAATCTGAGGTAGGTTCTGGTTAGTCGTATTTGTATGGTTGACTATGTTGTTATGCTGGGTTTGAATTTCTAAGTCCAAGAGTTTAGATTGCCACGATTTGTACAGTTGGCTGTTCTGCAGTGATTGTCGGTGCAAACGGAAACGGAGAAATTATGGGTTGACTTGATATGCTCTACAACAGGTTAGGAAGTGTAAGTCTAGCTTGGATTTGGCAAGTTTTCTGGAGACTTCTTCATATTTTCTGAACATTGAAACGCCGGGTTGTACGTATCTGTTAGATATTGTAGCGGCTATTGATTGGCTGATAGGGAACCTAATTTTGAGAAGGAAGAGGCATATAAGGCTGACATTGAACATTTTGCAGTGAACGGAAATAATGAAGGGAGTGAAAGACGGATTAACGTTCAAACCGCGTGCGCCTCCGCCGTAAGTTGCGTCAGAGGACGCACGCAAGCCACAGCAGCGAACGCTAAAATGGGATACGGTCGTTCTGGAGTGTGGTCAACAAGCTGCAATTCATTGACCACACCCCAGAACAACGCAGGCTAAATTAAAGGTCGACGGTAACACAAGAGAAACTTAAAACTGAGGAGATTATCTAATAATAATGCTAATGTCGATAGATGATATAAAAGTTAACGTTTCGGGACATGTAAAAATCCCATCATCAGGAGAGAAAATATGAATATCTACAACTTGAAATTAAAATTTATTTCATTCCACAACATGGACAAACCTACCCTTAGAACTTTCCTTAGTCTTGCCATTAAAGATGCCTTCTTCATGTTTAACAATAGACTGTACAAACAAATAGATGGGGTCTCCATGGGTAGCCCGCTTAGTCCTTCGCTAGCAAATATCTTCCTAAGCCATCACAAAACACTTTGGCTTAACGATGGCCCAAATGACTTCAAACCGGTCCATTACAATCGCTATCTAGAGCTTGTCACTGGAGTTTACAGAAAGCCCACGTTCTCAAGCCACGGAACAAGCTTTTTCAGTCACTGCTACGATCAATTTAAAATCAATGCTATAAAAACTACTATTTCGAGCATACCATTTGTCCTCCTCCTATTTTACCTTCTCTAACGAGGTTGACTTTCTCCGAACTTTCGTCAAAAATAACGGTTACACGCACCATCTTATGGACCACTACTGCAAATCGTTCCTAGACAAACTATTCGATTCCGGCATTAGCAAACCCTATGTCTCTAAATTGGACTGCTTTCATTCACTTCCGTACTACAACAAAGCTTCTGTTAGAGCAGCAAAAACATTGAAAACGTTCCTCTCTGAAGCCTACCCACACATAAACTTCAAGTTTTCGTACAAAAGCACGTTTACCATAGGGTCCTACTCTAAATTTTAAGACAACCCCCCCCCCACACACAATTGCTGTCAAGAGCTATTTCCCGTTTCAAATGCAGAGGATGCAATGCCTCGTTCGTCGGTGGCACGGGGCAGCATTTCAAAGCCCGCATTGACCAACATTTAGGTGTATCCAGCCGAACCGGTTTACCCCTTGTACAACCTTCACATTCAGCCCCCGCCTACATGCTGAGCAAAACAACCATCCCATTAGCAAGAATGACTTCTCAATCATTGACTCTTCTGATCCCATAGAACTCACAATATTAGAGTCTCTCTACATCCATAGAACAAGACCTAGTCTCAACATTATGACCTCAGCTCTACCGCTTCGCACAACCCTTGATTAGCTACGCATACGCCGACTGTACAGGAGATGACATCCGGCTCCTCCACGCAGCGCTGTTCATTTGCTTCTTAGACTCCCAACTGATCACATATATGCTCTCCTCGGAAAGAAATAAAAGTATAAAATTAAAAACAGTGACAAACGAATGAACAAATGGATCTGTACAAAAATTTGGTCATCTACTGTTAATTATACCTAACAAGTCATGTAAATTTCATAAAAATTCGTCCATAACTTTTCGAGTTATAGCATTGAGAAAAATGAGGTAGACAAGCAAACAAACGGATTGACTGATCTCCACCAAAAGTTAATCATCTGTTCCTCATAACATACTTAACATTCCCTGCAAATTTTGTCAAAATCGGTCCTCAACTTTTTGAGTTATCCTGATAACAGACAGAAAGACAAACCCGACGAAAACATAACCTTTTTGGCGGATGTAATGACGTACCCCATCATCTGAGCTCGGGAATACATTTATTAACCTTTTTAAGAAATAAAATGATTTTAACTAGTTCATAGTAAAATGTCATTTTCTGTTTGTTTAGAAGAAAAGCGAAAAAAAGTTACTTCTCTGAGTAACTGAAGTTAGCTAATTCGTTCAATTCATGACTTAATTCATGGGGGTAAATGGCACCACTGCCTATGAATTATCAGCTTTACTTGTGATCCACTGTTTTCTCCATAGCTGCCCCGCGCTGGACTCCGTCAATGTGCGGCGTGAGAGTGAAGTCCGTTGGGCCGCACACACTCACGTTGGTGGTCACAGTTTCATCAGCCGTCACCTACAAGTGCAGTAAAGTAGGCAATGGTATAATGATCCACTTTTGTAGGTTCTAGCGACGAGCATTCTACGAGAAGAAAAATGACAAGTGCCTCACTTTCGTGACGCGTAACTGCCAGAGATTCTACGCCGTTGTAATTTACAGTCTTTCCTGCCCTAACTTAACGTCCCCGAGCTCGTCAAATCTGCAGCATTTAATCGTACCTGCGCGATCAACTTTGTGGCTGAGTTTGCTATCGTCATAGTTTTCTTTCCCTCCTCAGATATCTCTATGATTCTGACGTAATGGTAATAGCTCATAAAGGGCCTGAACGTGAGTCCCCGCGCCGCGGTGCTCTATGGGAATAGGCCTGCCGGTCCGTCTACTATCCACTTTCTAATCTAAGATTTTGATAAATTTTACGAAGTTGAACGCTTCTCAGATGATGGTATGCAAGGAGAACAACTGGGACAATTAAATTAACACCGGTACGGTCTATAAGTGGGTGTTTTACTTAATTGCTTTATTTGCTAAAACTATTCCGCAGTTGTTAAATAGAGCAGCAACCGTTCTTGCCCTTTTCCAACGCAAGAGCGAACAAGTCATATGCTTAAGAAAAAGTATTTGCGCTTCTGAAGTTTAGAGCAAGAATTTCGACCGTAAGTGAAGTACAAGCGGTTGCTAAAGATTTGTGCCTCACAGTACATCTGTATCTTCACGCATGTAATATTTTTTGCTATTTAGCTCGTCGGATATGAGAATAATCGTCAGTCTTGTAGAATACTGCGAGGGCACAGCACAAGACGATTAAGCAGTTTCTTGCAAGCGCCTGTGATCTACCGTGACACACTAAGCCAAAAAGATCGTAACCCTGAACATTGTGCATAAAAATGATAGTTGCAAGGATAGTAGCTAAAATCATAATTTAAAACATATAAATTCTAGTTGTTTGAACACCTGTAAACGTCTGGTGTGACATGGCGACTTGACGGAATGGAAGACGTAAACTATGATTCAATAAGAAAAAGCAGAAGTAAGAGTTTCATGGTTCCACTGCATTTGAAGATTTGACATACCTTGTTGAATAAAAAAATGGTAAGAAAGGAGACAGACGCATCTATTCTCTTGAGTCGTCTTGAGGAAAAAAATAGAAATCCACACACGGTAACAGGCACTGCAGGCTTACGTCGGCCATGTTCTTTCCACATGACAATCGACACAATAAAAACATAGAAACTTATAGAGAACCAGTGTTAGCTGCAGCTAACCTTACCTAATATACAAACTTTTTAGCTCCTGGGAAAGTAACGTTGAACAAAAAATCTTTATGTAAACTGAAAGAAACGCATTCGGCACAGTGCGCTACTCGCGCGGCAGCAATGGTACGTGATATTTTTGACGTCGGATATAGCTATATATAGTGTTGCGTCCGACGTGACGATACTAACTTCCAACAAACTAGCTGAACCTGTTCCAAACATCTAACCAATCTTAAAGAAAGACGTTGCTGAAGGTAGCGAAAGATAAGTGCACAAACTTTATAGTCAATTACGCTTCGTTTCTTAGGTTAGGAGCGTAAAACTGGTCCTGCTGATCACTTCTCAGCTTTCAGGAGCAAACATTTCACCAACGAAGAGGGCTCGAAGTGCGAGAGTCTGCTACTGGAAGAACGTAAACAATATTTTAAAAATTAGACGATTGCATTACCATACCATCACCTTCCCAAAGAAGCAACTACGTCTCTATTTATCTTTACGATTATCTTTCCTTCAAACGGTTTATTTTACTACTGTTGTGGGAAATAAATATGACTGACGCAAGCCCGCGGTGCCCGTTACAATGCCAGGGTTCTATACTTCATTGTACCACCGTATGACTGTTCCCTACGAAGGAAATGTATCTACTTTTAATTTCTTACCCTTTTCTATCCAACATCGTCCGTAAATCCCTTAAAATTATTTGACCCATCCAACCAATCTTCACCAGCCCTGTGCTTGATATTATTCATGAGTCGGTTTGTCACTGTGTCGATGACAAGACTCAACAAGCCGCTCTATGACTGCGACATGGACTACGGGACGGCGTGGTGAAGTAACCGCATGCACATAGGTTCGTGCAAACTCGCATTATTCAGTCACACCGATAATGCAATTATTTTGAGTACACAGGGCGTCCGCTTGTCCCATGTAAGGAGTACTTTTTTTCGGGTTAGTATAAACGAATTTAAGAGTCGACTCACGAGATGTGACTGGTCGGTAGAGTCATAGAATGAAGACCGTCTCAATTTGCTATGAATAGTAATACGACCGCTACATGCCTTTCATAATGACGTAAGAGGCAGTTGTTTTGCCTTTACAATCTACAAACGAAGTAAAGACATAAAATGGAAATCTAGAGTAAAATCTCATACAGAACTCTTCGATCAGCTCGTCAGCTTAAAAAATGAAATGCCCTGATACAGTCAGATACTGATCTGAATATTAAGTTCAAATAACTCTATAGATACACACCTGCACGTTCTGGTCCTTGAACTCCAGCGAGTAACTGTACCAAGATGCGCAGGCACTCGCTTCAATGAAGGACACTGTCACTTCGAAAGTACCGCTCACTGACCCGTCCGCGACACTCACGTCGAAATTTGCAAGCTCGGATTCTGCCCACATGGGAAATCGTAAGTACAATTATTGTTATTAATTTTAAGATACACCAGACTGACGTGAAAACGGGGGAAACTCCTTAAGGTTATCAACCCAAATGCAACCAGCACAGCAAGAGCAAAAAGAAAGAGAAAATTAGAGATCACCAAATCATGGTTCACAAGTTTCTTAAAGCTGCCTATACTCGCAGCAACAGCTGCATAACCATCAAGACTATTCAAAACAACTACATATGGTAAAAAAAAAGAACGAGAATACCGGTCTGTACGGCATCGTACTTGTTCCAGGACAAACTCAAGAAGAGCACCGGTACGCCGCGTAGACCGCGGCAGAGCAAATGACTCCGGAAGGAAAACCACCAGTGATGACTCCGACAATTAGAAATTTTATAGATGGAGCAAGCAAACTTCACCAACTCCGCGACTGTGAGTCCCATCACGAGGCATAACACCATCTAGCATAAACTCACATCGACGAACCACTCTCTCAAGCAAAGTTAGATGACAATCGGCAGCAGAGCCCCAGACTCAGGAGTAGTATTCCTAAAGGGGAGGATGTAGCAACTAAAGCAAGCAGTGACATATTAACACTAACGAACAAAACATCGTGCAAGCACATCGCATAAGACCTATTTACTGCGACGCTCATTAAGAAACGGACGCTCATTAGGAAATGGATGCGGACTCAAAGGTCAACTTTGGGTTAAAATAGACACGCAAAAATACCAGGTCATTTACCACAGGAAGGGACACACCATCCAGCATGAGTGCGGGGAAAACAGTCTCACTGCACGTGACCTAGACACGAGCATAGTTTTCGTTTTGCCTGCATTTAATCTCATCCCCAACCTAGAACACCAGGAATCAATCACCTCCAACTCACGCTGAATTGATTTTGAGATCTCCAACCTATTCTCGCAAACAGCCAGCAAAGTAACATCATCAACATAACCAACATGTAGATTAAGAACAAGATCAAACACGGCCGATGTATATACCATGAACAATAAAGGGCCAAGAACACTACCCTGTGGGACACCAAACACCACATTCAAAAACTCATTAATCTTCCCAATGACAACTACAGACTGGCGTCTTCCAGACAAAAACTGACTCATAACCGAGAAAATTGAACCATCAAGACACATCAACATTAGCTTCTGGCGTAACCCAAAGTTATTCACGAGATCAAAAGTAGCACTGAAATCAAGCTGGACCAACCTAGCCTCATGACCCCTATCAAGTGCCATGTGTAACACATGAGAAACGTGAAAGGGAGCATCATAAGTTCCCAAGCCCTTACGAAAAGCATATTGTATCAGAGGAAGGGCACCCTGCTTCTCAAGAACGCGACCCAATCTCGTTGCAACCAACCTTCCGTAAACTTTAAATAAAACAGATGTCAGCGAGATGGGTCTATAGGCGGAGGTCCAAGATGACATACAGCCCTTCAAAACAGGCGTCACATGATTGACGCCAGCATTCCAAGAAGGAGCCTAGCTGTAGCATCCAACGGAATAGAGAAACGAGCGGGGCTGGAACCAAACCAATCCCCATTCGGAGAAAGAAAGTAAAGTTGTCCGATCTATCAGAGGCGAAATATGGGTTCAGATCAACGAAAAGGTGACGCACTTTGGAAGATCTGACAGAAAAACCGGAGAACCTCGGCTATGGGTCCCTCGCCAAAGGAATGCGCACCCTGCCCCGGCTATGCTTCCCATCGAAGCAGCGTAACAAAAGGTCTGCCTTGGCAGTACAGTCTACAATGTCAGCACCAATTAAATGAGCCACAGAAGAGCTCGCACCAAGCACAGCGCTCTTTCAGGTGGACCATCACTTATTTGAGCTAACCGTAATGAATGAAGCAGGACGGGACATAGGAACGCACCACGTCAGAGAAACCCGATCAAATGTAGTCCAGGATCAGGAGACTCTCACAACACCCCAAAGGTAGCGCAAGGATGGCGCCAGAAACGGCGTCACAATTCACTCTGGACTTGAAAAAGAATGAAACTACTACGAGAATTCGTGAAATGTCGCAGAGTGAGTTAATTTGGCTGTAACAGTTAATGAGCTCCGTACAAGGTCAATTGCCGTACTTCAAATCATTTTTCCCTCATACACGTTATTAGATACACAGTAAACATCTGATTGAGCACAATAAGAACCTTTTTACAAAGAATTGCGGAGCAAATAAGATCAGGATCTGAAATCTTTGGTAAATAAAGTAGTCTGTCTTCTATGCTTTCTACATTTCTAGTACAAATCATATAAACTGAAAATCTTCTATGACGTCACCGGTAGCTTAAATGATTCATTATGGTTTGATATGAAAAACTTTTGTAGAGAACCATAATTTCTCGCAATAATGTTAGTGGGATTGCTCAAATAATACATAATTATTTGATGTGGTGAGATGTAAGAAGATTCTGTTATAAGTTCTTTAATTGGAACCACATTATTAAGCAAATGTAAATACTAGCTGACTGTGGAACATGAAAACAAGTGCATTTTTTATTCGAAAAACTACATCTGCATCGCTATAGTAGGCTTCAGTACAATGTATTTCGATCATTCACTTATAAAGTTACTACGATTATTCGATTATATTCAGCATGTTGATTAATTCTTTTACGAACTAAGACCTTGCAGAAGTTTGAGCCAAATGCAAAATGAGTGTTGAATGTGCACCCGGCCCTTCTCTAACTTAGAGCAGTGAAGCCCGTTAGAAGAAAATAGGATGTAACTTAGAGCATAAGATTGATGTAACAAAGCTAATTTGCCCCTCTAAGCTAAGAAATGCATTGCATTAACAGGGTAAGATACAGTAGGTTTGTTAACTTAGTCTGAACTATACGGTCGCAGGGCGATTTTTTCTGCCTGTCCATTTTGTTCTCCATTTTTTTCAGTCATACTGAAAATGCCTCATTATTCTTGCTCTTGTTTCTTGGCTTGTAGGTATTCTGCTCGCTGATCTAAGCGGAAACCTTCTCGGGCCTGAATTTAACATTTTTATCTCATGATTGTACTTTCGTGAAGACCCGCAGTAGCAGCAGAATGGAGAGGCTCGGGGGAACAGATTATCGCAAGGAGCCTCTCGCTACTGGCATAAGGGCTCCGGGCAGTCTGTGGTCGACTGCACCCGTATACTCCTCTGGGGCCCGTAGGCCTATATCTGCAGAACAAACCAGTGCGTGTGGATTTTCTAGTTGGGGTACGGTCAAATCGACTCTACCTTTACCTTTCTGCAACGCCATTGCTGTGGCCGCAGGTACGTGGAATGGCAACAGTAGCTACCTGGGAGCAATGAGCGTAAGGGGAGGACTCAGGTGATTCTAGCACCAAAAAGTGACGGCGTCAATGACGTAACTACAACGAACGGTGCGGCTGAGTAGCATATGAGTATTTTACTTAATTTCGCACGAAAACCGTCGCAAATAGTGAATTTTATTCCTTAAGGACATAGATAAATCAAGAGAATATATACTAATTGAACAATAAACAATCAACAGAAAATTGAAGAGAAGGCCGGTGAAAACTTTCACAGCAACAGAGACAGGATCTTCGCTGGTATGGCGCTCCGATTCAACTTCTTCTTTGAAGTGAAGCTCTATTTACACTTTATATTTAGTTCACAGTGCCCTTTACCAAACATATTTAAACATATCACAGCATTTTTCGACTTCATCCATTGGATTTCTCGCTCCTAACTGGCCAGCTACTTGAGCTGCACCCAGGCACTAAACACAGTAAAATGGTTGTCGTCAAGTACAGAAAGCGTGAGAAATAACTGCTAACATGGTTACTCTCGCATCCAGAATGCAACACTGCTTATATATTTCGTTGGGAATATGAACCCAACCTACGAAAGCTTGTGGTGAGACCATCAAATACTTCGACTTGTCGTTGTGACGTCAATGGGCGACATGCGGTCATATCTAAGTTTTATTTCAGTCCCATTTAGTCCTCCTGTTACACTCTTTGCTTCCTGGCAGCTATGTACTGTGCAACTAAAATAACTAGAGCACTCTGAGAGCGCATACCTCCGCCCAGCGAGACAACGGTAGCAACAAATTCAAATTGAGTCTGAAACCATGATTATCTTGGTATAAACTCCAAAATCTGATTATTTGTGCCTTTTGATAGCAATAACAGCTTGTGCAATCTCCTCGAAGATCCGTTCATAACGTTTTGACTTATTCTGCTAACAAACGTTAAGACAAACATGAATCAAACATACAAACGAAAAAACTGATTTGTACCAAAATTTAATCATTTATGTCGTTTAACATTAATAACAACTGCTATAAATTTCATAGAGATCCATTCATTATTTATTAGTTATTGTGCTAACAAGCATAAAATTAAAAACAGTGACAAACGAACGAACAAACGGATCATTACCAAAATTTGGTCATCTACTAAACAACTCATTTTAAGTTCATAAAAATCCATCAATAACTTTTCAGTTATGGCATTGAGAAAAATGAGGCAGACAAACAAACAAACGGATGGACATATCTTCACCAAAAGTTAATCATCTGTTCCTCCTAACATACCTAACAATCACTGTAAATTTCGTCCAACTCGATTCATAACTTTGTGAGTTATCTTGGTGACAGACAAAGAGACAAACAGACAGATACACAGACAGCCAGACAGATAACCACGACGAAAACATAATCTCCTTGGCGGAGGCAATAATTGAAAATATAATAGTTATTCTCAAGTTCAATTCACGACACGTTTTGTTTTTACAAATAACTATATGAGGCACGATCAGTGTACAACGGAACCCTTCAACCGTTTTAAACATCGATTACCCTAACCCGAATACACTAAACTGTGAAAATCCACAGAAGTAGGCTGTGTACGATTATCGAAAATGAACTAATCAACATATGCTGAAAATATATCTTAATTTACTGTATATTTTGGTCAATTAGTTCCATACAATATATTTTTCTTCTTCTGAAACGGAAGGGCTAATGCAACCATTCATAACTGTTCTCATTATGCAGGTTTTCTTAAAATACTTCGGATGTACCGGCTCCCCATGCACAACAAAATCTGCTTTAACATCCCTACTGTCATACCCTAAAATCATCGGGGCTCATCCCCTCGTAGGGTCTAGGTTGGGGATCCTACAAAAAAATGCAGGTGCAATTATCACAAGTGGGCTTCACATAGACAAGTGGGATTTTATTCTAACTCGTGTTTAATTGGTGCAGATGTCAAGCCTGGGTGCTTCATCCTTCCTACCACCTATAGTCTCGACTCTCGTACCGATAAGCGTCAAAATGTCTGATGGCATTGATATACAGTGACCTACCATTGCCTGCAGAACCAACGTGGATTCAACCAAACTTGAACGAACGGGTCCAACTAGCGTTTCTCATTTAAAATCATCGGCTCAGATAGCTGAAGAAAAAACAAAAAGTGGCCGAATCCCAAGAACCTCAAGTTTGCCATTGCTTGAGATGACTGACAGTACCCGAAATTCAGGTGCTGATAACATTCCTCCTAAGACCAACGCATGCCAACCGCCACAAACCAGGTTAACGAAAAGCAATGCTAATTCGGCGGGAAATGACCCATCTATTATATTAATAGCGGTGTCCCTTCGTTCGTTCGTTAGTTCGTATGTTCCTTAGTGTGTTCAACTTGTAAGAAGCTCTGATTTTTGCTGGGGGAAATTCAACCACAGCTGTTTTCTCTCAGCTCGCACTTCAAAAAAAAAAAAAAAATCAGTTAGTTTCGAAGTAGAGACATAAAGTTCATTTTACACGTATCATACCTACCATGATACCAAATTAAATTTCTTGTAATATTCACGTTGCTGGAGTCTCGGAGTAAGTATAGAGGGAGACGACATAAGTTTTTGGCAGTAAGACCAAAAATGGGTTCGCACTGATTTTCTCGTGTCAGCCTTCTACCGCGGGGTCCTGTTGTCAACAAACGCCATGTACCCAAAATTGAAAATTTTAAAGTACGATGATGTTTATAATTATTTTTTAATTGGGTTTCTTAGAAAGGCTATTGACAGACAATCCAACATTTTTCTGAAACACTTTTTGCCTCTGGTTCCTGATGCTCACTATAATACTAGAAACTCTCGATTTAATCTGCCAACTGTAAGATTGGAAATTGAAGAAAGACTCACTGTTTTTAAGGCTGTTTCTGCTTTTAATCAACTTCCTGAACCGCTAACTTTACCAATGTCACACGATGTTTTTAAACGTAG
>LQNS02277097.1:2184362-2203211 GCA_001587735.2 Parhyale hawaiensis | reverse complement strand
TTTGTTTTCTCCACCCGCTGGGCTGGTTGCGTGGGGGTTTGTTAACCTCATGGAGTTTCTCCGTTCCTGCGTCGCCAGTCTGGTGTGATTTAATAATAATAATAATAATAATAATAATAATAAAATTATGGTTTCAGACATAATTTGAATTTTTTGCTACCGTTGCGTCGCTTGGCGAAGGTATGCGCTCTCAGAGTGCTCTAGTATTTTTTATTTTTTCGGTTCACCTGACGATGCTCGTTGAATGGGTGAGACCGGTAGTGCAGCTTGAAACACATGAAACTTATTCAACTTTTTTTGGATCATGAATTAATAGAAAATTTTTGAAACTTTGAGAAGAACGACATAATGGTATATGATAGTGAAAATGGTACTGCCAGCAATCATTTCTGAGAGGTACCAGTGCTGCTATGACGCATTTGGCAGACAATTCGAAAAGTTATAGTAAATTTTGTTTGATAAAATATCTGTTCTCTGGCATTTGTTTCATTGTCAAGAATAGCCTTTCTCAGAGAGGGAAATGCTGTTACCTATAGCTAATTAGCTGGGCGTCAAGGTTAAACTCTACACCTCAGATCTTAACACCTAAGGGTTTTGAAATATTTGGCATTTGGCAAAAAGTAGGATCTCTATGGGTCTCTACGTACTGTCAAAGTTTGTACCATTATTTTTAGCACCCTCTATAAATGTACAACAAATACGTACATCCGTGTATAGATGAATATTTACAAATTTAATAGCCCCGGAACATCTTCCTGGATTATTGTACGAAGTGGAGTTCGGTTCATAACGTTGTTTAACAAACAGGAGTGAATGCACGCTGCAGTATGTAGATAAAAATAAGCGCAGGTCAACTAGAGGCCAACACCCACCTGCTGCTCCTGGTCTTTATATTCCAGCGTATACGAGTACAGCGACTGGCAGGTGCCTCGTTCAGTGAAGGCGATTGCCACAGCAACCTCAAATGGCCCTTTTCTTGGAAATACTTCTACTATGAAGTCTTCCAGCACTGACTCTGCGCAAATTGGGTAAACAAAGTTACGTGATTTATGAGGTGTACTGACACACACCCAGATGGGAGGGTTAGCTTTAAAAACACCCAAAATAACCGACCTAAAAAACTAGAACGCCTCATGACGTAAGACATTCACCCGTGGTAGGTTGCAAATTTAACGCTATCATTTATTAAGCCCAGCATACTGTAGAGTTTTGCACATTTTCACATCTCAGCCAACCTATCTGACTACCAGAAAAAAATCATTACTATTGGTCAATACAATTGCCTGTTTTTTGGGTCGACAGACAACAAAATTCATCGCCGTTATTCTGATGGCCAGCTAGTTATAGTTTTTTGGCATTGTTCACATCTAAGTCAACGCACCTGGCTCCCTACCAAAAATTATGAACTTCACTCAACTCTTTGAGGGTGGAGTTACAAACTCAATGCCGTAAATTTTACGGCTATTCAACTAAAAATGTTGCTATTTTTCACATCTCAGACAACCCACCTGACTGCCTGAAAGAAATTATTACCATGACTCAACTCCTTCTGCCTCATATTGGGTCGTCAGAAAACAAAATTCATTTCCGTCATTTTTGATGGTCAGCTAACTCTAGTTTTTTTTTGTAGGCATGGGACTCATCTAAGTGAACCTACCAGACTCTCTGCAAAAAAATAATGAACACCATTTAACTCATTCTACCTACCACTTTTTGGGCGGACAGACAAACACACAAATATATATAACTATACAAAGACAAAAATTACTACTAAATACAAGTCGACTAAACTTAAAAATTTGATGTTTCGGGATTGAATAGCCCATCATCAGAAAAAAGAAATCTAACTCTACATAAATTAATAAAATGGTTTTTACTTTATTAACTATCTCGTAAGGGGAGCATATGTGTTATCAGATGGGAATCTAAAAGGCGAATAAACGAGGGTAGGTTGGGGGGCCGAATGTGAGCTCCTGTGCAGTCTGCGGATGTGAGATTAATTATGCACTGTGTGAAGCGGTACAACTGAGGTCATGCTGTTAAGGCTGGGTCTGTTTTTTGTGGACGTAGAGGGACTCTAATGTTGTGAGCTCGATGGGGTTGGAAGAGTCTATAATGGAGAAGTCATTCCTGCTGATGGGATGGTTGTTTTGCTCAGCATGTAGGCTGGGGGGGGGCTGAATATGAGGGTTTCGTAAGTGGTAAGCCGAATCGACTGGATACACCTAAGTGTTGGTCAATGCGGGCTTTGAAGTGTTGTCCGGTGCTACCGATATAAGAGGTGCTTCAGGCCTGGGATTGGTAACAGTACATAACACTGGACAAAAGAGGTATGGGCAGTTAGTCTTTAAATTTAAAGTTGGACCCTATGGTAAATGTGTTTCATAAAAGAATTTGAAGTTGATATGTGGGTAGGCTTCAGAGAGAAACGATTTCAAGTGTTTACTGCAGTGACAGATGCTTCGTAGTGGTACGGAAGCGAGTGAAAGAAGTCCAATTTACGGACCGAGGGTTTGCTAATGCCTGGATAATACCTGGATATTGTCTAGGAACGATAGTTGTCCAGAAAATGGTGTGGGGTAACCGTTATTTTTTAAGCGTGTTCGGAGAAAGTCAATTTCATTTGAAAGTGCAAGGTAGGAGGAAGACAAATTGTTTGCTTGAAATAGTAGAGTTTTCATCGCATTGATTTAAATTGCAAGGTAGCAGCAGTGGCTGAACAAACTTGTCCCGAGGCGTGAGAATGCGAGTTTCTGTAAACTCCAGTGGTCGGTGTTAAGTCTTGGTTAGTAGTTAGTCTTGGTTATTAAAACAACTGACTCTGATTTATTTCTGCAATTTCTGAATAGTAAGCATCCGAATATCAAGTTCACTACCGAAAACCAATCAAACAATTCTTCAGGTTTTCTCTGTGTTTTAATAACTAACCGAGACTCAACACTGGCCACTGGAGTTTACAAAAAAACCCACATTCTCAGGCTTCGGGAGAAGTTTTTTTAGTCACTGCTCCGATCAGTTTAAAATCAATACAATGAAACTTTGCTATTTCGAGCATTCCATTAATCTTCCTCCTACCTTGAATCTCCAAACGAAGATGAATTTCTCACAACATTCTTCAACAATATCGGTTTTCCACACCACCTTCTGGACCACTACTGCAAATTGTTCCTAGACAAACTGTTCGATCCCGGCATCAGCAAACCCTCGGTCCGTAAATATTTTCACTCGCTTCCGCACTACAACAAAGCCTCTGTTAGTGCAGTAATCACATTGAAAACGTTCCTCTCTGAAGCCTACCCACATATCAACTTCAAATTTTCATACAAAAACACATTTACCATAGGCTCCTACTGCAAATTTAAAGATAAATCTCCCAGACCACTTTATTCTAGCGTTGTCTACCATCACCAGTGCCAGGCATGCAGTGCCTCATATATCGGTAAAACTGGACAACACTTAAAAGCCCATATTGTAGATTATCTAGGTGTATCAAGTCAAACCGGCTTACCACTTACGAAACCCTCATATTCACCAGCCCCCCCCCCTGCCTACATGCAGAGCAAAATAACCATCCCACCAGCAAGAGTGAATTCTCTATCATATACTCTTCCAACCCAATCGAGCTCAATACATTAGCGTCCCTCTACATCCACAGAACCAGACTCCGTCTTAACATCATGACCTCGGCTGTACCGCTTCACACAGTGGATCATTAATCTCACACCCGCTGACTGTATAGGAGCTTGCATCCGGCCCCTCAACCTACCCTTCTTCATTCGCCTTGTAGATTCGGTCCTGATAACACATATGTTCCCCTACGAGATTGCTAATAAAGAAAAAAATTTTCATTCATAGGTGATGGGATATTCAATCCCAAAACGCTAAGTTTTAAATTCAGGCGACTTCTATTTAGTATATATATATATATATCTAGGTGGGAAGAAAGCATCTTTTCTTTTATACAAGTCTGGTTAACTGACATGGCCTTATCTTGATTTATCAGCTTCTTATTGAGTTTTTCATAAGATCGGAATAGGTTTGTAAACTCAGAAGAACAAATTTCATTGAATAGATTGCCAACGTTTCGACGATTCATGTCGTCATCATCAGGGCCTTTATTTATCGCAAAAGCTTCTTGAATTCTTCTTGTAGATTGTGAGCTAGCTTGACTTTCGAAATTTCAGTTAGGTAAAATTTCGAATTTGAGGTGGAGCTACAGTATATTGTCACGGTCGGTATCAGTGCCACTGATCTGAATCAGTAATCCGAATTTAATTATCCAAAGAGTTTTCAAATCCTAGTCGAGCCCGTATGTTGAATCTTTAATGATGGTCGTTCACGTCGGATGATGAGAGCTTCGGTGATCCGAAGACGATGGAAGTCTTTGCTTCAGATCGGTGGTGTTGTCCGTAAGCAATTTGTCTGGTAAGATTGCATCCAAGGGCTTCTTCTGTGTGAAGTTTCACAGCGCCAGAAGCCAAATGCATCGTTAGCCTCCTGGGCAGAGTTGTTCTCGTCATACCCACGTAATTTACATTGGGTAGGAGCTCGCTCTCTCCTGGGTTACATTTATACTTGTAAACCACGTTAGTAGACTTAAGCAGGTCTGTCGTCTGGCTCAAGTTGTTTTTCATTAAAAGATTTGACGTCCGTTTGTTCTGATAATATATGACGATCTTCAATTTGTCGTTGGGATTGATGCATTTGACGTTGTTGTGTACTATGGTCTTAATAACGCGCTCATCAGCTTTGTAAGAGCTAATAAACTGGTTTTTGGACAGTAGAATGTGAGCTCTTTCATCCGTAGGTTGGGTGGCATTTCGCTGTTTCCTGTCTAAGTAGCGATTCAGTATTTGGTCGAACTGGGTGTTAGAGTAAACATTATTGACCAACACCTGCTTCAGTTGACGTACGTCTGATTAAAAATATCCCAATTGGAGGCAATAGTAAATAAAGGCCCTTATGATGACGACATGGATCGTCGAAACGTTGGCAATCTATTAAATAAAATTTGTTCTTCTGAGTTTACAAACCTATTGTGTTCTTATGAAAAACACAATAAGAAGCTGATAAATCAAGAGAATGCCTTGTCATTTAACCAGACTTATATAAGTGTATATTTTTTTGAGATGGCATAAATGTAGATGACGATTAGAAGCAGTTGAAGAAATTTTGGTACCCATGACGCTCGTGTCGCTGTTCTCCAGCTCATTAGGTGGGAGGATCAAAGTTTGTAAATTTAGTTTTTGAAATCTTGTGAAATTTAGAAAGGTTACCGTAGGAAGGTGTGACTGTTCCAAAAGTATGAATGAAATTTCCAATCAAGCAAATGTTTCGTCAATTTCCAACTACAGCCCGCTAGAGATGTTTGGCTAAGTTTGTACTATTCATTATGTTATTTGCAGTAAACATACGCAATTATCTGGGTCGGAGACACTAATAACATTTTGAAGCCAGTGAAAACGTTGATGAATGACGTACCTAGATTATATTGCATGTAAAAGGAGGCAATAATAACTAGAGCCCGGATTTATTGCAGTTTGCGGCACACTTCTACGTGTGGACAGAGACAAAAAGAAAAAGTGACGCACAGCTAGGGTTCATTTTCCTGATTGAACGCGTTACGATGAGGGACGTGTGAACTCATGTCACTTATCATCACTGCCAAGCGTCACGAGACTTCAAACGTCATGGCAATTGGTTCCTTTATCAATTATTTTCACACGTATATGTTAGGGTAAACATATAATTGAGTTCCCAAATCACAAAACCTGACTATTAAGTTTTTATAATATTTTTCGCTTGGGGTATACATCATGGGAACAGACAGAGGGATATTTGCAAAAATCATTGTCGCGATTGTGAAGACTTGTCAATTAGCACAAGCCCAATGTATGCTGACATTTGTTATTTGGAACTGATATATAAGGTGGTGACAATGATGATAGCACATTTTGAGATATTGTAATAAGTTTAAAAATACTGCATCAATATAGTTGAAATTTAAACTGAATAATGTTACTTTAAGTAGTTACCGATTCCTTATAATCATTATTGTATTCGTTGTCTTTTCAAAATTTTGCCACGAAAATAATAGTTTGTGGGTGCAAATCGGGTGGAAATAAAGATAGCACATATGGAAAAAATTGTATTTTGAAAAACAATGAAAGCAAAAAAACATAATTCTTAATATTTACAAGCGTTGCCTTTTGATTGCAACACCTGTACAGATCGGTTATTCATAGAATTAATTAAATTAGCGAGCATTTCTTCGGGAAAGCCTCCCAGCATTCATTTATGGTCTGCCACAAGCTTTCTTTATCCTGAAGTTGTCTCCCATTGGCGTAAACATGCTGTGAGAGTATCCCCCAAGATTCTCTATTGGCTTTAGATCGGGTGACTTAGCAGGCCAAGCTAAAGTGGCGATATTATGGGCATTAAGCCAATTTGTGGTCAACCTCGCTGTGTGAATGGCGGCATTATCTTGCTGAAACACCGCTTCTTGCTGATGTTTATCAGTTTGAAATGGGAGAAGACTAGTTTCTAAGATCTCTGTGTACTTCTGAGCATTCTGTCTACCTTCTATCATCACCAAATTTGCCTTGCCCTTGATGGAGAATGCTCCTCAAATCATAAGGGTTCCGCCACCAAAAGGTCGTTTGCTGAAAATTTTGTCCTCCTTTCCTTTCCTCCTGGCTCTCTCTTGGGTTGCAAACTGTGGCACCACAGAAGACACCCAGCAGAGTGACTCCACACACGTGAGGTGATGTGAGTAACGTCACCTGGACTTCTTCCGAAGACTCTCAAGGTAAGATCATGCCAGTAGTATTGAGAAGCGTCAGGTCCGTCTAGGTTAAACTTTTTTTCATCGGAAAAAATAACATTAGACTAATTTTCATGGTTCCATTGCACTTTTTCTCGAACCCATTTTTCGCGTTTTGCCTTGTGTGCTTTCGTGAGTGCTGGTGCAGTTTTTCTCTTCTTCTAACTGAAGTTCTTAGATGAACCCAGGATCTGTCGCACTCTTCTCGGTGTAACATTGAATTGCAGGGATGTTTGCAGGCTTTTGACCCCTCTCCTGTCCGAGACGCCTCACGGAGAGGGCGGCGGCGGACTGGAGGGCTCAATTTTGAAGGGCGGCCAGGAGACTTCTTTTTTCGTATTCTTCTGGGTTCTTCAAAAAGTTAGTTACCAGCTTTCTAGTTCTGCTAACCTTCCTAGAAATCTCAGATATAGTGTATCCTTCTTCATTTAATGCGCTTATTTGACCCTTTTCCTTTCCAGATAGCCCACACTGTCATTCCATGCTAAGAAATGGGTTAATTTTTAAATGTAGAGGTTACAAGGTGGGAGCAACTGTCCAATATGGCGACGCCGGTTTGTTTTGATATTCTTCTTCTCTAATCAGGATTTAGTAGCGCGGAAATGTAATTTGTTTCAAGTTGTGCTATCTTTATTTACACCCAAATTCCAACACAAACTTATGCTTTTCATCATAGAAGTTTAATCAAATAGTTTATATCGAAATTATGATAAGAAATAGGTAACTAGTTGAAATTAGGTTTTTATGTCAAAATTTCAGATGATATGGCGTAGTATTTTTTAAGTTATCGAAAAATTCTGAATTGTGCCATCATTATTGCCACCACTTTATATAGGTGGCCGTTGATCAACTAACATGCTATTCCTCTTTGCCATCCGACTGTTTTTTGTCCTTTCAATTTTTTTGTTGTTATTTCCTTTTCTTTGCTTCCTATTTCTTCTACTCCTATTGCGTAGGTGCTATTTTTAGGTGCATTAAGAGCAAATTTTAGGTGCAATAAGAGCAATTTTAGGTGCCATAAGAGCAATTTTTAGGAGCTATAACTGCAATATTTTAAGCGCAATAAATCCGGGCTATGATAATAACGTTCCTCTAGTTTGGACCTATCCTATGTATCTGAATCTCAATTTCTTGAAATACGAAGATGCGCATCTCTATTTCTTACTTAAACTTATACGTAGTGCCATTGCAGGCGAAAATGAGTTCTACGATAGTCATTTCAGACATGTACGTGTTGATAGACATTATAATATCAGAAATAACCATTTTAATTTGCCTGCGAGTAGATTAGAGACAGAGGTACAATTTGCAATATATCAGTGCATTAGAGCATTTAATGATGTACCGGAGCCTTTAATTCAACCGATGTCTGATTAACAGTTTGAATGTTAATTCCGAGAATATTGTATGAGCCGATATAATGACCTGTAGTTGTAGTATGCGCAATAGGCAATAGCTTTTAGGGGCTCATTGACAAGTGTTTATTCATTATAATTAGTTCGTATTTTAACTTGTACTGCGGTGAGGAAGCAGTAAAGGTGTATACAAATGTACATAGACATACTCAGGACGAAAACATTATCACCTCTCTCACTTCATTCCCTTGTGCGAATCACCCGTGTCACTCCATTCATGGGTGATAAATAGTCAAAATCAATTAGTCAACCAGCAAGACAATAGTAACTTATTTAGTTTTGAAAATAGTTGGATCCTTCAGAGTAGAGCATACTTACTAGCTAAAATATTATTTTGTTGCGTAAACAAAGTTAGTCGTTGAAATATGGCTTGCTGTGGCACTACGAGAAAGCAGTAATACCTATAGATGCTTAAATTGATAGACATCGGTAGCTGCAGGCTTTCGCTAATATGTATGTTTCCCAAGTTAGTGAGGCAGCCAAATTGGCAAGGGTATAATTTGCAATCACAAAGAAGACAGACATTTTGTTTATATTGAATCTTCATAAAACTTGTTGAATGATCATATTTTCATAATGAAGTTTTTCAAAAAGGTGATAAAATGTAGACAACCGTTGAAGACAACCCAACTGTGTTAAAAATGCTACCTTTCTTTACAGAATGCTTATACTTACTACATCTACTTTCTTTCAGGGCTTCAATCTGACAGATTTTAGCTAACGCCTTGTACGTGGCAAATAGCTTCCATTTTCTGTATTTCTCTGAAGTTTTTACCAGAGCTTTAATTTCGGCAAAATTTTTGCAAATGTTATGGATTTTCAGCCCTTAGTCTGTGTCTCACATCAAGTTAATCAAAGTAAGATGTTGGAATATGCTCTATAATAAGAAAGATTAGCTATGAATTACATTTATTAGCCATTTCTCAACTATGTTCCAATTGACGTAATATACTAATATTTTCTGCCATGAATTGTTACCGTAATTAAAAAAATTATCAATTATCAATACGAGAAATAAATTCTCTCAAACCAGTAAAGGTGCAGAACAATGAAAACGCAATAAATTCACCATGGGAAACTTTTCCTCAGTAAAACCAAAAAAACCCAATAAACCTAACTGCAAAAAAAAAAAAACACTTTATCGAATTTTTACTGTTTTTTTTTTTAACCTGCAGCTGATGCCACATATGCATTTCGACGCCCAACTGGTTGCTAGGATGAGCAGCTCGCGGGCCTTTTCGAAATATATTTAAAGTCTGTAGCATAGATACAGTAGCATGAATGCCGTCCGAGTCTCGCATCTTTGCATTAAGTTGTTTGTGTAAATGCCTAGTGTGTCCCCAGCATAAGACTCGCCAGCAATAGCAGCGGTAGCTACAGACAGGAAGGCACTCAACAGTAATGCCAGTCCCGTGACTTGCGGGACAGACTCACCAGGGAGTCCAGGGTCTTCACTCAAGATCTCAGTAGCGAAGTACACCACTTCGCCTGACCCGTCACAAGAAGACTGGGTGCTGTTGATCCAATTGTAGGACCCGAAGCACTCAGCATCATCGAACACAACGCTGTTGTAGCCTGTAAGAGATTAACTATATTATTTTACTTCCTTTGGTGACCTGTAAAATATTAACAATATCATTATTTTCTTGAGACGGCATTAGTTTAAATACTGAAGAATGCGATGAGAAGCACAATTAGAAAGTTGGTTACCCACGACGCGTTTCGCCGTCTCCGGCTCATTAGGTGGGAGGATCGAAAATGGTCGAATTTTAAGACGTTAAGATTTTCCGAAAGTTTTGGCAGGATATCACAATACGAGTAGTTATGCTACCGTGTTATCCAATGTTTTAAAAATAATTTTCAAACAAGCAATTGTTTCTTCAACTTTGGTACATTGTACATTGTGCACGTAGATGCACCGGGGCGGTAGTATTCTCCAGCACAAGGGCTTCAAGGAGGCACATCTGCGTGGTAGATGGCAAAACACAGCAAATGACGATAATTAAATTTCGATAGGAGCTTGAAGCGATGGAAGGCCTCTTGAGATGTAAAAGCTCTCCAATATGCAGCATACCCAATTTCTACTCATCTCTTCCTTTGTTATTATTGCAAAACCTCAGTCTGCTTCAGAGTTGCTGTTGTCTTCCATTGATACACCATGCACTGTTGCTAAACTTGAATGAGGTGAACCATCTACTATATAATAAAGACCGATGTGTATTCATCTGATTGTTACATATAACCTGCGAATGAAGTGTGAGAGGTGATAATGTTTTCGTTGAATATTTAAGTATATACATTTTTATGTTTGTCATTCTACTCAAAAAGTGGTAGGAGGAGTTGAGCAATGTTCCTAATTTTTTGCACAGTGTGTGGTGGGTTCACCTAGATGTGACCATACAAAAATACTAGAATTAGCTGGCCATCAAATATGACGGCAATGAAATTTGTTCCCACCGCGGGTGATGGTCTTACCCCATGAGGCGTTCTAGTTAACTATTTGTTTGTTTATTTGTCTACCTGTCCATTTTCTGTCACGATAAAAGGAAACAGATCAGTGAAAATTAAGCCAACTTCAAGACTGTGCTCATCCTGCCATGCTACATTGAAAACTGATGGGTTGAAAATAGGCCAGGTTTTAGATGATGGCAAACGTACCATATATCTGAATGCAGTGCTTTCTTTGCCAACGTTGATGTCCAAACAATTAAGGTACACAGAGCCTGACACGATAGCCATCGCCGATTATACGATGGCATGAAGACCATCGCCATCGGATGAACTACGATTTTACGATGGAACATCGCAAAAACTATTTGCGATAGCGATGGTACGATGGTTTGATGGAATTTGTATCAAACAATCGGCGATGGGGATTTTCTCCATTGGCGATGGTGTTGTGAAGAAGCACTGGTCCGATGAAATGGCTGAACATCCCATCGGCAATGGCATACGATGGGAATAGTCATCGGCTCTACTTCCGATGCCGATGAAGTTATGAAATAAGGCCAAAACTTCAGGAAAACAGCCTTACGAGTTTGAAACATTTGTTTTCAGTAACATTAATTAAAACAAAAAGTGGGCTTAAAAGTTAATTTTGTGAATTTTTCTACGAGGTCAGTAATAACATATGTTTTTGTGGGTATATTTAGGGAAAATAAGGCATTCTAAAAAGTTCTTCATGAATAACGTTTCCCAAGCAAATGCTTAGTTCACGAGATATTTGACTTTAAAGTTCCCACTGTTGCTCTGTCACACTCGCCATTACTGCCATGCTGACGTCTACTTTTGTTGACGAACAAAGGCGTGATGATCGTTCGAACACGTCCTATGAAATCTTTAACGAACTGTGCAATCGCAAGTTCATTTTATTTTAATGACATATAAACGTAGGATAACGCATTCTAAAAAAATTCGCGGTCAATTTTCCGAGGTGCACATTAACCAATCTAGTATTTTTGTTGACAGTTTTAGGTAAAATAAGCCATTCTAAGACGTTTTTCATTAAAAACTTTTCGTCGCAAACGCTTAGTTTTCGAGATTTTCGACTTTAGAGTTCCCATTGTTTTTCTACGAGAGAAAATACGAATCGCCATTACGGCTAAAGCGATATCACTCTACACTGTTTTTATTTATTTTTCGTGGGGTATTAGCAGGACCAGTCATTGCTTGCCTTACCTAAATGAGTAAGAGCCACGTTGCAGCCGAAAACTACTATGTGGCTTTGTTCTAGACGGCGAGACACGGCCGTAATGGCGGGTCTCACTAGAAAAACAATGAGAACTTTAAAGTGTGAAAACTATTTCTAACTAGTAAAAACTATTTTTAGCTAGTGATGACAAGGTTTCACTAGTTTTCTTCAGCTACAAATAGTTTTCCCGAGTTAAAATTAGTTTGTACTAGTCAGAATTAGTTTTCACTAGTTAGAACTAGTTTTCACTATTCAGAACTAGTTTTCACTATTCAGAACTAGTTTTCACGAATCAAAACTAGTTTTCACTCGTCAGAAGTAGTTTCCATGAGTTACAACTAATTTTCATTGGTTAACACTTGTTTTCGCTATTTACAACTTGTTTACTAGTTAGAATCTGTTTTTACTAGTTAAGAATTTTTTTCTTTCTCTGGGTATTTGATCTTCTTTAGGCTCTTTGGGCTTCCTTTGGGTGATTCGTAGGACACCGAAACCTCTACAAAGTTTCTGAGGTTATTGCTTCAAATCCGTCATTTAAAAATAATTTTCATTGTATGTGACATTAAGGTACACTACGTGTAGTATCTTTAAGGAAAATTAAAATATATATATATATATATTTGCAAGAAATTATGATGAATTTTCAACTGTTCTTGGTATCCGAACGTATGATATATATCGCCTACTGAAGATGTATGATTATGAATGTAGATTCTCTGCTCTGCAACATATTCCTTTTGGTACGACGAAGAAAT
The DNA here is from genome assembly GCA_001587735.2 of Parhyale hawaiensis. Classification (NCBI taxonomy): domain Eukaryota; kingdom Metazoa; phylum Arthropoda; class Malacostraca; order Amphipoda; family Hyalidae; genus Parhyale; species Parhyale hawaiensis. Next base: position 2,190,527 of record LQNS02277097.1, on the reverse strand, counting down.
TAACCGTTGTTCGAGGTCTCTCTGATTATTAGAGCTCATTTTATCAACAGTTTCGTAAATCGGTGTCCATGCCCAATTGCAAGAGACCCGATTGCACTGTAGAGTCAATGTATGGTGTGGTCTGTGGTACACTATAATTGGATTTTCATTACAAGCTCTGCTAATACAAAAGTCTTTGCAGCATTCACGATAGCAGATTTTTTAGTGACAAATCAAGCACACGACTATGATTTCCTTGTTTAGACTATTACAACCAATTATTGAGAATCATGGTAATGTTGTTAGCATTTGTTACACGTCAGTTAGGAAAATCTAGAGGGAGAAAGCTAATTACGGTAATGCAACAGAATTATTCCTCTCTTCTTTTTGTTGTTCCGCTGTCACGTCTGGGTCTTCCACCTCTACTACCACGCGTAAAACAATCTCACAACTGTCAAGCCGAAATACAAAATATTTCCCCTGCTCAACTTCAGACAGACGCTCTAGCCGCAGAAAATACTCGTATTGATCTTACTCCCCCAATCTTTTCCCAGCAATCGGACACTTCAAACGTACCACTGACTCGGAGAATCAATGCAAACACTGGGGTCAGATTCTTATTTGGCAACATTCAGAGCATGACAAACAAGATGAATGAACTGCAAGCAATAGCAGCCACACTTGTGTATGATGTTATCGCACTCAATGAAACATGGATCAACCTTTCAAACAAGAATCTAGAAGCAGAGGTCGCATTGAAAGGTTACAAATTGTTCAATACAGACCGACTCACAGAAACTGGCAGGAGGAGGGGGTTCAATCATATATATCAAGGAACATCTTAATCCCCTCTGTAAAGGTTCTGCAGCAACTATAGAACATGAATTTATCCCTACCCATGCTCGTCTCGGCATTCAACAGTGGTTAAATAGTATGCTTGCCTATAGGAGCCCTCGCAGTTCCGCCGAAAATGATGTAGCACCTTACAACAAGATCGAAAATGCGCTGAATACTCCGAAAGAAACAATTCTCTCTAATGGGAGACTTCAACCTACCCACATTGACTACTGGAGCACCTTGTGCAGCCCAGCCCCAGGCAGCAAACTGCTCGAACGCCTCAGGCACCATCACCTGACCCAGCACGTTAATGAACCTACGAGATACGATAATATTCTAGATCTGGTTCTCTCCACTCCTGAATGTGAAATTGTTGACCTCGCCATCCTAGACCGGCTTGGAAACCACAACGTGATTGAATTTAAGCTCAAAACTCACAATGAATTTACTGCTAATGCGAGTCGTCTCAAGCGGCCAGACAAACGACGAGCGAATTTTCAGGGAATGGCAACTGAAATATGAACAACTGACTTCGATACCCCGTTGAGAGACGCCAGTGTTGAACAATGTTCACACATTTTGAAGGCGAGCATCCTGAGAGCAGCTGAACGATACATCCCAAATAAACGAGTTAGCATCAGTAATGATCCCCTCTGGATGAATCGGACGGTCAAATGCTGCATTGCAAGGCGACAAGGGCGTTACAAAGCTTGGAAACGTAATCCGACAGAGGAGAATAGGGACAGTCACATAAGGGCATGTCGGGAGGTAAAGAAAATAGTCAGGACCACAAAAAGAGAAAAAGAAGAATCCGTGGCCTCTATGGCAAAACGCAACACAAAGGCATTCTATAAATATGTAAATGAAAGAAGAATTAAAAAAGAAATCATAGGTCCATTCCAAAACCTGACGGTGTAATCACCAATGATCTAAGAGATAAAGCTAAAATCCTGAACGACTATTTCACCTCTGTATTTACTATTGAAAATGTTACGAATATTCCTGAACCTGCACCGATGCAAGCTGCTCCTATGAAAACATGTGTTTTTTCGGAGATCGAGATCCTTCAAGCGCTGACCCACCTCAATGTGTACAAATCCACTGGCTCAGATAATCTTACTCCCCGTGTACTACAAGAAATGGCTCCAGTCATCGTGAAGCCACTGCTAGATGGATAAAATCGGTCGCTGAGCACGGGAGAAGTTCAACAAGATTGGATGCTAGGTAACGTGATACCGATACATAAGAAGGGGACAAGAAAAGCCCCAGCAACTATCGACCAATCAGTCTTACATCAGTCGTCAGCAAAACTATCGAACGCCTTCTGAAAAAGCGCATCGCTGACCACTTGAGGATGCATCAGCTCATATCCGACTCTCAGCATGGCTTCCGAAATGGAAGAAGCTGCTTAACAAACCTTCTGGACTTTTTCTCAAAAGTTACGGGTATTAAAGATCAAGAAAAGGGTGTAGACCTTGTGTATCTAGATTTCCAAAAGGCTTATGATAAAGTTCCTCATCAACTGCTAATGAAAAAATTGGAAGCCCATGGTGTCCAGGGAGACTACTTACGATGGATCGGGGCATGGCTCACGGGTCGGCAGCAGCGAGTGAAGCTCGACAGAAAGAGAAACGAGCGACTAGACGCACGTATCATCAGGGGTTCCACAAGGTAGCGTGCTTGGCCCACTTCTATTCTCAATTTACATCAATGATATGGATCTTAACATCCGTAGTAAAATCAGTAAATTTGCGAATAATGCAAAACTATGTCATCCTGCCACGAAAAGAGCCGAGCTCCAACAAGTCCTTGACCACCTCACGGAATGGAGCGCAAGGTGGCAGATGAGCTTTAATGTCGACAAATGCTCAGTAATGCACGTAGGGCTTGTGAACCCTTCAACCTCATCGAAAATGAATGGGACGGACTTGGCTACTATCACCCAACAACGTGACTTGGGGATAACAATTACAAACAAACTACAGCACAGTCAGCAATTTGACACGAGTGTGAAAATGGCAAGCAGAGTACTCAGATTCATTACCAGAAATTTTGAATACAAGTCCAAGGACATCATCGTTCCCCTGTACAGGGCGTTAGTGCAGCCACACTTAGAGTTTGCTGTTCAGTTCTGGTCGCCACACCTGTGCAAAGATATCGATAACGTGGAAAGAGTCCAACGCAGAGCAACGAAATTGGTACCTCAGCTGCGAAATAAGCCGTATGAATGTCGCCTAAAGGAACTGGGTCTGATCTCTCACGAGCAAAGACGACTCAGGCCTTCGACAAAGTCCCCCATCAAAGTGGGAATAATAGCTGATGCAACGAAATCATCTATGGGAAGAAGCTACGAATCAAGAAGCATGAGAGTGCCAACGGAAGCTTCAGACATCTTCAGCGCTACGATTTCAACTTCGGCAATAAGAAAGGCATTCAGACATAAGGTCGCCCTATACTTTGCCGTAGATTCGATGTATGGAGAAGCTAATACTCGTGCAAATCAAACTAAGCCTGCGATGTCTTCATTGTTGGAATTTCATCTCTCCCTGCTTAAGATACGTTTGTCATCTTCTGGAACCCGGCCTATTTTCTGCCTATCACTTTCAATGGAGCTTGAGAGGAGCACCAGAGCCTCCAACCTGGGCTAATTTCCGCCTATCTATTTCGTTAAGAGCGTGACACCAAGCATATATATATATATATATCAACTTCGGCAACATATATATATATATATTTATTTATAAACACACGACGGTCATTCTTAGTATTAGATTAGTGCATCTTTTTGATTGGTTGCGTTATTTGTTTAGAAGTTTGGGCAAATGTTGCTACACAGCGCAGAGAATGCGCAAATATGTTGTGAATAATACGTCTGGAGAATGGATACCACAAGATTCTTACTAATATATGAACTCACCGACGTAATTGTCGTAGTAATTCAGCTAGTACATGCTAGCTGCACCTATTAACAAAATTCCACGGTACACATAGTAGCAGGCAATGTAGTTAGCAGTAGTACTGTTTCTTCAATTAGATCATTAGCAACTCGTAAACTTTAGCACACGATGAACCGGAACGGTTACCATTTTGCCCTGCCACACTGCGCTATGAACTTCGAGGGTTTTGCTACAGTTGCTGAACGTTTTTCTCTTTATTGAAGTGAATCACAACTTGAGATCTCTCCACTAATGCTTCAGTATATGCTACTTATCTACAAGCAGAACATCATCTGAAAACTCGCTGAGCTCTTCATCCTCTCAGAAGTGTTACTAACACCTCACTGAGTGCACTTACCCACAACTGCACTATTCTGTATTATTCCTCGGGCAGTTAAAGATTGTAAGTAATAAGAACGGTGGTTGTACGGACACATCCCATTTTTAAGAAATATAATTACCCCAACCATATGCTTACAGTCTTCCTTCAAAAACAAACCAGTCCTTTAAACAACACATTTTTCCAACTTAAATCCCGCAAACGGTTTGAGCTGTGGCTCGACGTGCTATATATACATGTTGATTTGTGGACTACAGATGAAGTTGATAGCACGTCGTGTGACAACGTGCTAACAATGTACTGGGCACGTCCTCAACATTTTGTACCGGGCGGTCCCTTAGTACGTTGTGATATAACGCGCTGGACACGTTTCTAGCACGTTATGACGCGATGTGCTAGGTACGTGTCAAGCACGTTGTAAGCACGTTGTGGTACGACATGCTAACAACGTTATCTGGAGCTGAATTGACATCGTGAAGTAGCTATGGAGGTTATCGCAACGTGCAAACAACGTTATCTGGAGCTGAATTGACATCGCCAAGTAGCTATTGAGGTTATTATAATGTGCTAACAACGTTATCTGGAGTCTACATATCAACGTGCATAGCACGGTGATATGTATACAAATGACCAGACAAACAAATAGAATCAACGCCAAATTGCTGGGAAACGCTTCCCAAGGTGAGAGTAAATATCTGCTCTTGTGCCCAGCATCTCTGCTATGGAGCAGACCCAATCCGGTGGTCGAGTCATAGCCGGTTTACCATGTGGAATACTCGGCGGTTGCCTTCGCCTGGATTGGCCGAACAGGGCACATCCCCCTTCATCGAGAGGTCCCCCTTGCTCCTTTGTCCCTCCTCCCTCGCCTTGCTGTGCTGTTCTTTTTTCTTCGGGTTCCACTTGCTGACCTGGATATGCCCTCTTAACTTGGCCAGCATCTTATCTCATTTGCTTGTCTCTTTGCTTCTTCTCTGTGGCAACCTGCACCCTAATCCGGATCCTGGGTCTTGCACCATCTGCTCATCCTAATTTCTCGAGTGTGGGGACCTTCCCCTTTGGAAGGTGCAGGCGCTGGGTACATAAGCGCTGCTCGTGCATCGCCAAGCCCTCCTCTTACTCGCCAGACTGGATATGCCCAGCTTGTGCCATGGGTCCACCGGTCACTATGTCCGACACCGAGTCAGCTTAAGCCCCGCTTCTAGCTTAAGCAAGGACGGTACAGTTGGTTTCCTGCGGTATAACTGAAATGGCTTACACCATGTTAGAAGTGAACTGGAAGACTTCCTGGCTAAGGAAAATATTCCAGGAGACTATAGGCTCACTCGCAAAGTCTCCTCGCCATCCTTTCATGACTACAATCTAATTAGGGCAGATCACCCCCCGCGGGGGAGGTTTGGCGTTTCTAGTCCTTCACACTGTCTCCCATGAGAATATCGACACTACTCGTTTGTTTCTTGGTGATGACACTACGCAACATCGTGGCAATAGTTTCATCCTGGACAAACCCCTAATTGTTTTCAACATCTACATTCCTCCCACTGCATCGTGCCCTCTAAATTAGAGGACTGACTTTTCCTATGGTTGTGCTAGTGGCCTGCTGGTCAGTTGGCGTACAAAATTTGCTTGGGTTGTTGTGACGCCCTCTTGTCGGTGTCACACCATTTACAGTCTGCACTGGATTGTGGGTCGGAGGCACGCCTTGGCCAGTTGGACTTCAGCGCTGCGTTTGACAGGGTTGACCACAAGGGTCTATAATACAAGCTGGAGTCCTTTGTTGTGGGTGGTAGGATTTTGTCAATCATTTACGATTTTGTTTCTGAGCGGACGCAGAGTGTATCAGTTGACGGCGTTTAGAGCGCCTCGGTTGGTGTCTGGCGTCCCTCAGGGTAGTGTGCTTGGCCCGCTGTTATTCGTTCTCTATGCTAGTGACATGTTCTCTTCGCTTGAAAACACGATCAACTATGCCGACGATTCCACTTTGATGGCAGTTATACCTGCTCCTCGCCTTCGTGATGCTGTTGCTCAGTCTCTGAATAGGGATTTGTCACGCATTAGTGCATGGTGCTCGGCCTG
>LQNS02277097.1:2171968-2184326 GCA_001587735.2 Parhyale hawaiensis | reverse complement strand
CTTCGCTTGAAAACACGATCAACTATGCCGACGATTCCACTTTGATGGCAGTTATACCTGCTCCTCGCCTTCGTGATGCTGTTGCTCAGTCTCTGAATAGGGATTTGTCACGCATTAGTGCATGGTGCTCGGCCTGGATTATGAAGCTGAATGCCAGTAAGACCAAGTCGATGATTATCAGTCGGTCTCGGACACTTGTACCGCAGCATCCCCAACTGGATATTGATGACACTTAACTTCAAGAGTCTAGCTCCTTGGAGATTCTTTGTGTTCTCTTTGATGAGAAGCTTACGTTTGAGCCGCATATTAGGAGGTTGGTGTCACGTGCTTCCACTAAGATTGGGCTCCTGCGTAAGGTGAATTCTGTGTTTGGTGTTAGGTTGTCAGCGGATGTTTTCATACTTGTTTGCTGCCTGTGTTAGAGTATTGCTCACCGGTCTGGGCTTCAGCTACTGACACTCACTTGCGTCTGTTAGACCGACTTATTAGTTCAGCCAGCACCCTGTGCGCTGATCTAGTGCGATGATAATAATCTAGTGAACCTAGTGAAGAGTCGCAGAGCTATGTATGTTTTATAAAATGTACAATAATGAGAGGCATTGGTTGTATTCTTCTCTCCCTGCCCTCAATGTTTTTGGGAGAGAGACTTGTGCTGCGCGCGGAGCGCACTCTTTCACTTTGGAGGCTGTCAGATGTCGAACTAATTAGTTTTGTCGGTGCTTCGTGCCCTAGTCGGCTAGGATTGGGAATTTGTTGCCGGCATCGGCTTTTGGTCGTATTGACCTGCAGGCGTTTAAGTCAGCTGTTCATAGTTTTTTGCTGAATTTCCTTTAGCAGCGTTTTGGGCTTCCCGGTGTGGCAAGATGCTTCATTTGGGTTGTATTACCTGTCCGTGGCAGCTCAAGTGTTAAGTTTTAATAATAATAATAATAATAATATTGAGGATGATGTCATCGTCCTGGGCGAAATGAACGCCCATCATCCCGGACGGTATAGTGCTTCGAAGTGTGGCGGAGCGACGGCCAGGTAAGAGGACCTCTTCGAGACACTCTCCTCCTCTTCCTTATGGCTTCTAAATGAAGATACCTTCAAGCGGTTGCCCATAGTGGGACGTCCGTCGTCGTATCAACCATCACAACTCATCTGGTTCTCTCGGCCATTTGGTCAACGTGCATCAAGCTAAATTCCGACTACTTACTTATAACGATTTCGCTTGAACACCTTTCACCTCTTGCCCCTATACTCCGGAAAACGTTTAGCAAGGCCGATTGGTTGAGTTTCACTCAGCTCACCGAACTAAACTTTCGTGAGTTGCCTCTCCCCACCTCCTGCGCCCAGGCTGAGCAATTCTTCAGGAGTAATCTACTCATGGCATCGAAGCGTTTTATGGCGACGGGATGCCGACTTTTTTATCCCTGCTTTCTCGGAGAAGACCAAGGGTGCTGATCTAGGAGCGGGAGCAGCTTCAAACTCGAAACCTTCCTGATCTTGAAGCCCACGCAGCGAATGTCTTTTCGGCCTGAACCAGGAAGGCTTGGATCGACTCAGACGAGCTGTGCGATCACAGATCCCACCGCTGTCGACTATGGAGTCTTCTTCTTAGCTTGTCGGGTAAACGCAAATCAGCTGCCCCCAACCAATTACGTTCGATCACTCAGCTGTCAACTGGTCTTAACTAAGGTGGCCACCAGTTCTTCCAAGCAGTTTATGGTGGGGGTACACCCAGGACCACATCCTCCACAGGACCGGGCTCTTACTAAAGAGAAGAATTCATAAGCTGCCTCATGACTACGACCTAGATTTTTTCTACCTCCATGCAAGTAAAAGCCACCGGCCGACCCTCGAGCAACTCATCGGCTGGGGGTTCCGATAGACTTACTGCCTTACACATCAAGCACCTTGGCCCCCCACAGGCACTCCTGACCGCTGTTTCAACCTATCCTTAGCGCATACCAATCTGCCGTGCGTCTGGAAGACCGCCAACATTATCTCTTTTCTTGGGCCTGGCAAACCACTCTCCGGCAGTAAATATTACCGTACGATATCATTGCTCCATCATGCGGTAAAGATCCTGGAGCGTTTGCTACTTCAACTCCTTCCGGAGTCCTTGGAGCTATTCGACTCTCAATATGGGTTCCGCTTACTACAGTCGACCGCCTCAGCCCTCCTGCCTCCCCCTCCACAGTAGCAGCAGACTAAAGCGTCTGAAAGTGACTCTCAAGGCCGCAGGCTCGAACCTCGTTCCCAGTTAGGCAAGTTTTTAGCGGCACTTGATGTCATCAGTCAGCATCCGGTTTGCGTACTGCTGAGAGTTTACTGACCTTCCCCAGCAGTGGAGAGGGTTGGGGGTCGCAAATTGTCGCATGCAGTCTTCCGCCACTGGCACCATACCTCTAGACTACCTGTGCTCGACTGCAGCCGTATACTCCTCTGGGGCCTGTTGGCCTATATCTGCAGCACAAACCAGTGCATACAAGTTTCCCAGTTGGGGTCAAGTTGACTTTACCTTTATATAGTTAAAGGATTTAGCCAATATGAGCCACCTACTCGAGCGATAGCTTTAACAGTGGACTTCTCTAAGGCCTTTGACACGGTCTCCTACCACCACCTGCTCTCCAAGATCCCACGTTCAAGCCTACCTAACAACCTCATTAGATGGATCTCTGCCTATCTACGAGGGCGCCGCAACCCCCGTCTATGGGTGGGCAAATGGTTGCCTTTCCACCCCCATGCATGTGGGAATTCTCCAGGGTTCCATTATCTCGCCGCTCCTTTTTACTTATTACGTTAGCGATTTTCTCCAGATTGGTGATGCCACTTCTTGGTTAGCAGACGACTTTACCGTCTGATCCTCTGCTGCTCTCGTTCTGGAGGCAGCGAGGGGCCTGTCAGAGCATCCTTCGACAAACGAGTCCTATATAGGCCTGGGAGAGAACCTTGACTGTTTCTCACTCTAAGACTCATTCAATTTTGTTTATGTCAGACCATTATCAATCCAGGTCGGACCTTATAATCGAGATAGGCGCGTCGTACCTCACCCTGGAGCGTAACACAAAAACCTTGGGACTGGTGCTTGACTCACACCTTACCTTTGCCGCTCACGGGCATATGTTCGCGACAGATGCTGCTCCCACTCGCGGATTCTCTCTGCGCTGGCGGGTGCAAGATGGGGCAACAGAAAAAGACTTTACTACTGACCTATCGGGCCCTTGTTTGAAACGTCATGCCTTACGCAGCCCCGGTTTAGTTTCTTAATGTCTCAAGAATTACCGGGAGCAAGCTACAAAAGGTGCAGAATGCATCACCTCCATCATGAGAACTCAACCCCACCAATTGGCGACAGTCTGGGGTTGCTGTCAAAACAGTATCTCCTCAGTTCATCGTGGGTACATCATCCTGCTCATGATGCTATCACGGCCTCTTCCGACCCTCGCCGTATTCGATACCCTCTTAAATCAAAATTTTAACCTGATATTGCTCGCCATACTAAACGGGAATTCCCTCCTCCCCCCCTGAAGAATACGGCACTACCTCGAGGTCATTACAGACCTCTGCTGTAGCAATTGCAGCGGTTGCATACCCTCCTCCACCCTACCAGTAGGATTCTCAGCTTTCAATGCCCACCTCCTCTCCAGACCTTTCCGATCTACCCTCTTCCAGCTACGCTCTGGCAACTGTTCGGCTTTAGCGGATAATGCTGTAATTTTTGAGTGGGATGGAGCGATGATCCCCCCTGTCAGCTCTGTGGACTGGGTGAGCAGACTGTTTGTCACCTTTTCTCATGTCCTAGTTAACCCACTGATTCTTCGGTGAATAGTCTCTGACTCTGATTGGGGCTGAGCGTTTTCTCGCTTCTCTTCCTCTCTTCGACTCCCCCCTTCCTTTTCCCAGGCCTCCTCCGGAGCCTCCTCCTTCTCCTCAACTTGGAATTGATAGACCCTGACGATGGCACGAACAACAGGGTTGACTATTGCGGCTTATACACTGAAAATAAATAGATTTTGCGATATTTCTTGAGACAGTATGGGTACAACTTTCAAGACATTTGCAGGTAGTCTGACGTAACCTGGAAGATAGTTTTCTGATTTATTCTTTGTTTAGTTACACTAGATTATCACTTGTGGAATGCCCATGGATAAACACAGAGTACCGTGTTGGGAGCAGCGCATTACCCCTGTTACTTTGTCTATATCAAAGGACTTTCCTTCTTTAAGCTCCTCTAACGTCTCAGCGCACGCACTTAAGCACATTTTCAATATCCTTTTCAATCACACTCAAGGAACTCTCCTCACCTCATGCTCCACTGGTGGCACAGCTTATGCACTTACCCGCAACTGCAGCATCCTCTACACACTGGAGGAGCTCTCCTTCGTCCCTCAACAGGGTGGCCGAGGCTAACATGCACTCGACGATGGTCGGGTCAACGGCTCGTCGCACGTAGGAAGGACCAGACTTAGAGCTCAATGTCTTGAACTTGATGAGTGCAGTGGAAGCTTTGCAGGACGCGGGGTAGGTGGACGGCTTAAACGACACCTGCAAGACAATGCAGAGTAGATGGATGACATACAGGACACATACCTAAAAAAATGCACGACTGCGGTGCACTGGGACTTCGAAGAAGTCCGGAATACCGCCAGCGGCCTCAAGATGCGTTCCTATGATAGTTTTGACTGATACGCTTCCCTATTACATGTCCACAAGTGCGGTGAATACTTTTCAAAATTTTAAAAGAGAAAGTTCATTTCTTATGGGATAGAACAATCCAGCAGTAAGCTTTAGGCAATTAAAATATGCGTTTGATGAATTTGGATTGTTATGTGAGTAAAATGTTTCCAGTAATCGTCTTGAAAATAGATTTGATTCATTACATATAACTTTGGGGACTATACATAGACTCATATTCATGATTATAGGCGATTACAAGACTACTAACTAATGATGCCTGAATATATTACTTGATAATCATTTCCTTTTCTTTGACTTTTGTGGAAGATAAGTGTTGCGACGTACAATCATGCAAGAAATCCAAACATACAAAACAGTGAAAGGCTTTGCCAGCATTATGAGAGGCGGGCGACAACAAGATGCAAAATGACCTATTTTTTATTTTACAACACTTAGATTCAACCCACCAACTTAAACAGTAGAAACTGTTGAAGTTATCAAGAAGAGCGGTAAACAATACCTATCTCCAACGCTTCATCTAAAACTACTCCTTTCTAATACAAGGAACGAACTGATCTATTGGATGCCTACGGCAAGTGATATGAGACGCTTTGCCAGACGACGGACTTTGTTGAGAGTCAAATAAAAGAGCAAATTCAAGATAAGGTCAAAACCAGACTGAAAAGAAAATATAAGAAAACTGAAACGCCTCGTGGCATAAGACCATCACCTGCAGTGGTGGCTAATTCAACGAAGTCATGTTTTTATGGCCAGCTAATCCTAGTTGTCATCCGCGAACAAAGTGAGAGAGGTGATAATGTTTTCGTTGAAGATTTAGGTGCATATATTTATGTATATGGATACAAAGAATCAAGTCAGGATTCGATCGGGAGACTTTGAGATTACCTGATTAAAGGCGACAGAAAGCTCATTGTTGATAATTTGTTTATTAAATTTCTCCAATTGCCAGACAATTTTTACATTGCTGTCGTTGTTGATGCTGCGCAGTAGCTCGACGAAGCTTGCCTCTACGTTTCGACCACGTCCGTAGTCATCATCAGGAGTTAGTGATGGTGGTGCCGGTGGTGGTAGCGGCGTTGGAGGAAGTGAGATGCCTTACATGTTATGACGGTGGAAGTTCAGGATGGTACTGTTTGGTTATGGAGCAGAAGGGCTTATTATAGGTAATGCGCGGTCAGAGACGCTGGGTTCGGCTTCTGATTGGCTGAGGAAGATGCTAGTGCTGCGAGTACAGGCTAGCGGTCCGCAGCTTCCCGATCCAGTGGACGCTGGAGCTGCTGCTAGTAACCAGTAGATGTAGCGTCCTGCTGATGCCTGTGAATTGGGAGTTGATGGCCGGTTTGTAAAGTTTAATGAGTAGTGCCTATTCCATGGGAAGTCGATATTTGTCGCAGTTTTTCCGTAGGATTTTAGTGTTACTGACCAGCTGTTGCCTTGTGATCTGCTGCTTATGAGCATTTCTAGTGTGAGACGCAATCCCGCCTGATCTGAGGTGCCTTCTGGATAAGGTTGTCGTCGTCATGCCGATGTACGAATGTACAAAGGCTTACGATGCACCTCCGATAAGGTGGTAGTCTGTCTCACACTAGAAATACAGTCAAATACTCATAATCAGCAGATCACAAGCCAACAGCTGCTCAGTAACACTAAAATCCTACGGAAAAACTGCGACAAATATCGACTTCTCATAGAAGAGGCACTACTCATGAAACTTTACAAACCGGCCATCAACTCCCAATTCACAGGCATCAGTAGGACGCTACAACTACTTGGTGACCAGCAGCAGCTCCAGCGTCCCCCTGATCGGGAAGCTGCGAACCGCTAGTCTGTACTCGCAACACTAGCATCGGCCTCAGCCAATCAGAGGCCGAGCCCGGCGTCCCTGACCGCGAGTTACCTGTAAGAAGCCCTTCCGCTCCATAACCAAACAGTACAATCCTGAACTTCCACCGTCATAACATGTAAGGCATCTCACCACCTCCAACGCCGCTACCACCGCCGGCACCACCATCACTACCTCCTGATGATGACTACGGACGTGGTCGAAACGTTGAGGCAAGCTTCGGCGAGCTACTGCGCAGCATCAACAACGACAGCCATATAAAATTGTCAGACAATTGGAGAAATTGAATAAATAATTTATCAACACTGAGCATTGTGTCGCCTTTAATCAGACGTGTATATTAGAAAAGCTGCTCCCTAAATATACAATTTTTGTTAATATAATAATAATAAGTGGTCGAATAAGTTGAGCAATGTTCATGATGTTTTGCAGGGAGCTTGGTGGGTCGCCCTCGATTCGACCCATACCAAAAAAACTGAAAATAGCTGGTCATAAAAAATGACAGCGCTGTAATTTGTTCTCCACCCAAAAACAGGTGGAAGGAGTTGAGCTACGTCCATGATTTTTTTTTTTTGCAGGGAGTCTGGTGGAATGTTTTCGGTGTGACGCATGTCAGAGAGCTAGGATTAGCTGGCCATCAAAAATGACGGCGATGAAATTTGCTCTCACCGCGGGTGATGGTCGTACGACACCGAGGCGTTCTAGCTGTTCATATGGACGCTGGTTCCAACAAGGTTAACACAATAATTACGCCCTTAGTATTAGACTCTTAATAATAACCTTGGATAAATAGAGTACCGTCCAAAACTCAGGGACAAATTTTCAAAACGACAAAACTTTTTTCTAACCATGCCAGGTACTTCTTCTGCTGCACACTATTAGCCAGTAAGATGTTGATTATTGTGGAAAAATTTTAGACTTGTATGAAATATAATAAAAAGTTATGAACGAAGAGCTTTTCTCTTGAAATTTATAACGTCCAAAATTAAGGGACAAACAAGAAGAAAATGCATTCAACTCAATATGTTGCTAGAAATATTTAGCAAAATGGTGGTAAGCAATCAATATTTGGTAAATAATCCCTTGCTTTCGATTACAGCTGCACATCGTCGACTACATGACCGAATGAGACTCTGACAATCTTCAACAGTAATTTTCGCTAATTCCACTTGAAATTTCATCCAAAGATCTTCCGTATTGATAGGGTTTCTTGCCATGACTTTCACCCCTTTAGTTTTCCAAAGATTCTCTTTTAGATTTAGGCCAGGACTTGGTGGTGGCCAATCTATACTTCGAGATCTTGCTGCTCAAGGTAACTTATGACTGTCTTTGCCTTGTGACAGGGAGCATTGTCTTGCATGAAGATAGGGCTGGGGCACCTGAGTTTACATTATTAGGCACGACAATACCCTCGACCAGATTTTTATACACCTGACCATTCACACCGGTTTGAAAACGAAAGAGATGACTTATTCTTTAAAACGCTTTTTTAAGACATCAAAAATGGGATCTAATGAATACTCACGAAGTTTATTAAGAGAGGTGATGTCTCTTGGCTAGAGAACATACCGAAAACCATCACGCTCCCACCGCCAAACTTCACATTCTTAGTACACTTTACACTTCATTTCTCACCTTCACGTCTTCTAACAAAGTTCTTACCGTCATTACCGAACAAATTGAACTTGCTTTCATCACTGAAAAACACTGTAGCCCAATTTTCATGGGACCAGTTGACATGCTTGTTTGTAAACTCTAATCTCTTTTTCTTGTTGTTGGCACTCACAAGCAGTTTCTTCTGTGGGCGTCTTGCAAATAACCCTATTTCTTCAAGGCGCCGAGAAACGGTCTGACGTGAGACGTTCATACATGTTGTGTCTTTCATTTTCCTACTTGTCGCAGCTGAGGACTTAAAACAATCCTTCAATGACGTACTCTGGATGACTCTGTCCTCTCTAACTGACGTTTTACGGGTCCTGCCGGCTATTTTAGGGGCACGAATGGAACCGGTTTCATCGTACGACTTCACTATTCTGCCCACAACACTTTCCGAACGGTGTACCATCTCAGAAATTTCTCTAATAGTGAACTTATTCTTGTGCAACTTGAAGATATCTTGTCGCAGGAATAATCAACTTTCTGACGGGGTGCCATCATGTGATGAACAGCAATGTTTACAAATGACAGTGACAAACTTTGTTTTCGATGTAAAAGAAAAAGAAATACGAACTGAATAAGAAATTAACTAAATTTTTCTTTCTCTTAGTTTTGGAAGTTATAAATTGAAAAAAAAGCTTTGCGTTCAGAATTTTTTTATTATTCTTCATACATGTCTCAAATTTTAACACAATAATCAGCATCTTACTGGCTAATAGTGTTCCAAAGAAAAATTACCTGGCATGGTTAGAAAAAAAAAGTTATGCCGTTTTGAAAATTTGTCCCTTAGCTTAGGACGGCACTGTAGAACACTCCCTGGCGTAAGACGATCTACCGCGGTTGAGGAAAATTCGTCCCGGTGGAGGAAAATGCGACACCGTCATTTTTTGTAACCAGCTAGGCTTAGTTTTTTGGCATGGGTCACATCTAGGTCAACCAACAAAATTTCCTAAAAATATTATGAAGATTGCTCAACTCCTTCTACCTGTTTTTGGGTGAACAGACATATATACATGTATGTATATTTCAATCTTCAAGAAAACATGATCACCTGCCTTACTTCATTCGCCGGTGATTAAACATAAATACTGACCAGTAAATACTATTCCACTATAATACTGCTGCTGTTGTGGTTGTTCGTTGCCATCGCTAGGCTATACCAACGCCAACTCGGGGAGGAGGCTCTGGGAAGCGTTGGCAAAGAGTTAGAAAGTTAGAGAGAGGTAGAGAAGTTAGGAATCGCACTGCCCCAAGTGGGTCCAGGGACAGACTGCTTACCGAAAGATCAATGAGGTCACTAGGACGTAAAGGATGGTGACCAACAGTCAGCAAATTCAATCCACAGAGCTGACGGGAGGGGTCATCAATCCGTCGTCCCATTCGGAACTTATATTCCGCTAAAACAACCGAACAGAGACGAGAGCGTAGCTGAGAGAGGGTTTATCGGAAAGGTCTGGGGTGGAGAGACTCATCCGCGCAGAGAGGAGGGCATTGATAACCTAGAACGCTACTAGGGGGATATGCAGTAGCTGCAGCTGTAACTGCTGACGAGTATAATGAAATCAACGAGATCAGGGAGCACATACATACTACCCACACTTTGGGGGGCAGGACATATTTACAAAAATAAATGATTAGCACATATTCACTCATAGCGTAGGACTGGCCGTTGTCACTCACATGGCGTCAGGACAGAGCATATTCACTAACATTCCGCAAGGGCAGGGGATCCGCCATACACATTCACTGACACAGTATAATGCACACAAAGGCTGCATCACTCACTCACCATCACGTCCTGCTCCACCGCAACTGCCTGCAAAGATAATTCAATTATTAGTTGTATAGAAAAACAAATTCCATTACGGTTATCATGCAAAATAAAGGACAACCACAAGCTACCATGCATTGGCCTGGCCTGTGTCACAGGATTGTTACCGAATACGACATGAAATCTTCCCAATTATTGATTCAATGCACTTTTTATGGTATAGTCTATCCTTAAGTCCACATGACATGGCTGAACAAATTCGTTCATTCATGTCGTATAGGGTTGAATATCAACGTCTCTGAGCCTTGAAACAGCCACTCATATAACGAACGCCGAGCTAATTTCACAAATAAAGTAACCGTCATTAAAGACACTGAATTCTACTGGAGAAACTTGAGGTATTTCGTCATTTGTCAAAATTACCCACTACAGTTTTTTGCATTCAACTATACATTTCTGGGTAACACCATACACAGAGGCATATCCCTATTGTGAATAACAGTACGTGGGCTCTACTTGCCGTACCCTCATGACCAAGATCGCTAAGCATGTAGGGCGTAGTTTTATGTCTGGCCTTCCCCTTTGTTCCCCTTCACAATTTTCCATGCGAACACATGCCGAAAAATGCAGTGTTCCAGTTCCTATTGGGAGCTTTAAAATCCAAGCAACGACTTCCTAATGGTATGATCGACGAATTTTTGAGTCCCTCTATAGTTTCAAATTAAAAACCTCCGCTAAATGATATTCAGAGTGCGTTTCCCCTTGGCATAGCTAGAACATAGATTTACCGTATGCAGGGCTCATAGTTTGCACTAGGCTTTTCGCTTTATCGATGCTTCTTTAGATAAACTAAGTAAATTATGAAGTAGGTATTAGTATAGGTGTTCTAAGATAGTTTTAGTTAAGCCCTTTTAAGGCGAAATACATTTTCGCTGTGTCGCGTGACCATTTGTATCAGGAAGCAAAGAGCTTAACGGGAGGATTCAAGAAAAAATAGCACCAAAAAGTGACGTCATCATCGACAAATCTACGGCTGAGCAGCCTAGGAGTATTTTAACTAATTTCACCAGAAAAATCGTCTTAAATTGCAAAATTTATCTCTAGCGTATAAATAAATGAAGATAATACATACTAATTTAGCAATTAACTATAGAAAATTGTAGTGCATGTTGGTGGAAACTTTCACAATACTAGCGCCGAATTTGTACCCTTTCGGCGACTCAATTTAATTTCTTTTTCTTGATTGAAGCCTGATTCACACTTCATATTCACTTCACAGTACTCTTCACAGAATATATCTATTCCTTACCAGCATATATAAGCACCATTATAGCCAGTTCTGTACGCTATAGAAACCACAGTAACAGTTAGCCATTGCCCGAACTTTCTGCACTTGGCGACAACATTTTTCGATATTTTGCAGCTCAAGTAGCTGGCCAGTCTTGAGCGGGAGACTGAATGAAATAAATCGAAAAAATGCGATGATATGTTCAAGAAAACCATATATGAAGGTCTGAGGCCTCACACCTAATACACTTCGACTCGTCGATGTGATGTAAATTTGCTATGTTCAGTCACAGCTATGTTTTATTTCAGTCCTATTGAGTCCTCCCGTTGCATTCTTTGCTTCCTGATTTGTATCAGGCGACTCGCTCCATTGTATCAGGCCCATTTTTCTGCGACTTGGGACGATTCGCTCAGGAGGAGTTGCGCTGCGACATTTGTATCAGGGTTGCCAACTGGCATATGTCACTGCCAAATTCGGTTATTGTTGACAATAAAAAGTCAATTTGGCAATGAAAAATTGTAATTTGGCAGTTGGCATTAACATTAGTGGTATTTGGCAGTGAACGCTATTTTTAGCATTAAACTTGCAGATGAGATAATTCGCATGACCATTTTGCATATTTTCGTAAGGATTGGCGACTTTTTTGACCTTGTGTTCATGAAATATTCCCTTTAGCCATGTTCTCCAATGTTACGATATAATGATACACATGAATACGTGTGTGATATGTCGTCTACTTTAATTGGGTAATTAACTGCCGCGTGACTAATTGATTAATTAATTGCCGTGTCAAAGAAAAATAACAATGCCAATAAGTAATACTTTGTGCAAAATATTTCTTACATAAATAACTGCTTAATTGGGGAAAGACTGGGGACGAATCCTTTGGAACAAATTCTCAACTCTAATGAAGTACAAGCGAGAAAAGTGACCATCGCAGAAGGGTGCCAGCACGAAGGTAACAGCATATCGCTTACACGACGGACCTCAAGAAACACGAGCAGACTCCAGTGTGGGAAAGCAGAAACTAGCCTATCGATTACAAGAAAGGCCATAGCTGCTGTGACAGTTTTGGCTTGGAAATTAATAGCCCGTAGACCAGAAAAATGCAGAC
>LQNS02277097.1:2137207-2170128 GCA_001587735.2 Parhyale hawaiensis | reverse complement strand
TTTTCAGTGAATACTGTGATATTTATTCCAATAAATGTTTGTTTGCTTATCGTGTGTTTCATTAACTTTCATAAAGGCAGAATGTCGTATCGACTTAGGTTAAGTTATTTGATTCACCTTTGACATAGCCTATATTGATTTCATTCATTCGTCAATCCAAAGAGTTTTAAAAGCATTGATTATTGATTTCATGATTGAATTTGTTTATTGTTTTCATTACTTTGATTGTCATTGATAATCTTGTGGGGGGTGGCTGGCCTCCCAATAATTATGGCGTCATGTATAACCTTTTATGTCATTTCATTTCATATATATACACTTCCCAATCAATTATGCATACATAAATATGTATCAATCAATTAATTATATATATATATGTACGACACATAAATACATTCCCAAAACGCCGTAACACCAAAATGGAGCATTGGACAAACCACGATGCTGCATCGTAGTACCTATCGTCGAAGATCGAACGAGTCTTGTTCAATCTTCGATCAAACCTGTTTGTAACGCAGCTGTTGCCGCGCTGACGAGCGACATCTTCACTGATTTCGCCCAGAAAAAGTTGTCGAATCGTTTGTCAAGTTGCGGGCGATATTTCAATGCTCACGTAGCGGGTGAAACGTTTTTGCAGCTGCAATGTCCTAGGATAAAGTTTATAGTTGTATGGAAAACAAGTTATAAACATTAGTTTAATTAATTTTACTGCGTGTCCACACGCCGTGTTTATTAGTCTATGTGCATGGTATTCAGCAACTGAATGATTTATGCTATCTCTTAGATAGTAGTTAAGTGTGGTTGGGTTCGAAGAAGCTAAACTAAGTAGGTAACACTAAACAAGAAGTTAGGCTAAGTTAAACTACGTTAAGTTGGAATAAATGAGGTTAGAGTAAGTTTTTTCTTACCGGGGACTTTTTTCCGAGTGGATTTGTTTTTCCTTTGGGCTTTCTTCCCACCGGTATTTTTTTTTCCTATACTCCTCTGTAGTGTTATGGTCCGAGTTTCTGTAGCACTCGTACCTTTTTCTTGCCCTCGCTCGCCGAAGGTTCAGTGTAGAATTAATTTTGTCTTCCCTGTTTTCTTCCGTAAGATCAGGCCAGATAAGCGTTGACGTCGTGACCGTTCGCAGTTTCTATAAATTTTGTTGCCGGCCGTTCTCTTGCGCTCTTTGAATTTGCATCGTGATTAGAAATTTATTTAGCAAACAATCGATGTCCTCATCATATGGAATAAGAAAATACATGGTAGAGCCGTGAAAGAGAAATGTACAGAAGCACCCCCTAGAGCCTGGACTAACCGTGTAATAAACAAGAACCTGAAAAATTCGTATTCTACATTGAAATTTAAGCTAGAACTATTTATAAATTGTTTCACGATAGTAAAAGTACATACCGTATGTACCCTCAATAAAGTACCTTACTACTTTCCTCGTCACTTATAAGCCTCGAGACTAATTATTTCCTAATACCTGATAAGCCTTGAGGTTATTATTTCCCAATAACTTGGAGCTTTTGCCTGTTCTACCTCTCGATGGCACAATCGAGACTCATTTATTCTCTTTTTTCTCCTTTCTTCTCTTTTTCCCTCTCTTGTGTTAATCAGCAGGGCCATGGGAGGTTCGTGGAAGCACCCACATGTCCACCGTGACTGTCGTCTCCCATAATCTGGCGAATCTAGGGGTTGTGTTAGCCTTACTCAGTACGCAGCTCTGCCGAGTGGACCGTAATTCTGCCTAAGCTAATCATCTGTTTATGGGGTACATTTCTTCCATTTAGTATATATCTGTACAATCCTGTGTATTTCTGTTTCTATCTTCATTTTTCTCTAACTTTGTGGTTATGTGGAGCGTAACCCGGATTCAGGTCTGGGTCGGGGTGTCGTATCCTATATTGCAGTAACAGAGGACTGCATGCGAACCGCACGGGGCTTAGCTTTGTGTCCCGTGGTGTAGATGTCGTGTGTTCTTATTAGACATTGGTTACGAGTCGAAGGCACGACGCGGAGCTTATCTTGGCAGGTTTTCTGTCACCTTTTCGCAGGTCAGGAGGATTAGGGCCTGGACTCCGCGGCATGGCCGTCTATGTCCAGAGGGATTTTTTGCGCGTACCGACAGTCAGTACATAAATGCGCCAATCATGAGATCATGGTTGTGAAGTTGTGTGGCCGCCTGAATAATTTTTTTCTTTATTCTCCATATATCAGAGCCCCACAGCTGATGATTCTCTGTATGACTGTTTGCTGACGGCGATGGCCTCGGTCCATAGTATGAATTCTAAGTCAGCGTTTTTTTTGTGGCAGATGGTAATGCACACCATAGGGACTGGTTGGGATCTATGTCGCTGATTGATGGTGATGGCGAGGCTGCGTTGGACTTTTCCACCTTATCTAGTTGTGTTCAGCTAGTTCGTGGGTCCACGCATATAGCTGGTAATTGTCTCGACCTCGTCATTGACTTGACGACTGTGTCAGTTGGCTCCCCTACTGGCACTACTGATCTGTCATTACTTGTTGTTTCCCTGGACCTGAACTGGGTTATTACTGTGGTAGACGCCAGGAGAGTGGTGTTCGCTATGAGCAGGGCTAACTGGGAGCCTATTACTGGAGCAGTAAGGGCGTTACCCTGGCTCCAGATTATTCACAGTGAGAACCCTATCTCGTGTTTAATAACTTGACTGTGTTTGTTTTGGAGAGGTTTGTCCCAAGGAGTCTCATGAGGTCTCGGGACAAACCGTGGTTTGAAAACCAGTGTCTGTCAGCTTTCGAAGCTAAACAAGCGGCTTATCGGCCATAACAGCATTCGCGTAACCGCACGTTGTGGCTGACCTGTGTATGTTGATCGTAGAGCCGAGGCTAAGCATGTGTATGAGAGGGCACAGCGTCGTCAGAGGCAGTGTTCCAGAGAGTCTTGGCTCAGCATTGACCATCCACATCGTTTGGAGTGATCTTCATGTTTCAGTTTTCGGGGCTGAACTTTCGTTGCCGCCCCTTGTTGGTCCCAGTGGGGTGTCATTTCTGATCCTTTGGCTAGGGCGGAGGTTTTGTTCTCTCATTTTGACGGGAAGCAGAGCAGAGATGTGTTGTCATTGCCTTATGGATGCCACCGTGAAAATCGTTTAACCTCTTTGGCAGCACCATCTAAGGTGCTGCTTAAGGGCCTTTATCCTTATGGAGGTGTGGGCCCGATGGGCAAGTTCCCTCTGTTTTACAAGCTGTTTGCTGGCGTTCGTGCTCTTAACTACCTTTGATCTTCAGGCGCCTAATACTAATGAAAAATTTTCCCCGTTGTTGGCATACTGGGAATATTACTCCCTTTTCAAGGGTCCAGTGTCGTCCTATGTCGCCAACTACCGACCCATTACGCTGACTCCCATTTTGTCGAAGGTGTTCGAGAAATTAGTCGCCTGTAAGCTTGATCGTTTTACTGGGATTACGGGTTTGCTGCCTGCTGGTCAATTTGCGTATAGAGCTGGTTTGGGTTGTTGTGACGCATTGTTGTCCGTGTCACACCATTTACAGTCTGCCCTGGATTGTGGGTCTGAGGCATGCCTTGTTTGTTAGACTCTAGCGCGGCGTTTGACCCGGTCAACCACAGGGTTCTATTATACAAGCTAGAGTCGTTTGGGGTGGGTAATACGGTTCTGTTAATCATTCGCGATTTTATTTCTGAGAGAACGCAGAGTGTATCTGTTAACGGTATTTTGAGTGCCTGAGTCGCGGTGGAGTCTGGCGTCCTTCGAGGTTGCGTACTAGTGATGGGGCGAATATTCTCAACCGCAATCGCGGCACCTCCTCACGTTTATTGACATTCTCAACCGCATCTGCATCCGCGGATACTAAGATGGTACCATCCGCAATTACATCCGCATCTGCGTTTGTCAGAACTGTAAAATCCGCAGCAAAGTAGGCGCGGATACGCAGGTTTATCACTGTACACTAAACTCATCCATAGTGCTGGAAACTGCATATTCTAATTTGGATTGAAGGGTGTGCAAGTGCTGTCTCTGTCTACAAAGCACCATCTAAGTTTTTCCCGTCATGTGTTGTATAAGCTGCCATCGTGAGAGGGGATGTGTACGTTTGTTGTGGGGCGAATATTCGCATCCGCGGAACATCCGCACCTTTTTGAGATTTGCATCCGCGGATGTCAAGATGGCAACATTCGCCCGAGCATCCGCATCCGCAGATGTCCAAAAGATTACAACCGGTCCATCACTATTGTGTACTTGGCCCGTTGTTGCTCTTTTGTATACTAGTAATATGTTTCTTCGTTGGAGAACGTCGATGATCAACTTCGCCGACGATTCCACTTTGATAGCACTGATACCTGCTCCCCGCATGCGCAATGCTGTCGCCCAGTCCCTGAAGAGGGATTTGTCACGCATTAGTTCATGATGGTCGGCCTGGAGACTAAGGCTGGAGTATCAGGTAGTACCACCTGATGCTCTTTTCCTTTCTTTTCTCTTCTTCGTCCTCTTTTCGGATGAAGCCCGCAATGGCGATTGCAGGGTCTGGAGCCCGTGGATAGCTGGCCGCTTTTGTAGCTATCATGAGTGTCAATTAGTTTTGTCTTGTAATTTCGTGATGATTTCTTCCATTGTTTATGGTGTCTGTCTATTTTTTTTTTTTTTTTTTGCGTGCCTGATAGTTAGATATCTGAACATGGATGTGAACCCCGGTCCTCGTTGTTCCGGGTCTCGCTCCTGCCGCATCTTATGCAGTAATATTCGGGGTCTATATGGTAATTTGGCTGAGCTCGCCGTAGCCTTTTCCACTTATGATATGGTGCTATGTTCGGAGACGCTCGTCTCAAGCCATCGTCATGTTTCTGAGCTGATGATTCCGAACTTTGAAAAGCCAGTGCTGCGGTTGCGAGACTCATGCCTTGGATTTAGGGAGCTGGCTGCTTACGTTCGAAAGGGTGTTTTGTGTCTAGGCAGATAGGCAGAGTGAATATGAGTGTCAATGTTGTGAGCTGATGGTGTTTTGAGTCTGTGGTTCATTCAGGAACTCTCATTTGTTTTCAGAGTATCGCAGCCCGTCTGCCGACGATAGGGTCTTTGATTGTTTCTTATATGCAATGGCTAGGATTCAGTCCAAGGATAGCAGTTCTACTTTTGTCTTTATGGGCGATTTTAATTGTAACCATGCGGAATGGTTAGGCTTTGGGATGACCGATTACCATGGCCATGCAGCCTTCGATTTCGCGCACCAGTTGAAGCGGGAGGCATATGCCCGTTGGCGTACTAGCCGGTCTGTTGCTGATTTTCATCTGATCAGGGAACTGCAGCGTCGAGCTGGTGGTACTTATGAGGAAGCTGAGAGGGAGCGTAATTTGAGGGCGAGGGAGTTGTTAGCTTCGTCTGTTAGCACGCAAAAGTGGTGATCCACCTTGAAGAGCGCTGTATTTGGTGTGAGCTCTTCTGTTCTCCTCTCCTTTTAATTGGTGCTGGTGGTGAGCTTGTTGCAGACCCCGCTGCCAAGGTGGAGTTTTGTCTTAGGAATTTTGTTGCGCTACTTTGATAGGAAGCAGAACCGGGATCGGCGCGCATTCTTTTAGCATGTGATCCTGAGTCAAGGTTCTTCGGTTTTGCTTTCAGATCTTCTGAAGTGCACCGCCTTTTTCTTGACCTTGACCTCTATGGGGGCACTGATCCATCGGGCATGTTTTCCTCTCTTTCTTTGGAGAGTGATTAGTGTGCTCGCAGCCCGCTTGCTTCCGTGTTCCGTCGGATGTTACGGCTGGGCTCCTTTCTGGAATGCTGGCGTGTCACTCATGTGACGCCTGTTTCGAAGGGCTCCGCTTCATCCTGAACCTCTGACTATTAACCCATCTCGATCACCCCTGTTTTGTCGAAAGTAAGGGCGTGGGAACTTGTGATGCTCTGCTTCATATTTCTCATGTGTTACAGCTGGCTCTTGACGGGGCTCATGAGGCAAGGTTGGTACAGCTTGATTTCAGTGCTGCTTTTGATCGCGGTAAACACCTTGGGCTGCTGCATAAGCTGAGATTGATGGGTATTGGTGATTCAGTTTTCGCGGTTATTAGTCAGTTTTTATCTGGCAGAGGTCAATGTGTAGTTGTTGATGGGAAGAGGAGTGAGTTGTTGGACACGGTCTCTGGTGTCCCACAGGGTAGTGTTCTGGGACCTTTGTTATCCATTGTATGTACAGCGTATCTGTTTGATCTTGTTTATAGTTTACTCGTTGGTTAGGCTGATGATATTAAATTGCTGGCTGTTTGCGATAAGCCTAGTGATAGACGATGATACACTAAATTTATAACACTCCGCGGCAAAAAGCTGGGCAAACACCAATGCAAAGTTTGGTGATAGTACATATTTGCTGCCTACTCGCGGCTCACGCTAAGTAATATTAATTCTACTTGTTATAAAGTCGGCAATCTGATGAGTACGAGGACCAAAGGATTGAATCCCAAAATGTAGAGCTAGGCTGAAATGGTTTAATAGGACGGACCTCCTCCCTAACTCAGGAAAAGGAGGGAACACAAAACGTGCGCACGCCCTAAGCTCCGAGCCAATACTGCCGTACTATTACGATCTACGCCTTACAGCTTAACGGATTACATTTTTGAGAATTTCGATTGAAGGCCGGGACCAAGATTTGTTTACATTCAGAGTGCCGATCTCTGGACACTTCACCTTCTAAGGCACTTCAGTAACCTGACATTAAGCAGACAATTCAACTGTACAGCGGCTTCTCTCGTCTAACATTGTAGACCGAGCTTGAAGGTGTAAGTACGTAATGTGTAAGTGAGTGAGACATTTATTACATTCCTATGTGAATACGGAGTCGTAGAAATCTATTTTTATATATATACATATTTTTTTCTTTTTGCGAATCTACGTTTTCACAACACCAAGGACCAAGTCGATGATTATCAGTTGGTCTCGGGCACTTGTACCGCAGCATTCGCAGCTGGAGATATGTGACACTTTGCTTGAGGAGTCTAGCTCCTTGGAGATTCTTGGTTTGTCTCCGATGTGAACTTACTTTTGGGCTGCATACTAGGCGATGGTTGTCAGGTACTTCCAGTAAGATCGGGCCCGTGCGTGAGGTGAATTCTGTGTTTGGTGACAGTGAGGTTGTCTGCAGATGCTTTTATGCTTTATTGCTACCTGTGTTGGAGTATTGCTCACCGGTGTGGGCTTCGGCAGCTGACAGTCACTTACGTCTGTTGAACCGACTTGTTAGTTCGGCCAGCAGGCTATGAACCGATAATGATCTGGTGAACCTGTCCCACGGAAGAGGAGTGGCCGTACTCTGTATGTTGTATAAGTTGGGCAGTAATGAGAGGCATTGGTTGTATGCTTCTGCCCCTGCCCTCAAGGTCTAGGAGAATTACAGGTGCTGCGGTCGGCGCGCACTTTCCACGATTGAGAATCTTAGGTGCCGAACTAATCAGTTAGGTCGGTGCTTCAAACCCTGATTTGTTGTTATTTGGAATTCATTGCCGTCATCGGTTTTCGGCCTGCAGGCTTTTAAGTTAGTTGAAATGTATTTTGTTGGATTTCCTTTAGCAGCGTTTTGGGCTTCCCGGTGTTTCAAAGTGCTTCATTTGGGTTGTGCTACCTGTCCGTGGTGGCCTGCGCGTGAAGTTTTATTAATAATAGTAATAATTATAGAGGTCCATAATCCTGGATGCTTGTGTAATCAATTAACGGCCATACGAGCCCCAGCATGTAGCCATATTCCGACCGATCTGGCCATATTTACTTATACGTCATACCTCATTTATTCCTACTTGATATGTATCTGAGAACAAATAGATGCCTGCCAATTTAATAACATTTGTACCATAACCTTCAGTAGCCGCTGACTGAAACTGGGTGTGCTTGTTTCGTGAGTGATAGTTTACTTGCTTGGGCTCATGAACTGGGTATTTATTATGTGTATTCTCTTTGAAGAATTGACCACGTGCATTTACCTGGAAAATTCTTTAGTTTTCATCGGCAGTACTTCGTAGATTCGGGACTCTCCTAGTTTTTCAACATTCCTTGTTCTCCCCCCCCCCCGCACCAGCTTCGGGACCTTCCTAGTTTGGATCTTTTTAGCTCGAGTTTTCCTTATCTAACAGCTAAGGTTCAAAGTGTTGTTCTCCTATTTCATATTACGATTTAATGCTACACTGTTAGCTTCTGTAATGGGAGAGGCTACCTGGGAGGCAGGGTTCGTATGTCTATAATTGTAATTGACAGTTTATATTCGAGCTTGGTAGTGCACTGTGTTTTTACTACGGAAGTTAGTCGGTGAACCTATCTAAACAAGATGTAGGCATTTGCGGTTCTCAACTGACACTGGTGAGAGACGTCATGTGTAGCCTGAATGCTCCAGAGCTGCCGTTGTTGCGAACTTGGACTCCTAGTCTTACACGGGTAACATACTTCCTACAAGGGAACATCAGAGTTGTCATTGGGCTTAACTTTAACATTACATACGATTTAAACTAGGATAGTGTAAGCACGACCATAATATATTTGTTAAGAAGGTTTAGTACAAATAAAATACTTATCATAAATTTTCTTTGGCAGAAAATTATGGTTTTCGTGGTCGCGGGGGTACGCAAGTCGGACCGGCGGCGGTTCTGCTTCCTACGGAACCTTGAAGCTGGTGCCGGTTCCCCGTGCCACGATGCGGCTGTAATCGATTTGCCGACATCTGATCAGTTTTTTTAACACATTAAAAACTAATTTTCGGTGTGCGATTCCTGCTACAGCGCCATGAGTGAGTTTCTCCACTTTTTCTGACATGGCGCTGCATACTAACACGACGCAGAGGCAGCGTTAGCTAGTTTGGGGTTCTCATTATAATATAATCTGCAGGTTCAATAGGTCCAACATAGGTCTACATCACGAAGGAAAATTGCGACAGACCTAAATACCCCTACCTTTTCTTTTTTTTTTTTTACTTACATAGGAATTAGATATGGTAGGGACAGAACGGAGAATTGGTAATGGTAATAGCATCTGCAGGTTAAATATATACCCCAGATAAGAAAATGATCAAAAAACTAAGTATCGCTAATCGTCTTCTGTCTGGTAAATGCGTAGAAAACTTGAACGCGTCGTGGCGTAAGACCATCACCCGCAGTGGGGCATCATCGCCGTCGTTGTTTTTATTTTTTTCGGCCAGCTCACTCTAGACCCTCAGGGGATCAACGTACTATAGACCTCCTAAGGGGGTCAACCCTGTTTTGCATATAAATGCTGAAAATAAATTCTGCAACTGAAAATCTATGTAATTAGCATTAAAATAAAATTGAAAAAATAGATATGCATGATATATAAGTTTTTATATTGTCGTAAGGCAAGATCTGCTAATTTACCCATGGAATTTCCCGCCAAAAGATTAAAAAACGTTTTTTTTTTACTTTTAGATTTTTGTACCGTTTTGAATTAAACTTGGTAGAGATATATAAATTCGGAAAAATTCCTGTACATTTTCTATGAGGAAAATAGGAGACGTACATGAGTCTAACACACATTCTTTTTTCGATTTTACATAATGTCTATCGAATTTCATGAAGATAGTCTCAATAATAAAAATTCATTGAAGGTAAAAAAACGGACTTCTCAAGAAAGCCCCCCAACCCCCATTCTACCCACGTATGGCCTTTCACATGATGGGGGATGCCCTAGACCAAGCTCCGTCGTGCTTAGTAGCAAAAAAAGTAATAATGAAATATTCTCTATTTTTGTGGTCCGGTTCCCTTAACTGAAGGTTTGCGTTCACTGGAAGTTGGAGAGGATTGAAAGAGTAAATTAACAATCTAACGGTAAGGCACCATTTAGATATGTTTAAAATTATGTTACGGCCAACATCGTGACTGTTACTGGTTGGTTGCTGGCGGTCGTGGACATTTCGATTATGTTCCGCTCCTGCTTTGATGATCCTTGGTAGAGAACTTGAACTGATTCTAAAGTTTTGTAAGGATTCAGGCAAAGATTGTGCACTTCTTTCAGATGACGCTGTGCAGGTTGGTGCTGACGGAACCGAGCTTATAAAATACAGTGTCTAGCACAGTGGTTCATAACATTTGTTCCCACACGGCCCTTAAGGATATATTTTTTTCCTTCCAGCCCGCTTAGTGTATATGTTGTGCGCGTTTGGTGGATTTGCGCGATCGATCGATCGCGCTGCGCGTTTGGTGGATGTTGTAGGTATTAGGCCGTAATTTCGTGTAAGTTGGACTATATTCGGGTTTAATGTCGGGTAGGTTAGGGGAGGCAAGGACTGTTTTTTTTTTTTTTTTAATTTNCGTAATTTCGTGTAAGTTGGACTATATTCGGGTTTAATGTCGGGTAGGTTAGGGGAGGCAAGGACTGTTTTTTTTTTTTTTTTTAATTTGAACGATCCGCCAAACGCCCAGCGCGATCGATCGCGCAAATCCACCAAACGCGCACAACATATACATATAAGTAAATGTGGCGCTTACATTCATAAGCACATTTATTGGCACTGTCCAATGAAACACATATTGTTCTTAAATTCATGTGCAGGAGGTGGGAATGAAAGTAAATTACATGCAATCATATAAATTTCCAGCTGTTCTTTCCAATAGGAGAATTTTGAAAATTGCTCTAATAAGGCAGTAGTGAGCAGAAGTGTGAATATTGCAGGTTGAAAATCATTAACGCTGTTTAGTATTGTAATCCATTCAAGGGGTGCATACTGTGAAATTCTGGTTTGAAACCTTCTGACCTATACACATTCTAAGAACTTTGTATTCAAATGATGTTTGCATACTGCGCCTAATTTTGGTATTATTCCACTTCAGATAATTGTTGCAGTATATTTTCGTAGAGATGAGATACTACTGAGATGGAGAAGGTTAAAGAACACAGTGACGACCTCAGGAAACGTGCTGTAGCTTGTCATGTTAAGAGGGAAGGCTATGATAAGATTTTTAAAAGACATGATATTACAAAGAAGATGCCCAACAAGGTCATGTCAAAAACAAGATAGGACATGGAAGAAAAAAGGGTTTTGTCCGAGAGAACAGAGCGAAAGATAGTTAGATATTCCAACCAAAATCTAATGGCCACTGCAAAGCACTTTGCAATTGCTCAGTATGATCCTGGAGCCAATGCATCTCGAGATACAGTTCGGAAAGTTTTGAAGAGAACTGGATTGAATACTTACCGTGCGAGCAAGACCCCATTGCTCAAGCCTGTATACTGTATATTGCAGCATGGAAACAGTTTGCAAATCGTCACATTGATTAGGTATTACCCCCTGGGTTGCAGATTTTGTGATCGGACGAAACAAAAATGGAACGCTCTGGGCATAATAGTGTTCCACATGTATGTATGCAGGAAATCTGGCGAAGCCTTTTTGCCCAAAGCACCGTACCGACAGTGAAGTACGGTGGTGGAGGTTTGATGGTCGGGGGATATTCTGCGGATCAGGACGCCTTGTTATGGTCAACGGTATCATGAAAAAAGAAGATTATGCTAACGGATAGTCCTTCGCTTTCATCATCATGTAGATATTTTGTATGATAATTTGAATCAGCGAAGCAACTGTCACTGGGTCGACGTTGGTGCTCCGTGAATGACAACGACCCGAAGCATTCAGCTAATTTGACTAGAGAGTGGTTGGAGAAGAATGATAATAATTCTAGTACCCAGACTTAAATCTAATAGAGAATCTGTGGATAATATTGAAGTTGAGAGTACTAGAGAATAATAAAACAAAGAACCTCACTCCATTAGACGAGATTTTTGTGGGAGAGTGGAGTAACATTGCTGCTGGGGAATGCTTCAAGTTGGCGGAAAATTGTAACAAAAGATAACAAGTACTTGAGGCAAAAGGTGATACAATCGATCATTAGAAATTGGGTGCCAATAATTTTGAACTTGTAAATTTAAAATATTAATTTATTACTTCTTTATTACTTATACAATTGGGAATCCGATTGATGCATCGCAAAGAACAGGTTGAAATACATATGATTGTATGACCGTAGCTTAAAACAGAAAATAACATTACCGCAGAGCCCCCCCCCCCCTGGGATCAGCTCACACCCCCTCCACATTAAGAACAACTGGTCTAACACCTGCCAACTGTTCCACGTGAAGTTCAAAAATCAAACAGAGCCTCTTAAACTACAAATTCCCATTGCAGGTAATCCATGATGAAATTCGACGGATTAATGATGCCAAGACTGACCCAACAGGCAAATGAAGAACGAAGAATGCAGTCACATTTTACTATGAAAGCCAAACGACAAATAACTACAAAATAGAAGAAAACTGCTGAAAACAGACGTCAAGCAGAACAGTAGCCCAACAAAGCAAGGCAGCCGCATCCAACTCGAAATTTACTGCAAGATCAGCAAAAGTAAAGCGCCTCCTGATAAAAACAATTCTCTCAAACGCACGTACGAGCCAAGCGTTGTATGTCAGCATGGCTGCTACAAGGGTGGGTGTAGCATGCAGAATAGCTAAATAGGTGACCCCGAACAGACACTGCAGGAGAGGTTCCGAAAGCACCAATCAGTACAACATCATCTCGAAGGTCACATCATATAGGATTTTAGAAAAAGCTTCGGTGAAGCTTGCCAAAGGAAAACGTCATCTCCGTTTTTACGAAACGTGTTTACTATACACTAGAGCACTTTTAGAGCGCACATCGATACAAGCTAGGCAGCGTTATTTGAAAATTTTAAATTAATTCGGAAACTAAAAACTGATGTTATTAACACAAAAATATGTCATTTCTATTTTTGGCGGCTATAACAGATTCTGTCATTTTCTTGAAGATCCCTTCATTACTTTACGAACGATGTTGCTAACAAACATTCTGCCAAGCATTGATAAACACACGAACAGATCAGCCGATCATCACCAAAATTCGATCATTTACCCTTCGTGCTGCACCTAACCGCTAACGTAAATTTCACAAAAATCCATTCTTAACTTTTTTGGGATTATTTTGCCATCAAACATAAAATCAACCTCGGAAACGAACAAACATGTAGATCATCACTAAAATTTGATCAGCCTTTCTTAGAGTTGCATCAAATAACTCATGCGAAGTTTATAAAAATCTCCTTATAACTTTCCGAGTTAATTACTGACAAACATGAAACCATACAGAGGCAAAGACAGAACGAACAAACAGATCATTGTAAAAATTTGATCATTCACTTTCTGTGATATACCTAACTACTCATGTAAACATAATCGAATCCGTTAATAATCTATTGAGTTATGGTACTAGGCCAAAAAGAGGTTGACAAATAAACGGTAAAATGGCTCCTAAACATAAGGTAATTATCTGTTACTCCTAACATGCTTAATAACTCCAGTAAATTTTGGAACGATCCTTCCATAAGTTTCTGAGTTATCTTGGCGACAGACAAATGAACAGAAATAGAGAGACAAATTCGACAAAAACATTACCTCCTTTTCGGACGTAATAGGTTGCAAGCCGAAACGTAGGTAACAAGAAGCGAGAAAACAGCGTAAAAGTTAACTATAAGGGTATAATGCGGCCATAGTAGTCGTGGCATTTGTCAGGGTAGTGTAATTCAGAACTTTAAACATGCAGCAGAAGAATAGCCGACTACCTATCCTTGATTAGCTGTTTACGCTCTCAGTGTATCACGTTTCAAGGGCATTTCAAGTTACTATCAAAGTAAATATTTTCTCCAGCATTTAGTGCAGTGGGAATGTGTAACATGTATGATTACGTTTACAGCTAAAATTTCGCCACTGCAATAAAAAGTATCGCTTTCCTCTGTGTTATTGCCTTGCTACAGCTCGCGGCTATGTAACATAGACTGTCGCCTATACGGTCTTGTTTTACTATTGAAGGCATCAGATATAATATTCGAAAGAACTTAAGAGAATGCCCCGTTAAAGCTAACCATATTTTCATTATACGTTTTCTTACAATGTTAGTTTCAGCCAACGAACTATCGGCGAGAGGTCCAGTTTTCAAGCCGTTCAACTGCTTACTGATTTTCGTGCGGTTTCGTTTGTCCAAGACCATTTATGCATGCTTTTTTTTTAGAAAAAAAATAATGAGTAATTTCAATTTTTCGGTCTGAAAACATTGTACCAATTGCACATTCTTATGGCTTACGGTTGATGAATTTACTATTGCATCCGCATTTGAATAGATCTCTTCAGTAGCATCAATGTTTTAATAAAACCCCACACTTTCACTGTTCTACGATTTCCAAGTTCAGAATGCATACCGACATACTGACTCCTGCTGGTCATATTTATTTTTAATATGCCTCATTTTAAAAATCTCGGTTTTTACCACTACACTACATAGTATTAGAAATATATATTCGGTTGTAAAGCGCCCATCAAATTGTGAAAGCTTATTTAGTTTCTGACCTATTCACTACAGTATTTACCTCCACCAAGGAGGTTATGTTTTTGTCGAGTTTGTCTGTCTGTTATTGTTTGTCTGTCGCCAAGATAACTCATAAAGTTATGGACGGATTTAAACGAAATTTTCAGGGATTGTTAGATATTTTAAGGGAAACAGATGATTAACTTTTGGTGAAGATCCGTTTGTTTGTTTGTCGGCCTAATTTTTTGCATTGCAATAACTCCAAAAGTTATGGACTGATTCTTATGAAACATACGTGAGTTGTTAGGTATATTACGCATAATAAATAACCAAATATTTGTGATGATCTATTTGTTAGTTTGTTCGTCGTTGCGTTTGATTTTATGCTTGTTAGCAGAAGAATTACAAATATATTAATGGATCTTTAAGAAATTTACAGAGATTGTCAGTAATGTTAAAAGACGTAATTGATTCAATTTTGGTGATGATCGGTTGGTCCGTTTTTGTGTTTGCCCAATGTTTGTCGGAATGATTGTTAGCAGCATAACTAAAAAGTTATGGTCGGATCTTCAAGAAAATTACAGAAATTCTGAATGGTGCTAAAAGGCACAGATCATAAAAGTTTGGTGTTGATACAAGGAAAACCAAGGTTTCAGAACCAATTTAAAATTTTCCTTACCGCTTAGGTATGCGCTCTCAGAGTGCTGTACTCTAATAATGTACTGGAGAACTTGCAACGCATTAGCCATCATATGTACACATGCACGGGTACATAGTTTGCTATCGTTCTATCAGTACATAGTACAGAAATTTGACTTGGAAACTGACCACCTCTTTGGAAAATTATTGTTCATTGTTATCTCCGCCAAGGAGGTTATGTTTTTGTCGTGTTTCTATCTGTTTGTCTATTTGTTTGTCACGAACATTACTCAGAGTGTTATGCACTGATCTTTGCAAAGTTTATAGGGCTTGTTTGGCATATTAATAGTAACAGATGATTAACTTTTGGTGAAAATCTGTTCATCTGCTTGTTTATCTGCTTATATTTACTTAGTATCATAACTCAAAAAAGTTATAGAAGGATGTTCATCAAATTTACATGAGTATTCGGGTATATTACAAAGAGTAAATGACCAACTTTTGTGATCATCTGTTTCTTGGTTCGTTTGTCGCTGTTTGATTTTATGTTTATAAGCACAATAACTCAAAAGTTTATGAATGGATCTTCATGTAATTTACAGGAATTGTCAGTAATGTTTAACACAAATATTTAAATTTTAGTGATAACAGGTTGGTGCGTTTGCGTGTTTGATTTACAGTATGGTTGTTCTAATGTTCGTTAGCAACATAACTTGATAAGTTGAAAACGGATCATCAAGAAACCTGCAGAAATTATTACTCCTAGCAAAAGGCACAATGATTATATTTTGGTAATGATACAAAGAAAATCATGGTTTCAGAACTAATTTGAAGTTTTGTTATCATTGCCTCGCTTGGCGGTTATATGCGCTCTCAGAGTGCTCTAGTTATTTTTGAAATTCACCAAAGAGTAATTTATGTGCATTGCCGTAATACATTGACCTCCTAAGTGAAAAATAAGCTGAGTGAATAGCTAATTCACACTGGCATTCCTCCTCATCGACAGCATTTAATTTCACTGGAGTCGCTGGCGATGCCGCAAAAACTGGCAAACTATCCCACTTCTCTTTAAAATAGAACTTGAAGTCGGTTAAATACTATAAAATCTAACCTCATATTTTGCCATAATAAAAACATTTCACAAAAATGCCTATTTAAAAGCTATACCATACCTGGATAAGGCCTCCTAGCGACACGATCACGAAAAAGGCAAGTTTCGAGTAACGAGTAGACGACATGGTTATGACTATAAAATAGACCACTGTCGCTCACTACACCAACACACTACCAAATGAGAAGCCG
This sequence comes from Parhyale hawaiensis, assembly GCA_001587735.2. NCBI lineage: Eukaryota > Metazoa > Arthropoda > Malacostraca > Amphipoda > Hyalidae > Parhyale > Parhyale hawaiensis. The sequence goes on along the minus strand of LQNS02277097.1, from coordinate 2,153,853 downwards.
TCCGATGTTGAACTGCTCGAAACTTGTGGGACGGAAGCTGCACAGATTGTGTCGCAGCTGTGGCTCACTACAGCGCATCAGGTGCGTCCTCATTCCCAATTAACACAAACGACCGTTCGCTTAGCATGAAAGAATTCGTGTAATGCTGCTGTCCGACTTTCTTTACTCTGTTCTTTTTTTTCGTTGCTAAGTACCTTGCATCCGCCGGTTGGGCCGCCATTGATGATACTATTGGCTCCTGTAAGAAAAAATATTGCCTCCATCTCACGGAAAAAAAATATGAGGCACTCAGCGAGCAGCAGTCATAATAAGCTCCGCAATATAAAATTTACAAAAATGCCTGGGGGTTTTCGCGTCTGTCGGACAAAGTTCTGCCGACGTGTTTAGCTGGGCACGGCGGTGTTGAGGCTTTATCCGCCACTTCCCAGCAATATTTCTTCCATCCTTCGTCGATACGCTACATGCTATATGTAACACTTATAGGGCGTTCTCAGCTGACAAATTTATGTTGGTTGCTCTTACGTCGATAGCACGTCTCGTTTTGGAGGCTCAACGTGCTAAGCACGTCGATCTGTGGACTCCAGATAACGCTGTTAGCACATTGTACCGAGCAAGCTGTGAGACAGCGTGCTTACAACGTTATGACAACCTCCATAACTACCTGGCACTGCCAAAACAGATCCCGATAACGTTGTTGGCACGTTGTATCACAACGTGCTCGGCACGTTCTCAGCACGTCGCATCATAACTTGCCAGGGACGTATCCGGCATGATGTATCTCAAAGTACTAAGGGAACGCCCGACACAAAGTGTTAAGAAAGTGCCCATCACGTTTTTAGCAAGTTGTGATGCGACGTGCTAACAACGTTATATGGAGTCCACAAACCAACGTGCATAGCCCTTTGAGCCACAGCTTACAACGTTGATTCAACGTCGTGTGTTAGCGAGGTTTTCCTACGATTCAAGCAAATAAATTACTAAAAAAGGGTCAAAGATGGAGAAGCTGGAATTCGAGAATAATACGTGAATTTGCTATGTATGATACTACAGGGGTTTGGTAATGAAATACAACTGTTTGAGAATTTACAGCTTTGAATGTATAATAGGCGCGCTATAAGGAATTTTAGGATTTACTAGGCAAAAAGAAAATAAAGAAACAACCTGAAGAAACTCCAGCACTTGCCGCGAAGGGTACGCCTTAAGAGCAATAAATTGCAAAACGACCCCTGAGAAGCCGCATTGTGTTCGGTTGCTAGGCGCAAACCTAAGCGCAGAAACCGCGCAGCGGTCCTTTGGAAATTTGTAACGTATTCATTTGCTTGCCGCGAATCTAAATAACACGAATCGAATGCTCCGAAACCCCAACGTATTGGTTGGTAAACTCAAACTTGAGTAGGAGCTATAGAATACCATAACTTAACAATAAGTCAGTCATATTAAATTTTTAAACACTTGCTCTATTCATCATGTCATTTGTTTGTCCTTCTGTTAGTTTATCGATTAATCCATTCGAATTTCAATCAGTTGATCTATTTTGAAAGTTATCTGTTGCAATGAATTTATCTATGGTTGAGCTTTGATCAACATTAAAACGTTAATGCTGATAGATTAAGGGTAAACTATTGCAATGAAATCACCCTCACTATCTCCATGGAATAATGAATCCAAGCTATGAAGATGAGGCTAAGGCCCTGCAAGTCCGGCACTGACTAGCGGCGCGTTCACGCGTCATTCATATGAACGCCTCCACTCGCCCGAATATTTTGTGGCATATTTGTCAGCACAACTTTATGTACGCCTCAGAATGTTATTGAAATGCATGCCGTCAAATCAGTTTCCTCGGCAAGTGTCCCAAGGCAAGTTACGGATATCTTTTCTAATTTGAAGTTAAGTTGAACTCAGGAAGCAGTGCACTTCTCTACGGTACAGTAACACATTCGGACGAGTGGATGAGTGAACGCGTTGATATGGATGGTCTGTGAACGCGCCCTTGGTCGCGGCAAATATGCGGTGGGTGACAGACGTCCATACCAGCATCTAGCAATGCGCAGCGAAGCTGACGTCTGACATGCAGAGGTCGGCCAGGGGGAGCTAGCGTCAGAGCACCCGTCAGCAAAGACAAACCGTGTGTAGGGACGCGCTTCGCATACGAACCGTGTGTAGGGGCGAGCTCCGAAGACGAGCCGTGTGTAGGAACGAGCTCTGAAGACGAACCGTGTGTAGGGACGAGCTTCGAAGATGAACCGTGTGTAGGGACGAGCTCCGAAGATGAACCGTGTGTAGGGACGAGCTCCCTAGACGAAGAGCGAGACGGTGGCACGCTGATGACGCACAGCTTCACAGAAACAGCCTTACTAGCTGAGCGGCTTAGCTTGACAATTATGGTGTACTTTGTGAAAAAAACACGAAACTCATACTAGTGTTAGTTCACAGAATGAACTCTAATTATTATTATAAAATCAAACCAGACTGGCGACGTGGGAAAGCAGAAACTCCATGAGGTTGACAAACCCCTAAACAACCAGTCCAGCGAGTGAGAAAAGGGGGAACAGAAAGAGAAGATCCGAGATCACACAATAGCTCTGTTTACAGAACGTTTAAAGCTGCCAATACACCAGCAAGGACAGAACCATCAGGACGATTCCAAACATCTACATACGATGGAAAAAAGGAACGAGAATACTGGCCCATATGGCTCGTAACGGTTCCAAGGCAAACTCATGAAGCGCAACCAGTACACCGAGTGTACCACACCCTAACAAACGGCTCCAGAAGAATATCAGACAGTGGATGACTAGGCCAGTTATAAATTTTATACAAAAAGCAGACCTCCACCAACTCTGCGACGATGCGCCAGATCACATGGCACAACACCATCAAGCATTAACGCACATCGACGAACAACTTTGTCAAGCAAACACAGATGACAATCGGCAGCAGAACCCAAGACTACTGAGCAGTATTCCAGAAGAGGGAGGACATCGCAATTGAGGCAGAGACGTGTCACTTCTACAGAACCAAACACCCTCCAAGCACGCCTCATCAGACCAATTTTCTGCGATGCAGTGAGGCAACCGAACGAATGTGGAGCTCAAACGTAAACTTTGGATCAAACGTGATACCCAAGATTACCAAGTCATCAATCACGGGAAGTGACACACTATCCAGTTTGAGTGCAGGGAAAGGTCTTACTGTACGTGACCTGGACGTGAGCTTGGTCTTAGTTTTGCCCTCATTTAACCTCATCCCCCTCCCTTAGAACACCAGAAATCAATCATTTCCAAATAGTCATGAATGGATTTTGAAACTTCCAACCCATCACTAGGCTAATCGCAAACAACCGGCAAAGTAACATCATCAGCGTAACCAACAAGTAATTATTAACGAGATCAAGTAGGTTCGCTGTATATACAATGTATAACATAGGGCCCAAAACACTACCGTGTGGGACATCAGAAACCACGTCCAAAAATTCACTCTTCTTCCCATCAACAACAACATTGACGTCAGATAAAGACTGACTTATTATTGCGAAAACTGAACCACCAATGCACATCAATCTCATTTTATGGAGCAGCCTCAGGTGATTCACGCGATCAAAGGCAGCACTAAAGTCAAGCCGTACCAACTTTGCCTCATGACCTCCATGAAGTGCCAGGTGCAACTTATGAGAAATGGGAAGCAGAACATCACAAGTTCCCAAGCCCTTACGAAAACCGTACTGTGTTGAGTGAGGACACCCTGATTTTCATGAAACAGACCCAGCCTCGAGGCAACCAGCCTCTCATAAACTTTCGACAAAACAGGGGTGATCGAGATGGGTCTATAGTCGAGGGCTCGGGATGAAACGGAGCCCTTCGGAGCAGGCGTCACATGAGCGATATACCAGCATGCCGGAAAAGAGCCCAGCCGTAACATCCGACGGAACACGGAAGCAAGCGCTGCTGCGAGCACACTAGGCACCCTCCGAAGAAAAAGAGAAAACACACCCGATGGTTCAGTGCCCCCATATGGGTCCAGGTCAAGAAGAAGGCTATGCACTTCAGAAGATCTAAAAACAAAACCGGAGAACCTCGGCTCGGGATCACACGCTAAGGGAATGAGCACCCGATCCCAAATCTGCTTCCCCTCAAAGTAGCGCAACAGAAGGTCCACCTTGGCAGTGGGGTCCGCAACAAGATCACCACCAGCACCAATTAAAGGGCGGACAGAACAGCTCACACAAAGCACAGAGTTCTTCAAGGTGGACCATCACTTATGTGCGCTAACATACGAAGCTAACAACTCCCTGGACCTCAAATTACTCTCCCTCTCAGCTTCCTCATAAGTAGCACCAACTCGACGCTGCAGTTCCCTGAAACGCTAAATGTCAACAGCAGAACGGCTAGTACGCCAACGGGCATATGCCTCCCGCTTCAACTGGTGCGCCCTCCTACAAGCATCATCAAACCAGGGCTCATCGCCTGTCCTGGCCGCAATGAAACGGGAAGGGACATAGACGCTCACCGTGTCAGAGAAAGGCCGATCCAGAGTCGATCCAGGATTAGGAGACTCTCACAACACCCCAACGTAGCGCAATGATGGCACATAAGACGGGGTCCCAATTCACTCTGAACTTCAAAAATATTTCACACCTAACAGTGACTCTGTGAACCAGCTGACGGAATTGCAGTGTCGCAGAGAGGGCACCATGGTCCGAGGAACCATTGAAAGACGCTATGACACTCCAACCGAATCAGGAACATCAGTTATCAGCAGGTCAAGAACATCTCCCAACAAATGGGTGTGACCCTCAACCAACTGCTCACAACCAGAGACACTCGCGAAATCGAAGGCTGCATGGCCATGGCAATCGGTCCTCCCAGAGCCTAACCATTCCAGATGGTGACAATTAAAATTGCCCCTAAAGACAAAAGCAGAACGCCTGTCCGATGACTGAATTCTAGCAATTGCATCTAAGCAAATAAAGCAAATAAAAGTTCCTGAATGAGCCACAGACTCGAAACACCATCAGCTCACAACATGAACACTCATATTCACTCTGCCTACTCTGCCTAGACACAACAAAGCCATTTCGAACGTAAGTGCCAGACCCCAAAATCCAGGGCATGAGTCTGGCAACCGCAGCACTGGCTTTTAAAAGTTCGGGATCATCAGCTTAGAAACATGACGATGGCTTGAGACGAGCATCTTCGAACATAACACCAGATCATAAGTGGAAGAGGCTACGGCGAGCCCAGGGAAATTACCATATAGACCCCGAACATTAGTGCATAAGATGCGACAGGAGCGAGACTCCGAACCATGAGTACCGGGCTTCACTTGCACCTTCGGATATCTAACTATTAAGCACGCAAAAATAGTAAATAGACAGACACCATAAAAAAAGGAAATCATAAAAAATACGAAACAAACAAATCGATAGTCATCATAGCTACGAAAGCGGCAAGCTATCCACGCACCCCAGACCTTGCAATCACCAGTACGGGCTTTGGCCGAAAAGAGGAAGAAGAGAAAGGAAAGGAAAAGGGCATCAGGTGGTACTACCTGAAGGAAGAGAGAGAGATCACCTCTCAAGATCACCTTCTCAGCAGGAACTACGGCTTGCTGCAACATCCCATGCGGAAAGGCACTCTGGACTCTTGGGTTTGTGAGGCCCAAATTTATTGTGGCCGGCAGAGGGCCAGCGAGAATATACCCCTGTGTTGCCATTTGATTTTAATGGCCTAATTTAAAGTCAAGGGCTGCCTGGGCAACCGTAGCAATGCATGGGAGATGGAAAAACATTGCATGCACACATTGAGGCATTCATTTTCCACAAACTATTGTTACCAACACTGAACGTTTCTGAGACGCTCAAAATGAGGCCTGTGACCTCTGAAAAGTAGCAACTCACTCATATGCGAGTACAGAAGCAAAACAGTTACGTACATCATTTTCGAGCAGTGTAAACGCTCATTTTAGAATAGCTAAAGTAAAAGATAAAATTTTTTTGATGCACACCCTAACTAGGACGCCCAGGTCCACTCGTTGGTGCTGTAGGTAAATGTCCATTAGGGTTCAGAAGTGCACGACTGTACTCGACAAAAAATTACCTGAGCTATGACCTCAGCGATTGAGATGGAAGGCAACAGCTTTTGTAAAAAGTAAAGCTGCCTCAATCACATACTCCAACTATAAAAGCCACATGCACTGGTTCGTGCTGTAGATAAAATTTGGGGTCCAAAAAAGTATAGTCTGCAGTCAATCACGGGCTTTCTGAGCTACAACTGGCATGTGGATGTTACAGTTCGCGACATATTTGGAAGATCGGATTGAGATTTGTTTGATTCTGAATTGAGCTTCTGAAATTGACATAAAAAGGCTTCATAAACGATTAAGAGTTAAGTTGAGATTTTATCTGCTTCGAAAATCACAGTGATAAATATGGACTAAACGATGACACAGGTAGCAGAAGTTCAAGTTCGTTGCAGGGTGACAAATGTGCCTGGCAAATGAGGCAATATCGTCGCTAGGCACACCTCATGGTTCAACAAGGAGAGCCCAGCAGAGCAACTTCGGAAACCGACAGACGCATCGACGCCTCGCTCTCAGATGACTTGATCCTACCACATGATGAGATATCCCCAGTATTTCAGCCTACCTTCATAAAAAAATTCGGCCATTCAGAGCGTTTCCCTCAGACGTGAAACTCCAGAAACACCATTTTCGTTCAGTTCGCTACCCTCTCTGCGGATGTGATCGCATATGAATTTTGTGACTTAGTCCGGCCTCCAGGCTTTTGCTAAATGATTCAATACCAGTGAGGATTCGTTGCCACCTTCACTGGGACATTCCGTAGCTATCCGAATTTGACGGCGATATCGGTAAACACATAAACAACAGGGCATGTCCTGATGACAGTACGTATAAACATTCGGCGTCCCCGAGTACATCTCAGGCGTGGGGGAGTTAACTCGAGGTATTTAGTCAGCTCGCATTCCTTTTGCTGATAAACTTGTGGAGTATACCGGGTGATTCTGCATTCTCTGAACAAAAGAAAACAATTGGTTCCTTACAATGAAATAAACATATTTTACTCTATCGATGCATGTCCGAAAATGTCTAATCTAAAAGTTACGTTGAGTTAAAGTTTACGAAGCGGCTACGGGAAACAGAGGCCTAGTAAAACAGGTGCACATCTGCTAATTCACTATTTGGCAGTTGGTTCTTTATCGTCTGCAATTAGATACGCTGCAGAGTAGAGTGTTCAGTATAAACAAATGGCCGGAGTGCATCTTTATCTCTGCTGTAGAGTGCAGTAGTCACTTCCAAACTTTAGTTCAACGTAACTTTTAAATTATACATTTTTGGACGTACATCGTTGGAGTAGAATATGCTTATTTTATTGTAAGGATCCTATAGTTTTATTTTGTTCAAAAAGTTCAAAATCACCCGGTACAACTTGGAAAGGCTTTTTCATGTCAGGCAACCCATATCGATAGATATAATAGGCTAGGCAATTGATAAAAACTTGAAAAAAGTTGTTTAAAGTGTGGGAAACGTGAGAAATTGTAGGTATGACGTAAATTGTATTTTAATTGTGACAGTTATCACTAGCTGTTATCTTGCGGTGCAGATTTCAATTTTATTAACTACCGGCGATTTTCTGATATTATTGAATAAATGTTGAATATGAGGTAGGTTTAAAATTATTAGAATTATAGCAGGAATTCTCATGATTACGACGCAACGCACAGATGGAAGACATCTTTGATTCCCACACAGTCCCATTTCTAGTAAGCCAGCGGCCTCGGGGTAGTACGAATGCCGGAAACATTGATGTCGTAAGCAGAACATAAGAAATTTCACCTGGCTAAGAACTAGGGCATGCAATCTAACATGTTCACGACCACAGTTCACTTACATAGGATAGTTGTGTCAGATCCGAGTGTATGCGCTAAGCCCCTAAATTTGCAGGACAGTGACGTCAAAATTACGTCACGCCACTGTAACAGCGAGGAATCTTGCTATCTGCACAGTGGCGCGACGTAATTTTGACGTCATAATCTTGAAAATTTAGGGGCCTAGCGCTTACCCTCAAATTTGACACAACTATCTTCAGTAAATGAACTGTGTTCACGACTTACATCTCCTGAAATTTTCGTCGTTGCCTAGCTACTAGAGTGATCCTAGTAATTTCGTGGTCAGAAGCCCAGTGCACTGCACTAAGGTTCTGGCCAGCGCACCTGCAGCATCCTTTCTTGCAGATACAGCGTATCAACTCATAGCACCGAGCACACATTCCTCGCTGTTGTACAAATGGAGAAAACTGAGAGGAGCTCGTTATTATTCTGGCAGCTTGTTGATCTTAAAATATAATATTTACCTCCACCAAGGAAGTTATGTTTCCATCAGATTTGTCTCTCTGTCCGTCTTTTTGTCTCTATGTCTCTCTGTCTGTATCTCTGTCTGTCTGTCTCTCTTTCTGTATGTCACAAAGATAACACAAAAAGTTATGAACAGATTTTGACGAAATTTACAGGGATTGTTAGGTATTTTAGGAGCAAAAGATGATTAATTTTTGGTGAAGCTCCGTCCATCCGTTTGTTTGTCTGCCTCATTTTTGTCAATGCCATAACTCGAAAAGTTATGGACGGATTTTTTATGAAATTTACGTGAGTGGTTTGGTATATCACGAAGAGTAAATAACCAAATATTTGTACTTCTTGCATTGTTCTTCTATATTCATGCATGCCTTTCATAAGCTCTTTTTTCCACTGGTTGGAGATAATTCAGCAGATCAAAATCTTACCTTTTTCAATTTTCTTGTCAGAGTGTCAGATTTTTTCGCACGGCTACGGGACCCACAGATATTGATTAGTCGTTCATTTTCCTGCTCTCTTAGATGCGATAGCTATACAGCAAACAGAGCCAGCCAATTTCTTCAGTCAGAGCAGCCTGACCCTCTGTGGTCAGGATTCATTGTATTTCCTTAGACATCACACATTCGCTTGAAGCCATACGTACCTTAGAGCCGATATATCCAACACGGCCTGCTCCATTCTCTTGCAGCGTATCCCTATGAAGAACGCTGAGCGCCACGAGCAAAGCGAACATAATATGTAGTGAAAAAATCAAGAGCGGTTGATAAGAAAGGTGTGAAATGGTCTTCATATCTTTGCATTGAAAGTGACTTAAATTTTTCAAAACGCGCCAGAGAAGACAGTTATGGTTGAACTTCGCTCCTGCAAAAATCAAAGCTTCTTGCGAATTGAACTTCCCCTACCTTACACTGAAAAGCGTAACGTGCAGACACAGGGATGGACGTACGAATGGAGCCGCGAGCAAATCCTAATATAAAAAACGCTTCGTGTATTTATTTATTTCGTCTCCGCTCTTAAGGAAATAAGCAAAAATAGGCCGGGTTTTCTGGAGTCCGATTTTATAACTTGTTTTTTCAAGGTTCGACGTATAAATTCCGCAGATTGTCAACGAAGCACTCTAGAGGTGATGATTTTACACTGGCGCAGATAACAATTATTCCTTGTAGCTTACTGTCTTTCTTACTTGACGAAGCAGTTTTTTCTTCACAGGCCAAAATTTCAGCACTTGGAGTTGGAGTTGGAAATACTGAGTCAACGGTATCATAGCTACGGAGCGTTCACACTCTATATAAGCTGACTGAGTTGCATTCAATTTTATCGGAGTGTTTTACTCAAGGTTTTACTTCTGCCTGTCAATATAGAAGATACTAGACGGCCCGTGACCAGTTGGGTCGTCATCAAGATCGTCTTTGCCCCCTCCCAAAAAAAAGTGTTTATAGCTGGTCATGGACCACACGCTATTCGGCTGTCCACTCCTGTCTGTAAGGCTCACTATCAACAGATTCTCTGCTTCTTTAACGATTAATCAACACCCAGACTCTGTGCATCGTCAATTTATATGTTACGTATTGCAGTTGTAGTTCCCATAGGACCTTCGAATTTAACGTGCCTGTTCATGCAGTCGAGCTCAGGAACAACCGTATCACAGATACAATCGAATTAGATCTTCAACCCTTGAATTTCCTTCTATCTTAAAGTGACGAAACTGTCTCCAAAAAGAGACTCAAGTAAATAAAACAGTTAAGCTACTTATACTGGCCACGAATAAAGTTCCAATTTTCTTTGTGCATTCGGCGAAGCTACAAAGTGGCCGGTATCAACTTTACGACGTTCCATAGATATTCGTCTCAAACTGACTCCGGAACGACGACATGGGTAGAATGTATGGTGGACTAAAACTTCCCAGGACGTACCTCCACCATTCAGGCTTGAATTTCTTCCCATCTAAAAGCGAATTCTTCAGTGCAAACAAGCAACCACGTAGATACAAATCAATAAAATTCACAGATTTTTACTATGATTTAGATAAGGATGAGAACAAGACATTGGATCAATGAAGCAAATGAAGAAGCAAGTCAGAGAATAGAAGATCGCACTGGCCTACAAGTATTAGGCAAACATATAGATTATTGCGTTAAATTTTTCAAGTACGCGTCCACTGGTCGTAATATAGATTTATATATTTCGTGACCTCTTCTCACTGATAAAGGCGCAAAAAAGGCCAGGCTGCAGTTTTTCTAATTAAGTTGAGTTTTCATAGAGAGAGTTGACTAGGTTGCAGAAAATGGCTAAAGTGGGATCCTCATCTAAAATATAATAAAAACCGATGTGTGTTTGTCTGTTCATTATCTGTCCATTTTTTACAACGCTTTAAGAAACCAAATGCATCCAGTCAAGAGTAGTGTATAAAGCCGCGAAATACTAGTTTTTGAGGGTAACCTACCCACGCAGCTCCCCTCGCGCGTGAGCTTCCGGTTTATAACGGCCAATTCACTACCGGTTTAGCGGGGGTCTAGGGGGCACGCAAACCGGAAGTGGGCGGGGCCTGGGAAACCGGAAGGGGCGGCGCGATGACCCGGCGGCGCGAGGAGAACCTACCCTCAAAAACGAGTATTTCGCGGCTTTATACACTACTGTCAAGCTTCATTGAAAACTGATTTGTAGAAGATTGACGAGGTTACAGTTGGTGGCAAAAGTATCTTAATCAGCGACAGTTGAAATTCAAACATGAAGATAGTGAGGGCTTAGTCTGATTTGTACGAGTTATTACCTTCTCCATACTCGAATCTATGGTAAAGTATGGGGCCATCTTACGTCTGAATGCAATTCTTGCACAGTCGAAGTTCACTGCAGTGACAATATCTGAAGCTCCCTTAGCACTCTCAGGCATTTTGATTTTGATTCTTAGTTTTCCCGCCGATAATTTCGTGGCATCAATTATTGTTCGAAGTTTAAAGCAATGGTCGAGAAAACAGCTTTCACTAAGCAAAAAAAAAGTTGGACTTATATGATGTCCTACCGTATCCATGATACCAAATCGAAACCATTTCTTCCAGCGTTGCTGACCAGCTTGCAGAAACAATGAATTTTTCTATGTCAGAGATAGAGAAAGTTCGATACTCAGCAGCTATGAAGCCGTCGTAGCTCATCTCCAGGTGCTTTTAGGTTAGCACTTGTAATAACGAAAGTACGATCAATGGAGAAGGTCATCACAAATTTTTCGCTCTCATTTTTGACAGCGCAGGTCCTATAGTTTATATATAAATGAATCTTTCTGCCCTGCTGTCAATATTTATGTAGCTTAGCTAGAATGCATCTCTGTCAAATGATTGGTACATTGTGTTCTAACTGAAAACTTCTTATTTTTATCCTAAGAAATTCTTGCAGGGATGTTTACAACGCCTCGCATACTTCAGGGACGAGGATTGAAATGGTAGACATAGGTCTGCGAAAGAGATTCATCAACGAGTGATAACTGTCTCCTGAAAGGAAAACTCAGATTTAAAAAAAAAAGTTCATTATAAAGTTTTACATCGCATTGATTATGGATAGCTAGGCATATCGTGAATGCTTCAATATGGTGGTGTTGGTTCTCCAACTAAACTCCTGTGTAAGCTCTATGTTGAAGTTTTATTAAATCAATTCACAAATAAACCTCAAAGGATTTTAGCAGGGATTAGATATAGATTTATGCTAATCCTGATGTTTTACTACTACACTAGCTGCACCCGTGGAAATTCCACGGTTAGTGATGCTTTCACTTACCTTATTTAACCTGGGATGACTCTCATACCTTGACCCACCCCGTCTGAACCAAGGAGCTTCAATAGGTATTAGAACCTCTTGGTCTGAACTATCGTCGGCCGCTTAGCCCAGTCTATTTATCGTTAAGCAGTCCGTCTACCTTACATCTCGTCTAACCTTTCCTAGTATTTCGGTTTCGCCACTGAATCACGCATTAGTTCTGTAAGTAATGAAATCACACTTTTGTCTTGATAAAGAGAAAGAAACACGATGCTGCACATGCATTGCTTTTCTAAGCTCTGTTTTCCACAGTGTACACATCATTTAGCCCGCCATAATGTTGAACGTCTCAGTTTGTTTCTCAGAGTATCCGATTTTTTATCACGATTTCAGAACTCGTGTATACTGATCACCAGCTCATCACTTTTCTGCTTCGTTTAAAACGACAGCTGTGCATAATAATAGATAACAGGCTCGATCAATTTCGTCACTCACTAGAGAGCAATCTTTTGTTCTCGAGCTGTCATTCCATTTGCTCAGACATCTCACTGTAGTGGCGGATGTTTCGCTGTCCTGTTCTCAACGAAATTCTTGATCCCGCTCATCACTCTAATCACTACCAATGAATTTACTGTCAAGGACTTTCTCTCATCCGTCACCGAAATTTCCCAGCTGGATTATTCCGATGGCTTCACCATGGCTAGCTTCGATATAAAGTCGCTCTTTACCAATATTTCTCAGGAAGAAACAGTCAACAATCAATTGTGCCGAGGGCCCGAGACCAAAATGTGCATCCTCATTTTCGAAATTTCAGTTTATCAAAAATTATTGCAATCCGCTGTAAAGAACAATCTCTTCGTTTTCGCGGGAAAATTATACACGAAGATAGACGGTATAGCCATGGGTAATCCATTAGGGCCAACTCATGCAAATGCACTCCTCTGTTTCCACGAAAAAAGTTGGCTAGATGATTGTCCTGCAGCTTTCAAATCAGAATTCAATCGCCGTTTCGAAGATAACATTTTCATGATATTGGGCAATCCGTCTCATATTCCAAAATTTCTACTGTGGAGTATTGAAATGCGAGGTATCCATCGATTCAATTCACTTACGAAGCTGAAGTAAATGATAAAATATGTTTCTTAGATGAAACAGTGAGTAAAAGAATGGGCATTCAACAACTACAATGTATAAAAAGGCAACATTCACGGGTCTAGGTTTATGATTTGATTCTTTTGTTCCGTCTTATTTTAAAACTAATCTAATTAGTGGCATGGTCGTTCGAGCGTTCAGAATTTGTTCCAACTATACCAATTTCAATTTAGAACTTTAAGAACATCAAAAATTTTCCTTACAGAACTATTTCCCAATTAGAGTAATTCAAATGTGTTTCGTAAACTCTACACAAAATCTATAATAGTAACAAAAATGTCCCTACTGTAGAACGTAAAATCATATAGCTGCCACTATCATTTTTAGGATATGAAAGCTATGATCTCAAAAGAAAAGTTTCTAGACTCAATGGAAAACTCCATCCACAAGTCAACGTAGGAGTAATATTAAAGCCAACCATGACAAAAAGTTCATTTTTTAGATTTAAGGACAAACTGTCACTTTCACTTGCTTCCTCTGTCATTTATAAGTATTAGTGCAGACAGTGTTCTGCTTCTTACATAGGTGAGACGAGGAAACAAATGAAAGTCAGTATGTCTCAATATACGGGAATTTCGCTTAGAACAGGACAGATAAGTACTCACTCTAATAGCAAAATCTTCTATTACTTTCTGGAAACCGGTCATAACCATAGGTAGGTACGTACATAGGTAGGTACTAGCGTATCAATACATAGATGCCCATTGCCTGATTCGAACCGGGGAGTTTTGTGTGCATGATCAAAATGAAACCACCGAGCTGTTACGGGGAGAGCATGCGCAACAATTTTTTTTTCTCTTCCCAGTCCGGTGCAGCCCCCCATAACGTACAACCCAGTAGCCAATCAGTTTAGTTCACAGGAATGATATCTTAACATGAAACCGTGAGTCGTTTGTAGGCCAAATATGTCACAGGGGAAGTAAAGAGAACGCAACGTTCCTCCTGTCGAATGACGGTCAAGGCCAGTAAAGCCGCAGAAAAACTTATTGGGGTTCAAGTTGGGGTTCACGTGGCACGAGGCACAATAAGGGGCAGAGGCTCTCAAAGCGTTTCTCATCGCCTCCAGCCAGTGGGACTGCAGTGGCCTCTCTACATGGCCGCAAGTCTAATCACCAAGGTGAACAACGGTAGGGAACTGCCCGCCGACACACTGGACAAAACGCCACGATTAAGTAGGTCTAACATTCCCAAAGAACCCAGCTCCACAAACCGATAAGAAAGCCCGCACCTTACCAGAATTGCCCAGGGTAGTTCAGCCGTTAAATACTGACACGAACTACTTCGAAGCGAAGGAAAGCGAAAAGGAATAAAGAAGATAGTGAAAACCTTAGTAAAAATGCTAGTAAAAAGGTAACAAAATGTTGTGGAAAAGTAGTAAAAAGTAGGGGAAAATGTAGAGAAAAAATGTAGCAAGAAAGGTAGGAAAAAAGTAGGAATAAGGTAGGAAAAGTATGAAAAGTGGGTAGAAAAAAGACAGGGCCAGCAAACAGCTAGGGACAGCAAACAGGGCCAGCTATTGACAGAGCAAAGATAGAGCAAAAACTTAAATCCAGAAGCATGGCACTCTTTGATATCAGCACCACTAATGCTATAGGGCATTTCACCAGGCCAGCCCCCTCCTCCACACGTGGGAATACATTCGTGTACAATACGCTGCCATGAGGCTACAGCGGCCAATTCAAATAGGATCAAAATTGAGGACAGGCTAATTTGATGAACAGAAAAATGTTGACAACGTACAGAGCACCACGTCTCATATAAAGAAACAGGCACGGAAATTAGTTATTTAAGTTTAATAATCGCAGACACGTTAATAGAAACAGCCACTCGAAGACTCAGCAAAAAAGGCCTAACTAACAACAGGTTACCCTGCCAGTGTGGATCCCACAAGCAACATCAACTGCAACGCGCAACATAGAGTGCAATCTGGGGCCATAGGCAGAGAGAACTCACTTCATTAAGTATTCAGTACACAGTATTACATGTTGCACGATTTATCACAGAATCATTATATTCACTTCTAGATATTGTGCAGTGTTAACTACTCTAATTCACTTAAATGTAGCAAAAACTTTTGCACTCAAGCTCAAGTGAACGACAAAACAAAATGAATGCTGGATGAAAGGCTACAGAAAAATGACAACAGCACAAAAATAAGGTTAACAACTTCATAAACGAGAATCCAGCGCGCGTTCTCAAAAATTTTACTTACCCACTCTCCGAATTTTTAGTCGCCAAGCCCAAGGGGCTTCGACAATAGAAACACATGAACTTGAAGCTAATGAGAAAACTTTTAATACTTTAAATTACGCAGAACAAACTTCAGTACATCAACTTTATCAAAAAAATACTCTTACATAGTTTATAGATATTGATCGAAAAAAATGGAAAAATTGAATCGTTATCATCATACAGTTGGAAAAAAATATGAATCTCGAGACAATCCCGCAGCTAGCTCTTGCACCTCAGGTTCCCTATCTCGTGCCTCGGAAATATTGCCATATTCCGTTGGTTAAATAATGGAAGCGGCGGGAACCCGTCGAAAAAAAAAAAAAAAAACTGCAAGAGGGTGAAGCTTGCGTTACCGAGCCATTCCTGCTGTTGAACTGTTCCTGAAGAGGGATGACTCCGTGGTTACATTTCGGTCATCCACACAAAAGCCACGTCTTTGATTCCGGTTACGGGCATACAGATTAGCTATATAAAAGGAATAAATTCTTACCTCAGACCAAGAATCTAAGAGTGAGTGCTAATCTTTTTGACGGGGTTATTGCTTTTCTTAATTGAGTATCTCTCTTGCCAAATTTTGTGGACACAATTTCCGGCATATATTGAAAATCTTCAGGGCACATACATAGGAAGTTTTTATAGCTCGATGAATCTTCCTCAAACAATCCTCATCATCATTTTTTTGTTTGTGCTCCTTCTTCTCCCCTTGTGCTTATCCACTTTCGGAACCACACACTTCTTTTCCTTTTCACTTCGTTCATCTATCTATATATTAATACGCTAGTACCTACCTACCTACCTACGTACCTACCTACTTACCTTTTGTGTCACGCTCTTCATCGTTAAAAGATAGAAGGAAATTCGAGCTTTATTCAGTTCGAGAAGCTGGCGTATCTGTGCTACGGCCGATGACTTATCTCTCGGCCACAGGCCAGGTCTTTTTAATTGTTTATGCGTTATTGGAAAAGAATGCAGTTCTTGCTCTTCCAGCCTCTCTTGCCGTTCCCGTGGAGTCCGACTGTCATGACTTTTCTCTGCTTCGGAATTAAATTTTCTGATGGCTTACGATGTATACATTTAGGAGAAAATCAGTGCACCGTTGAGGAACCGATGATTTCCGGTGTAATAGACGTAGTAATTCTATCTTCAAACTTC
>LQNS02277097.1:2094559-2129310 GCA_001587735.2 Parhyale hawaiensis | reverse complement strand
CCAAGGGGTGCGAGGCATCATACCAAGGGGTGCGAGGCATCATACCAAGGGGTGCTAGGCATCATACCAACGGGTGCCGAGGCACCATATAAAGGGGTGCGAGGCACCATACAAAGGGGTGCGAGAAGCGTCCATCCTAACTTGCTTCTTGGTAGATTTTCCCTCCAGTTGGTAGTTTCTTCAGTATTATTTTACTTTCAGTTACACGCGGTTTTCATGATTTCTATTGTGTTTACTATCTAAATTGGGTAAATTTAAGACAATTTACATGAATAACGTGTTCGTCGCAAACCCTTAGATTTCGAGATATTTGACTTTGAAGTCCCCATTGTTTTCCTACGGGAGAAAATTACACAGTGAAAATAACATCGGTATGCTAGGTTGTCTTCAGTAATTTAATAGTCAATTGAAGAGAATTTACGGGAACATACTTTTTGACGCAAATTTCTCTTTATCGAGCTATAGCGCACTTTCTGTAACACTTATTATATTAGTTATGATTTTAGTTCATAACACACTACACGCGGCTCCCGCTAATGACGCGATCAGCTGCTTGGATGTAAACAAACCCATTTGCGGTTCCACCCAAACGTCAGTTTTCAAACAAGGATTCGTGCGCATTCGATTATTTTCTTCTAATTAAAGAATTTCACAGTGTAAACAATAAATCAATTGCATTTTTCCGAAAACACGGTGTTTTGAACTCGTGTAAACACTGCTCTGAGGTGGCCAAGAAACGGTGTGAAAATGTTTACCGTCAGGCAGTTCACTCCGCATGTGCCGTTACTTAACTCTCGCACGTATTATTATACTGGCCCGATTTATAACTGAAAATGCTTTACAAGCGTGTGCCATTTCATTTAATTGGAAACAACGCTCTTCTTCTTCTATTAGTGTGTGTCATCGGGATATTACCTACGTGTTACGGCAGTGCATGATACGTGTTCCGGGAGTTGTGTTATAGCTTGGTAAGCACGCATTTGCGACGGAGGTATTATTTTAAAGTTTACTTTCGGTTAGGTTGGGTTAGGTTAGGTTCTGTTATGTTTCTACTGGATCGCTACCAAGCCTGTAATGACACCGGCTATTTTCTTCCTTAGGAAAACAATGGGAACTGCGAAGTCAAATACAGTATCTCGAAAACTAATGATTTGCGACAGAAACGTTATTCATCTAAATTGTCTTAAATTGACCCAATTTAGATACTGAACACAATGAAAATCATGAAAATCGTGAGTAAGTGTAAGTAAAAATTCACCGTTTCTTCACTACGTGGTAGACTATTCACTTCAAAATTATGGGTTTACAGCTGTCTGTCCTTCGACATGAATACACATCAAATATAGACTACTATCCAAGAATTATTTTACGTATTTGAAAGTTCATGAAAAGATTTCCTTAAAGATGGCAGGGGCCGAAGGCATAAGTGCGAGAGCGGAGGTTGGTTCAACAACAGCAGCCCGTCCACACCCGTAGTGCGGCTCCTGCTATGTCGCAGCATGTGGTGTTGTTACGGTGTTGCCTGAACCGGAGCAGCTGAGGAGTTGCGGAAGCCTCAGTGCTTGCTCTGTGATACTGCATTTCCCAATACATATTTTGAAGTCGTCTGAGCTGCAAGAAAGCGTCAGCAGATGACATAATGAGGCGAATCTTGCTTGCCAGGACGAAAAAAAAACTTGCTAGCTAAAACAGCTCGTTTAGTTCTCAAGCAACCCTTCATAAATTAGATTCTATATTTGCAAGGGCTTCATACCAAGTGATGTTTAAGGCAACGAAGTCAAAGAAACTTAATGCTATTGCAGAAGAGCTTATCACGCGTGTACAGCAGAAATAGCTGCAACTGTACTCAGAAATGAATAAAAAAAATTCGAATTAAAGCCGCTTTTAACTAATGCTATTTAGAACCAGATTGTTAATGTAAGTTTGGACATTTCAAAACAAGCCATCTTACCTATGAAGGCTAGTCCCTTGAAAATCTCCCTGCAGTTGAAAGAGACAACTGTTGTTTGAAACTTGTTTCGAATTTCAGTCAACTTATTGCACTGGTGAGGTATGTCGATGACGTTAGCATTAAGAAGAGCTTCCTATTCTATGATGAACTAGAAACAACCTCCAGGGCAATAGTTGTGTTACAGCTTGTGAAAGACGTATCTGCACAATGTGAATTGGACATGTAAACTATTGGCTCTGTTTTTTTACACTGATAAAATAGGAAATTCCAAACTTGTAATTTTGCAAAGTACTCGCTGTTTCCTAGCTTCATCGTCGAGCTTCAGCATCAAGATACCTTGCTTTTAAACTGGAAGAAAGGCCTTGATATCTATGAAGTAGTATTAAACATCAACAGTAGGACGTAAGCAGCGAGGATGTAATCAGATACAATATTACAAGAAAAGCTACAGAGAGATTCATACAGTCAAAGAAGGACGTAGACAGTAACAGTATGACATAAACAGTTACATTATGATATGAGAAATTGCAGTAGGACGTAGGCACTTGCAAGAGGATGTAAGCATCTAATGCAGGACGTAAGCAGTCAGAAAGTAAATAATTATGACGACCCGTTTAGGGAGTGTCAGGCACAGTCATGCTGTTTCTATGCCGGGCGTTCGTAGCATTGCGGTGAAAATGGAATCTTCATAACTGATCGCGTTCTGCAGCGAAGAGAGCATGTCACACACCCAAGGGTCACGAGTGATTTTTCCGTTGGGGATGTTGCAACTTGCCGCAGTTCCTGCAGCCGCAGTTCCCCTTCTGTTTCGGGAGGTGGGCTGCCGATCGAGGTGGCCGACCTATTCCCGCTAGACACATTGCCTTCTTGTATTTCGTTTCTTTCCCCTGTGCGGCGTGGCTGAGCGAAAGCGTTCAGCCGTGCCCGGGGGTTGGAGATGCACAACTTGCGCCTTTTTTCCTGTCAGTAGCGCACTGACTACTCTGAGACCTCCTGGCAGAAAAGCCGGTTAAAACAGACAAAAAAATAATGATAATTTAAGACGCGCCCTAGTGGCGCACGAGCCTGTGTTAAACTACAGGAGTGACTTGGCGCGATATAGACATTGTGTTCCCAATGCGCTAGTAAAATTCTGTACTACTGCTACAGGGTTTTGTAAAATATAGATTGTGTTGTAATATAGCATCATTTTATGCCTGTGCACAAATAATATATGAATGGTCTTACGTCACGGGATGGTTTAGTTTATAATTGTGTCAAACCTTTAGCTCTGCACTGTAGGTTTTGCCGTACGGTAACTATTCATTAACTGATTCATGACTTTGTCTCAGAAATACCTCTGCATCGCTTCATGTACCACTATATAGAATGTAAATAGTGTAGGCAGTTGCACATTTCATAAGATGTCATGTATACATATAACATATGTGTCCTATGCCATTGCATTCTGTAGAAGCTTCCGTTGTAGCAATACAGGGTTATATTCTAAGATTGTGTGAATTGTATAACTTCACCTACAATGCCTACTATAGCATCATCTTAACGATATATTTTTAATCATTTGTTCTCGGACAATTGTTCCCAACCTATCTATGCTTGGCACTCTTAAAAACTTTTGCTTTGTACTTGGACCCCTACAAAATTAACACCTCACATGATGACGAAGAATTTAAATTATCTCAATTTACACCACAAATTCAAGTTTATTTCTGAATGACATTGAAATAATCTAAGGTTTCACTACTCTCCTTGACTTGAAAGCTCATCTCGCAGCGATTCGCCCACTCCCGGTTGGAAACTCTCGCTCTAGAATGATTGAGTTTGCTGTTTCCTGTTTCCAATGTCCTACCATATGCAGCTTGGAAAGCATTGTCTGATTGCCCCTCTATGTTTTGTAATATAGGTATTGTACATGTTGTATTGTATAAGTATTCAGAAAAAAGAATACTTCCACGCGTTGAAGAAATAAATGGCACCATTATTATAGTACAGAACAAACAGCGTGCGAGTACGCTACCCTTAGCTAAGCTTGGAGCGATCGTGATTGAGGCACTCTAACAACCGTTTACTAACACATTGCCTCGCTTCACTTGAACGAGCTGTGATATTCGCAGAAACATAATTATAGTTTGTTTTGCTTCTCGTGCGAGGGTGATCGTTGGGTAGCAAGCACAGTTGCGGAGCCGGTTCGGTTAACTCGTTTGGTATGTGGTGGCACTGAGCCATGTAGATAAGGTTGTGAATTTGTAGCTGTAGTGTTGCCGGGAAGTGAATATACACAGAATTTTTACAGTAAGCTGTAATATAATAATCCAAGAACACTTTCCGCCTGTGGAGGGATAAATGTTAAATAAATAAATTTTACACTAGTGTACTGTATTGTAATAGAACTATTATTATATGAATACTTCCCTACGGGGAGAAATAATTGTTTTTGAATTTGAAGTGAATTTGAAATTAACATGTGTTAGTTGAGTCACAGCATACCAATGAGAGAACCTATTGCTACCATAGACATAGAGCGTAGTACAAAATACAGATTGTAGAGTAGAATAGTGCTATAAATTTGCTCAGTAATCTGTAAGGCTCATTGCGATAACGTTTTTTACACTAGTTTACTGAACAAGTATTGTAATAGTATTATTGTATGAAAACCTTCCTGCGGGAGAAATATATGAGTTTTCTTTCTTTGTTGTGCTTTCGCTCAGAAACAAAATCAGGCAGAATAAACAAAGCCCTCGTACCAACACATAATGACTCAAATTTTTACAATAAATCCCTGTGGTTGACACTACCGGGCGCGCATCAAAGTTCAACCGAACAAGGCGTCCATATGGATCAACGACGATCCAGCGATGACTGTGAATAGTGTCACGCATCAGAGCTTCAAACCAAGCCAAACCATTCTTGCACTCGAATTGGACTTCAGGGAGCAGTCGAGCAACTTCATTGCAGCGACCCACGCAGAAGCTACCAATTTCTCAAACGTTCATGACAAAGTGTGCGTAAAATTAATAAAATTTTATTATATTTGTTAATACCTTCGAGCTAGTATGTTCATATGAAAGTAAACCAGAGCTTCAAGGTGACTTTGGTTAATGCGTAACAGGTGTGCTCTGTTCTAACAATGAGGCACCAACACTTGTGTCCTGAGCTGGTAAGCCTTCCACAACACATATTTAGAGCAGGGGTTCCCAACCAGGGCTGCTCGCCCCTCCTGGGGGTACGAGAAGCGTCCGTTCTTACACTCTACGTTGTAGATTTTCCTCCAGTAGTTTCTTCACCACATGGCAGACTATTCACCAGAGGTGGCCGTTCCGAAGAAATGTTCACGAACTTTCGTCCGCGTATTTATTCGGACCGGCCAAATCCCGGATTCGGAGGTTCAGATTCTGACCGACGTCAAAATAGATTCGGACTTCTGGGTACGGAACGTCTCTTTTTCGCGAATCCGAGCCTCCGTATCCCGGAAAATTTTCGAAAAAACGAAGACGATCACACATTTGTTTCCAAATTTTCCGCGGCATACAGATGTGGTGATGCCTATGTTTCTGTAACAACTAGAGACGCCTCTGACCATTAGCATCAGGGAGTACTTAATAATAACGGGATAGCCAGACAGGCATACGAAGAAAATGAACTCGAGTGAAATGACGTTTTTGCTGACCAAACAGCCGCAGCACATGCTCACCATTATGCGCATAATATTATTGTATTATCAATATTCAAGTGCTCCATCTATGCTTTTCTTATACAACGTAGTACGACTACCTGATTGCATCTTTTAGGTAACACATACGTATATGCTAATAATTGGTGTGCAGGAAAACGAAAAACGAGCAGCGAACACTTCGGCTACTTGGTCGAAAAAAAAAGTCATTTCACGTGCGTTCTTTCTCTACATATGTCAGTCTGGTTCTTCCGTTATTATTGCTCACTGGTTAGCATTGTGTTTTACTTGATCGCTTCTCTCTACTTCTATTTCAGTGTGTCCGAGTATGTGTGTGCCTCAAAATAAATGACCACTGCTCAAAACATACTCGATATTCAAGCCTGTGTGAGTGCGTGTAGTTATGAGTAACGCAAAACATAGACTAGTACTGCCTGTCCCAGACGCACTGGCGCCAAACTCGCTGCGCTGTGTACGTTCATCGTTGTGTGTGCATTCAAGTATGCTTTCTTGCTGCGTCACCACCACCAGAAGCACTACAATAAGCACTACCTAACCTAGCCTAACCTAACCTTACCTAACCTAACCGCACCTAGCCCAACCTTATCTAACCTAACTTGATCTGCGATGCAGCGACTTGTGTCAATGGCACGCAGCACACGTACCTAGAACGCTGCACGCACGTACAGCGATGCACTTACACTAAATCGCCGCAAACGTTACAAAGCACGCGGCGAGTTTGACGCCTGTGCGGCCCGGATGCACCTCGTCGTTCGCGACGATTTGTGTGCGTGTTCGTGTACGCGGATCTTGTGCGTGCTGGTGGCGTTCAAGTTCCTATGTTGCGCTGCTCGCTGTATCGCAAATTAGGTTAGGAAAGGTTAGGTTAGGTAAGGTTAGGAGGATACGTTAGCTTAGGCTTAGGCTAGGTTAGGTTAGGCTAAGTAGTGTTTATTTTAGTACTGACGCGTGTAAGAAAGCTTACTTGAACGCAAAATCGTCGCGAACGACGAGAGTACGTGCCGGACGCACCGGCGTCAAACTCGCTTTGCGCTATGCACGTTTCTGTACGGGCATCGGTGTAAGTGAGGGCGGCGTTCAAGTTCGTGTGCTGTGCCTGCTTGCTGTATCGCAGATTAGGTTAGGTAAGGTTAGATTATGTGAAATTAGGTAAGGTTAGGTTAGGTTAGGTAAGGTTTGGTTAGGTAGGGCTAGGTTAGGTAAGGTTAGGCTAGGTTGGGTAAGGTTAGGCTATTTTAGGTGAGATAGTGCTTATTGTAGTGCTTCTAATGGTTGTTGCGTGGCAAGAAAGCTTACTTGAACACACGCACTGTGATGAGCGTACATAGAATGGCGAGTTTGACACCAGAGCGGCCCGGACTGTCCTGGACTTTGAGAACCTGTTCTTCATGAAAGGAAACTTGAAGATGGTCGGGGGAGAGAGAGAGAGAGAGAGAGAGAGAGAGCTAGATAGGGTAAGTAACAAATAGTCCCGTTCTCCTGGATTGCTAGATGCCATGGCATCTAGAGAAAGAGAGCGGGGGCCGTCAAGGTCGGGTGAATATGTGAAGAATGAAAAAAAAAAACATCTGAAATATTGTGAATTTTTGTTTTAAACGTATTTTTCTGCATTGTGAACTTTTGTCCATACTTTTTATTGTCTTGTTACCTCCGCTAAAGTGGTTTTGTTTTCGTTGCGTTTGCTAGTCTGTCTCTGTGTTTGTCTATTGTCTATCTGTCTGTATGTCTTTCTGTCTGTCATCAAGATAACTGAAAAAGTCATGGACCGAATTTGACGAAATTTACAGGGATTGTTGGGTATGTTACGAGGAACAGATGATTAACTTCTGGAGAAGATCCGTCCATCCACTCGTTTGTTTGTTTGTTTGTCTGCCTCATTTTTTTCAATGCTATCACTCAAAAAGGCATGGACAGATTTTTATGAAGTTTACATGCGTTATTAGCTATATTATGAAGATTGAATGACCAAATTTTTGTAACGATCCGTTTGTTTGTTCGTTCGTTTGTCACCATTTTTAAGTTTATGCCTGTTAGCACAATAACCCAAACAATATTGAATGGATTTTATGAAATTTATAGGAATTGTTGGTAATGTTACAAGGCATAAATGTCCAAATTTTGATTCAGATCGTTTCATTCGTTTGTATGGTTGACTCATTTTTCTCATAATGCTTCTTAGCAGCATAACTCAAAAAGTTATGAACAAATCTTCAAAGAAATTCCTGAAGCTGTTAACACTATTTAAGATTACAAATGATTAGATTTTCGTGTTGATACAAAGAAAATCATTGTCTCAGAGCCAATTTTAATATTTCGTAACCGTTGCCTTGCTTGGCGGAGGTATGCGCTCTAATAGTGCTCTAGTTTTTAATTGGAAAGCTCTAAATTTGGATTCGGAATGAATAAACTTTAGGTTGATAAAAGTTCGGAAGGTATCGGAATTAAGGGTCGCTTCCTATTTTTTTAAAGATTTGGAGGTACGCGTGCAAATGTGTGGATTATATGTTCGCAACGAAATTTAAAAAATCGGGTTTGCTATTTGAAGGTTCGGAACCCAAATCCAGTGAAGATTCGGTTTCGGAACCCCAAAAAAAGGTTTGCGCCCCCACATCTTATTTTTATTATTATTATTATCATTATCGGAGGGATTTCACGACCCAAATTAGATAGGTAGAGCGATGTTCAGCTCTACACTCTGGCACCGGGTCACATCCCGCGACCAAGGCTCAGAGCACTTTGCGAATGATGAGCGCTGTTTCAAGCAGAGCGCTCTTCTGGAGGGTTCCTGAGTGGAGATGGCCGCACTTCAGCTCTCGCAGGGCAGTCTTGAGATTCTTGGACATTGCTCCAGAGCTCTTATGACCACTGGAACGACGTCCACCTTAATCTGCCACAGTCACTGGAGTTCGATGGCAAGGTCGCGGTACTTTTCCTTCTTCTCCGCTTCCTTGTCCACGATTCTTGAGTCGAAGGGGACTGAAATGTCGATCAGTTTGGCCGAATTCTCTTGTTTGTCTTTAACGACGATGTCCGGTCGGTTGGCGTGAAGTACTCTATCGGTTTCCATCCTCTTGTCCCAGAAGATCTGCACGGCTTCGTTTTCAACCACGGGCGCGGGTTCGTGCTCGTACCGCCTCTCATTGATCGGGAAGTTATTATTATTCTCATCTTAATATAATAAAACGCTTCGTGTATTTATTGATTTCGTGTCCGCTCTTAAAGAAATAGACAGGCGAAAAATAGGCCAGGTTGTAGATTTGATAATTAAGTTAGGTTTTCACAGAGATCGATGACAAGTTGCAGAAGATGGCGAAAGTGGGATCCTTATTGATTTACCTGAATGCACTTCTTGCATGAAACACTTCTTGAAATCGAAACAATATATACAAATGCAGCTTCTGAAGTCCGATTTTACACTTTTTTCTTTCAGGTCACGACGCATAAATTCGGCAGATGGTCAACGAAACACTCTGGAGGTGACAATTTTTCACGGGCAGTAGACAATTATTTCTTCTAGCTTACTGTCTTTCTCTTTTGACGGAGTAGTTTATCTTCATAGGCTAATATTTTTGCATTTCAAATGAAGCAGATATTTGAGGTGGAAAGACGGTATCAACGGTATCTGTGTTACGGAGCGAACACATTGTATATAAGCTGCCATTTTGTTTAAGTTTGTTGGAGTGTTTTACTCAAGATGTTACTTCTGCCTGTCTATATAGAAGACCTAAGGATGCCAGCACGACAAAGGATCAATGAAGAAAAGAAGAAAATTAAGAAGCAAATAAGAGAAGAGGAGATTCCGCACCGGCCTAGAGGCATTAGGCAAACGTATAGGTTATTGCGTGAAATTTTCCCGCACGGGTCCACTAGTATTATGTACTAGGCGACCGTGACCTGTTGGGTCGTCATCACGGTCGTCTTTACTTTCGCACTAAAGCAGATGCTATTTAGCTGGTCATAGACCACACGCTATTTAGCCGTCCTCTTCTGCCCGTCAAGGAGCAGCCCATACGGCTCACCATCAACAGATTATTTGCTTTTCTAACGAATATTCAATACCCAGGCTGTAAGAAAAGTCAATTTATATTTTACGTATTTCAGGGATATTTCCAGCGCGCCCGTTCATGCTGGCGGCATGAGGTTTAAATTCCGTATCACAGATACAGCCATTCTATTGCCGCCTAAGTATATAAGCTAATTAAATCTTCATCTGTCGAATTTCTTCCCGTCTAAAAGCGAACAAGCTGTGTCAAACACGACACAAACAGATAAATGTGACACAAGTAAGTAAACAAGCAAGGTTCACAGACTGTTGGTATAATATAGATAAGCTAGCTGACGGGAGTTGCATTCAAGTTTATTGGAATGTTTTACTCAAGATTTTGTTTCTGCTTGTTAATATAGAAGACACAAGGATGAGAGCACGACAAAGAATTAATGAAGAAAATGAAGAAGCAAATCAGAGAGAAGAAAATTTTGCACTGGCATACAGGTATAAGGCAAACATCGATTATTGCATGAATTTTTTCACGCACGGCTCCACTGGTTATTATTAAAACTTCACGCTCGAGCTCCCACGGACAAGTAATACAACCCAAATGAAGCACTTTCGAACACCGGGAAGCCTGAACCGCTGCTAGAGGAAATCTAGCAAAAAGTCATACACAGCTGACTTAAACGCATGCATGCCAATACGACCAAAAGTCGATGCCGACAATTAATTCCAAACCTTAACCGACCAGGGCGCGAAGCACCGACCGAACTGATTAGTTCGACATCCAACATCCTCCTACGTGAAAGACTGCGGGCCGACCACAGCACGAGTTTCTTTCCTAAAGGCTTTAAGGGCATGGACAGAAGAATACAACCAATGCCTCTCATTGTTGTACACCTTATAAAACAAACAGAGTTCGGTAACCTTTCTCCTGCGGTAAAGGTTCACCAGAAGATTATCCGCGCACTGCCTGGTGGCTGAACTAACAAGTCGGTCCAACAGACGCAAGTGAGTGTCAGCAGCTGAAGCTCAAACCGGTGATCACTGCCCCAACACAGGCAGTAAAAAAAAAAAAAAAAAAAAAATCTGCGGACAACCTCACTGTCACCAAATACAGATCTGATTCACCTAACGTAGGAGCCCAATCTTACTGGCAACACGTGAAACGAGTCGCCTAATATGCGGCTCAAAAGTAGGCTTCTCAGCAATGACAACACCCAGAATTTCCAAGGAAGCTAGACTCCTGAAGCAAAGTGTCATCTATCTCCAGGTGTGGATGCTGCGGTACAAGTGTCCGAGACCGACTAATAATCATCGACTTGTTCATACTGGTACTTAGCTTCACAGAGCTGCATTATTTAACGATGAGTCAAAGATTAACTGAAGTATTTTTTCTGTGATTTCCGAGCTCCTCTCAATACATTCTGTATGCATCGTAGCGAAGATTGTGTGCACGGTGACAGACAAGCAAACAAGCGCGCAATCAAGATGATCAGACTTATTTGTGCATCCACAGATTTTGTTTGGTGTATCTATAGGTTTTCAATATACAATTATGAATTCATTCCGGAGAATCATTCAGGAGATCCAAAGTATAATGAAAGTACGAAAGTAGGCAATTAAGAATTAGAACAATTTTTGAAGGGTAATATGAAACAAAGTTTAAGAATAACTGTAGAGTTACCAGGACGAGAAAAGAGAATCAAATGCTGTCGTGATGTAAAGTTGAAGCTTGATTTTAGTAATTATTTTCATTTCCTCCGCCAAGGAGGTTATGTTTTCGTTGATTTTGTCTCTTTGTGTGTCTGTGTATCTGTCTGTTTGATGGTCGGTCTGTCACCAAGATAACTAAAAAATGTATTGATCGATCTCTCCAAACTTTACAGGCGTTTTTGAGTATGTCTGGAGAAAAAGATGATTAACTTTTGGTGAAAATACATTGACAAATCCTTTGTTGGTGAAACATTTATGAGATCCCAAGTTGAAAGTAGATCATTCTGAGAGCGCATACTTCCACCAAGCGAGGCAGCGGTAATGCAGTATTCAACTTGGCTCTGAAACTATTATTTCTTTGGTATCAAGACAAAAATCGAATTATTTGTGCCTCTTGACAATTATAACAGCTTCTATGGTGTTCTTGAAGATCCGTTCATAACTTCTTAACATTCTGACAAAGATAAGTCAAACAAGCAATGAGACCAACAGATCATCACTAAATTTAATAATTTATGTCTATCAACATCATTAGCAATTCCGATAACTTCATAAATTTTGAGTTATTATGTTAACAGGTATAAACTCAAGCACAGAAACCAACAACTGAATAGATCGTCGCAAAAACTCCGTCATACACCACACCATACATGGACTGGACACTGAAATCCGGCCTCTCGCAATAGGACCTAGAAGCCGATTTAGGTAAGTGTTGATAAAATGAGTTCTAATAATCACAGAGACCTCAAACAAAGATTAATTTCTTTGTCGTACTATGAGGATTGTGTTGCAGAGCAGGGAATCTAGATTCAATATCATATAGCTTCAGTATGCGATACATATCATACAGTCGCACGCCTAGTAAATTGAAAATTCATCATAAGAGGAATAATAAAATTTTATAGAAAGAATTGGCTGAGAGATACTACATGTAACGTAAGTAAAAATCACATTCAATTGAATATTTTCCAATGACAGATTTGAAGCAATAACCTCAGGAATTGATGTATGTACTGTAGAGCAGACCTCATCTCAATAGCCGCAACATAAGTGAGGTTAAGAAAACCCAGTAACGTTGAAAAAATGAATTAAAACCACAATAATACTACATTGGTACCTACCAATGAATTGAAAATGCATGTTTAACTATGAGATGAAGATACCAAGACACCCGGTAAATGATATTAAAACATAACAATTTCTGGCTGATACAACCTTTCTTTAGTGGAACCATCTAAAGCTGTACATCGTGTTTGTTAATATCAAATCATTTGATATAACTTCCTAGGTACCTATATAAAACCGCTTTGTGGTTGCCTACGTTAAATCACTTCATGGTTTCCTATGTTGCATCGGTTTTTGGTTGCCTAAGTTGAAACACATCTTGGTTGCCGGAACCAAATCACTTCACAATGGCCTACATTGCATCACTTCAGGGCGGCTAACGATATATCACTCATCAGCTGGCAAAGCTACATCACTTCACGGTTGCCAAAGCAATATCACTTTATGGCTGCAATGCTTCAATACAATATCACTTCATGGCGGCCAGTGCTTCATCATTCAGATCACTTCACGACCGCCAATGCTATATCACGTCGCAGCTTCTAAAAAGTTATAAAATCGGACTTCACACACTGAATGCATATTGTTTCGATTTCAAGAAGTGTTCCAAGGAAGAAGTGTCTTTAGATAAAGGGATAGGGATCAGCCTTCATGATCTTCTGCAACCTTGTCGTCGATTTACAAAATCTGCAACGTAGCTTGTTTTTCGCCTATTTCCTTCAAAGCTGACACGAAATAAATCAATAAATAAAATCACCAAGCGTTTTATTTTTTTTGCTAGGATTACCGTTACCGCTTTACCGATACCGCTAGCAATTACCGCTTTACCGATACCGGAACCTTGGGAAGCCGTTACCGCTTTACCGATACCGCTGGTAATTACCGCTTTACCGATACCGGAACTTTGGGAATCCGCTACCGCTCTACCGATACCGTTTCTAAAGGAAAAAAACAGTTTCCAACCTCTGCTAGCGAGTAGCGAGTATGTTCATATGAAACCAAGGCAGAGCTTCAAGGTGACTTTGGTAAATGCCTAACAAGTGTGCTCTGTTCTAACAATGAGGCACCAACACTTGTGTCCGGAGCTAGTAAGCTTTCCACCACAGCATAGAACAGAAATTCCCAGTGAGGGGTGCTCGCCCCTCCTGGGGGTGCTAGGCATCATACCAAGGGGTGCGAGGCATTATACCAAGGGGTGCGAGGCATCATACCAGGGGGTGCGAGGCATCACTCCAAGGGGTGCGAGGCGTCACTCCAAGGGGTGCGAGGCGTCACTCCAAGGGGTGCGAGGCGTCACTCCAAGGGGTGCGAGGTATCACTCCAAGGGGGTGCGAGGCATCACTCCAAGGGGTGCGAGGCGTCACTCCAAGGGGTGCGAGGCGTCACTCCAAGGGGTGCGAGGCGTCACTCCAAGGGGTGCGAGGTATCACTCCAAGGGGGTGCGAGGCGTCACTCCAAGGGGTGCGAGGCGTCACTCCAAGGGGTGCGAGGTATCACTCCAAGGGGTGCGAGGCGTCACTCCAAGGGGTGCGAGGCGTCACTCCAAGGGGTGCGAGGCATCACTCCAAGGGGTGCGAGGCATCACTCCAAGGGGGTGCGAGGCTTCACTCCAAGGGGGTGCGAGGCATCACTCCAAGGGGTGCGAGGCACCACTCCAAGGCGTGTAAGAAGCGTCCGTCCTAACTCACTTCATGGTAGATTTCCCTCCAGTGGTTTCTTCACCACGTGGGAGACTATTCACTTCAAAATTATAGGTTTACAGCTTTCTGTCTTTCGACATGAATACACATCAAATATAGAGTACTATCCAAGAATTATCTCACGTATTTAAAAGTTCATGAAAAAATTTCCTTAAAGATGGCAGGGGCCCAAGGCATAAGTGCGTGAGCGGAGGTTTTTTCAACAACAGCAGCCCGTCCACACCCGTAGTGCGGCTCCTGCTATGTCGCAGCATGTGGTGTTGATACGGTGTTACCTGAACCGGAGCAGCTGAGGAGTTGCGGAAGCCTCAGTGCATGTTTTGTGACATTGTATTTTTTCCACGTAAATTTCTAAGTCATCTAAGCTGCGGGAACACTTCTACAGACGACATAGCGAGGCGAATCTTGTGGGGCAGGGAAAAAAATTGTGGGCTAGAAGAGCTCGTTTGTTTCTCACGCTATCCTTCCAAAAATTAGATTCTTTGTTGCTGACAAATAAGTAACTAGAGCACTATGAGAGCGCATACCTCCGCCAAGCGAGGCAACGGTAGCAAAAAATTCAAATTGGCTGTGAAACCATAATTTTCTGTGTATAAACTCCAAAATCTAATAATTTGTGGCTTTTGATAGTAACAACAGGTTGTATAATTTTCTTGAAGATCCGTTGATAATTTTTTGAGTAATACTGCTAACAAACGTTATGACAAACATGAGTCAAACATACAAACGCACGAACCGATCTGCACCAAAATATAATCATTCATGTCTTTTAACATTATTAATAGCCTCTATGAATTCCATAAAGATCCATTTATTATTTTTTTAGTTATTGTGCTAACAAGCATAAAATTAAAAACAGTGACAAGCGAACGAACGAACAAACGGATCATTACTAAAATTTGGTCACTTACTTTTTGTTAAATACCTAACAACTCATGCTAATTTCATAAAAATCCATCCTTAACTTTTTGAGTTATAGCATTGAGAAAAATCATGCAGACAAACAAACGGATACACATATCTTCACCAAAAGTTAATCATCTGTTCCTCCTAGCATACCTAACAATCAGTGTAAATTTCGTCCACATCGGTTCAGAACTTTTTGAGTTATCTTGGTGACAGACAGACGGACAAACATCGAAACAGATAAACACGACGAAAACATAACCTCCTTGGCGGAGGTAATTATGGCTTCATACCAAGTGATGTTTTAGGCAACGAAGTCAAAGAAACTTAATCCCATTGAAGAAGAGCTTATCATGCATGTACAGCAGATATAGCTGCAACTGTAGTCAGAAATGAATAGAAAAATTGAATTAGAGCAGCTCTCAACTAATGCTATTGAGAACCAGATTGTTAATTTGAGTTTGGAGATTTCGGAACAAGTTATCTGGCTTATGAAGACTAGTCCCTTGAAAATCTCCCTCCAGTTGAGGGAGACCACTGTTCTTTCGAGTTTCAGTCAACTTATTGCACTGGTGAAGAATGTCGATGTCACGTTGCATCCTAAGTTTGATGCGTAAAGGTTCAACTATCTGCTGGTATCAAGGTTACAGTAAGCTGAGCTTTTCCTGCGAACTCTTTTGATTGAGCTATATTTTCTTGGTGCTCCTCAAAATTCGGGCATTTTGAAACCGATATCCGCGTATATACCAACAGGAGAGAAACATTACTCTCGCTAACTCATGACAGCACAACTTTCATTTGTTTAATTGAA
Source organism: Parhyale hawaiensis (assembly GCA_001587735.2). Taxonomy (NCBI): domain Eukaryota; kingdom Metazoa; phylum Arthropoda; class Malacostraca; order Amphipoda; family Hyalidae; genus Parhyale; species Parhyale hawaiensis. Next base: position 2,113,479 of record LQNS02277097.1, on the reverse strand, counting down.
GAACTGGCCAGCAGGTATGATTCCCATTCTCCGACGAACCCTCTTCCGCAAGCGAGAACAATGGAAAACGCTATTACAAAATAATTTCCGCCATTGTTGGCTGCTTGGACCTCTTGTTATGAAAGAAAGTTACGTCTCAAAAATGATGCAGACGCTAGTTGCACCTATATAATCCAGCGAAACACCAATTATATGCCATTGCAGACTTCTATTTGTGAAAGTTCAGCTTTTAATTATTGACGCATTAGGTGGTCGAAGGAAATCACTCAAAACAAAATAAATCATATAGTCATACCGAAAAAAATGGCCCTGCTTCAGTGTTCGGGCAACAGAGGAAAATATTTTGTGCTGCTATCGATAACAAGATCAGAGGAATTTTGCTGCGTGCTGCTCTAACGTGTGCTTTCCATCTATTGTGTTTTACCGGTTATTCACCAATAATCTACGAAGAACTCCCAAAGTCAGTATTGGTAACCCTTGAAAACGAGAGAGCTAAACACGTACTATCTATATTCCTTCCACTACTGTATCACTGGCATCTTGTCTATAGTATGTATAATTCTGAAAATGTATTTTATACGCAAATTCAGTTATTTCAGTAATATGCAAATGTGCTATTTAGATTTTCAACATAAAAACAATAATGGAAGCTAATAGGGAGAGTATAGTACCTGAGTCTCAGGTGCAACACGAGGCCTGTAGAGGGATGACACCCTCTCATCGAACGAACGAGTTTATATTCTTCTCCACGTTTAATTCCGTTAATGCATCCATTTAAATAGTACAAAGTTGTGAAGGAATTTTGTGTTCAAATGCACTCGAAGTATGATAAGATGTCTGAAACTTAAGTAACGCCAATAAGCTAATCACACTGAACTGACGACTGGCTAACATTCTAACACCTTTTATTGTAGTCTCTAAATTACTTAACAGGGGCTTAACCCAGTCAGAAATTCTCGGCGGCAGCACCGAAAATTATAGACATTCCCAGGATTTTATAGGTTATTTATCGATGGGTGACCGCTTAAAATATTTTTGGACAGCTTGCCATCTGATATATCTTAAAATACGTCCCCGACGACAATCGTCGATTTTCTCCCAATAGCCGATTATCGCCGACTTTCCTCCAGTCAAGTTTTAATTTTTCACTTGATAATTGCTTCGCCGATGTGTATATATCGGCCGCCAGAAGAGGCAAACTTGAGCCCCTGCCCCGTAACAAAAATGAGACGAATTCAGCCTCTCCTTCTGGTGTTGTCCCCTTAGTTGAAACGAACATGTATGTTACCTAAATGCATTGTGCTCAGCACCTCCAGTATTAACACCGTCGATTCAATATTCATATATGTCTTGTGTTCAGTCCCCGGTATTACGACTTCTGAGCCCTCATTGATACAGGAATTATGCTGAGCCCTCCCCAATACAACCACCATAAGTGCTCATCCCCCCCCCCCAACCCCAAGTTGCCAACCCGGAACAAGCATTCATTATAGGTGTGGTGCGCAGCTCCACCTCCAGTATTGCCACTGTTGACTCAACATTCATGTCTTAATTGTTCTCAACCCCTCCCCCAGTATTGGTACTCCCGGATTAGCATTCATGCATTTATTGTGAAAGTTTCACAACTTACTCCGGTTGTCAAGGAAGTAGTGTGTGGTGCTTAGTCGTGTTTGCTTGTTTTGTGTTTGTTAGTCTCTTTGTTTATATGTCGGTTTAACTGCCACAGAGATTGTTATCAAAGTTAGGACAGATCTTCAAGAAATTTACAGGGATATGTAATCCAATTGAAGTAGTCTCTACTTGCAAAATTCGGGTGTAGCTCTTCGTTGTTTGAGAACACAGTAAAAGAACCATCTGGAGTCTTACCTAATGAACTGTTTTAGATTCAATTGAATGAAGCGTAGGAAAAAACCGAGTGATCTCCATCACTTTATGGAAAGTATGATACAAATAAATACATTTTTAGAAACTAATTACTTATATGAAAGTTCTCATCACCAAATTAAATTGGTCATATTATCTATAATTCTATGTATATAATCAACCACTGGCCAAATGAGAAGGGTTTGCTGAAACACGTATCGGTAGAAACTCTCAACTGAATTAAGTTGTTCAATTCAAATCAGTTACTCCTATTTAAATTTCTATTTTCTATGCATACATTACATACTTTCAGGGATACTGCGCTAAACTTTACGCCAGAATTCTCAAGAAGGCAGTAGTTCACAATCTCAGGTAATAGCTCAGATATTGGATTACTGGTGTACAAATGTTAATTCTAGAATTGGAAGAGCTAATGCCATTTAGTGGATAAACTAAACAAATTGTTGCAAACCTTTGTACGTTAGCTGTGGGTGCTCGAATTTAGCAAACTTAAACTAGCGGCCAGGTAATGGCGATGACACACGCTAGCCAAAAACTGAGGAAACTCTCGCAAACGCGCAAATTTTTTGCGCAAAAAAACACCTCTCTATTCACACGTGAGAATGGTCCGTTGGTCAAAAAACTTCGAGCTCCGTTCATCCAAACAACGCTACCATGGCTACGGACCGAACACCATGATAAAAATACTTCACACAAGCAAAATAGCATGATGGATGCTTTGCAATGCCTTCAAAAGTAATGATGAGTACAATTATATGATAGACTATGATAAAAATAATAAACAATTGCGGCTCGAAAAGGGAACTGAACGCCCTACCCTCCGATAGATGTCTCTGTTGGCCAGGAAACAAAGAATGTAATCTAAAGGCAATACCATATAAATAAATAACACTGAATAAATGATGGAGAATATGCCCTGAATATTTTAACCGTTATCTATGGCAGCAGCCTCGGCAGTAGCTCTTTGCTTCCAGCTGGTGGAGGTTTGTTTACAGAATTTCGCGCGTTTGACCAGTGAATCGAGCGCAAATGTGCTGCATGCTCCATTCCGCAATGTTGCGCAAAAGCATGAGTGTGCAGGTCTTTACGCGTCGATTTCGCGTTCAAAACTCAGATACTCGTTCTTTTGGATAGCGTGTTGCATCGGCATTAAACTTGTCAATTGCGACGTTTCACTCAAGTATTAAGACTATGGAATAGTTATATACGCTAAGGCATAAAATATTTGTTTGATTAGAGTCGGATGTAGCTTCAGAGAAAATAAATTATTTGTTGGTTCTTTTTACCATATATAGTCATGAACGAAACCAATATGTAGCCATATATTGAACAGGAAGGAACAAATGCCAAGACGATATTCAGTCAATTTACCACGAAAACTTACCGCGTTATAAAGTTTGAGCCACATTTCTATCTTAGAGATATCAAACAAGAGCCCTTTACCACTTTTTGTTAATGTTATGTTTAGTAAGTGGCTTTCTGTTCTCATTACTGCGCTCGGTGGTTTATTCTGGCGTGTCTTTTTCCTGTCACTATATAGATGCCCTCACGAAGCCGAGGGTTGTCCTGAATGCTTTCTCCGCAGAAGATGTTGCAAGGTTGAAACTTGCCGCAGTTCCTGCAGCGATTTTGTAAGGTTAAGTGGGCCTATCTATATTTCTCTTTCTGATCCGCGAGCTGGGCTGTGGATCGAGATAACCAACCTAGTCCGCGAGACTTATACTCTTTCTCTCGCGTAGAATATGCCACGGAAAGGGCCATCCACTCGAGTTTTTATTTTTTCTATTTTTTGTGTCTCCTTTCTCTGCCCCCGTTGTAGCGCACGTCGCCGACTCGAGATAAATATTTTGTTGTAGTTCGTCGTCCGTGGTGTACACCCTCGGCAGCTGCACCGAGCCTCACTTCTTGGATAAGCATTTGTGTGCTTGCGGTGACAAAACAACGAGTTAATAATAATCACATTCTTTTCCGTTCATACTAAGAAAATAATACATCTCTTTGTTTCTACCCACGGTGTGTGTCTTTGGATGGGGGGGGGGGGGTAGCAGTCGTTGACGCACTGCTGGCCCATCACCAGCCCATGTCTCTTACCTACCATACTAATAGGTTCTTCACAATCAACCAAATGTATCAGTACTTCATTGTTATCAAAACTTTCCAGAACTTCTTGAGCGAACCATCTTTCATAACTAATTTTATGAATTACAAATTCTTCATCGTTATCCCACTCGAGCTTAAAGTAACGAACTCCTAAATTCTCCCTTCTTCCCCACGAGCAAATGTCAAAAGTCATATTATTTCAATTCGCCAAGCAGTTTGGAGGGATTTACCTGGTTCCCTGCGAAACTTAACGAATATTAATTCTTTCAAAGCTGAACTGCGGCCATTTATTTTATCCTATCTCAGAAGCAGTTTGGGACCGTGGTACATGCCCCATAAGGTGTATAACTCGCAAAAAATGTTCCGTTCAGTGTTGCGAGAGGTTGTGCATCTTTGATAAGCACGGGCTGCCTTATCTTTGGTTAGGCCTTCCTTGTGCATTACATCCTGTGCATACTTTCTTCTGTCACTGCGCGTTGGCTGGAGGTGTCCAATTTTGTGAAATTTACAGTACTTCCATGTACGTAGTAGTCAGTAATGTTGACTTTAGTGATAAGATAGCATACGTGCCTTCAGGAACTGTACAAATTAGTTGCAGGTCCGTGTTAGATGTTGTATCTCGACACATTGCCATGGCAATGAAGTTACTGCCTAGTATTAGTAATTGTAGGACACTCGAGAACTCGCCTCTGTTTACTCATCACCTGCCTCTCTTTTGTATGTAACTCAAGCATTAGTGCGATCCCTATACAGTTAGCACAGAAATATGATAACAGCGAACATGTTAAGTGGCAGTTCTCTGACACGAACCTTGTTCTCGCATATCAGATATTCCTGAATGATTCTCTGGAGAAAACTGGCAATGAAGTTGATGTAGCCCCTGTAGTAGCTAGGTCTACAAACTGCTCTTGTTGATTTTGGGCGCCGTGTTTTGGCACCCGAAAGCTGTTAAGGCTCCGTACAATTTTTCTCATCGGGAGTTTTGCGTTGGGATTCCACCCGGGTGATCTTGTCAAGTTTATAACTTCACCAAAGCCAAATGTGTAATAGACAAGAGCAATTATTGACCCATTGCAGTGACTACTTCCGTTTCGAAAGAATAAGAACTTGTGCTAGAGAAACGTTTATCACCATTCATGACGGCTGCGGATAACAAGTTTAGCTTGAAAGTGGAAGATGTAACGGAAACGACTGTATTTACAGTCAAAGAGGTTATAAGTCACTTCATTGACGGTGAATCTCTCACATGAATTTGTTTTCTAAAGTTGTATTTGACCGTGTTACCCTAGCCAGCTCGTCAAGTGTATGATTGAGAACCAAATGCCCGATTACATTCTTCAAACTATAAAATATTGGTGCCAAACTCAAAAGTGCTATGAGAAATGGGGAACAGCAATGTCATCAGCTTTTGGGATGACTAATGGCATGAGGCAGGGAGGGTTACTCTCCCCGCTTCTCTTTAATATCTTCATTAACAATATTCACACCCAACTGAACGCAAGCGGAGTAGGGTGCCACATTAATGGCAAAGCAGTTAATGCGGTAAGCTATGCTGATGACATTTTCCTAGCTGCTCCCCATTTCAGCGAGCTCAGAAGAGTACGTTCTACTACAAGGATGAAATTAGCGCTTTGATCGAATAGAGCGTCGTCTGGGGCAATTGTGAAGAAGCAGTGCATTTATTTCGAGCAAAAAAGAAAGGATTAAGGAATGTTTTCAGAGAAAATTTTTCACACCATCAGAAAGCGCACCTTTCATTCTATAATCAATGGGAATTTTATTGTTCTAGCTGTATTCAAACAATTTTTATTGCAGCCGGAATAAGAGGTACTAAAAAACATCTCTTAAAATTCGTTTTTCAAAACATGAAAAAAATATTCAATTTACAATAAATTTCTTCGTAATAATGCAACAGCAATGAAACTTTTCCAGCAAGTAGGTGCCTTGTTGCCCATTAATTGTTGGGGCAAACAGTATTCTACAAAAACTAAATTTTGCAGAAAAAGGTGTGAAAATCTCGTCATATTTGTCCCGCCTAGTGATAGCAAGGCAGGGCATATGAAACAAACCTGGAAAAAAGGGTTAAGGAACGTTTTTGAGAAAAATACCCTCCGCCTTCAAAAAGTGCAACTTTTAATCTATAAACATGGGGAGTTTCATTGTTTCAGCTGCATTCAAAATAATGTTAATTCAAAAATAAACCATAGCTTCATAGCTAGATCATCTGTTACAATTTATTTTAAAATCCGATTTTTTTTTTTGTAATAAAATACAGCTTGATTTGCACCAAAGTCAAGTGTTCAAATTTAAAAGATGTCGCGTATTCGTTTGGGGCAAATTTTAAAATTGTCCGTCTGTAAATTTAGGCTGTAGAAGTCTTTGTTTTTTATGTGACTTCGTCTTGAATGTACCGATCTCTCGTCACAACTGCCCCGATTGGACAGATCCAAATGACGTAGGATTCCTATTCTATAAAAATGCATCAAGCCAAATGTAACCATATTACTGGGCAAGGTATATCTTAACCTCAAGTTGTTCCAGTAGAAATTTCAGCCCAATAGCTTTATTAGTTTTTTCTGTAGGACGGATTTAAAATTTTCTCGTCGAGATTGCCCGGACGACGCTATTACTGTTACAACTGTCTGCAGGTATAAATAAACATTAAACCCAGGAAACATAAACAAACCTACCTGCCGACAAAGGGAAATATCTCAATGGTGTTGAAAAAATTACCTCAAAGATCTGTCTTTGGTAAAGTGTTAAACTATTTTAAAACTGCTACTGATTATACCTAAGGCTAAGCGATAGCCCCTCTGTGTTTTATGGTCTAACTTTGTACTAGTTTAGAAATATAACATACGTATTTTTATTCTATGCGTCACTTTCCTTACTGTAATTTTTCATGATAACTGTAACTTTTTTACTAATTTTTCATTCTTCTATTTTCTTACCCCTTCAGTTCTATGACCCCCAAGGTTTCCTGAGTGACTTTTCTGCAGGGGATGATGCGTCTGGCTTCATTTCCTGTATATAGGATTTGTTTGCACAACAGGTGCTCCATGCTTCCCGTTCTGCTACGCAAGGCGGCCCGCCGATCAATGTAGCAAACTTATCCATCCCCTTCCCTAGTGCCTCTCCGCGGAGGATGTTGCATCCTGCCGCAGTTCCTGCTGACGAGGTTAGTTTTGTTACGTTAGGTGGGCTCTCAATACTACCCCTTCTGTTTCGGGAGGTGGGCCGCTGATCGAGGTGGCCGACCTATTCCCATTAGACTTCAAGCTTCTGGTTTTTCGTTTCCTTCCCCTGCAGGGCGTAGCTGAGCGATAGCGTTCAGCCGAGCATTAGGGTTGGAGATGCACAACGTGCGCCCTCTTCCTATCAGTAGCGCACTGACCACTTTGAGACCTACCGGCAGAAAGGACGAGGCAAAAATCATTGATCATTTGAAACGAGACATATTATGCACCCTAGTGGCGCCCGAGCATGTGTGAAACCCCATGAATAGTGCGGCGCGATATAGACATCGTGTCCCTGATGCGCTAGTAAAATTTTGTACTACTACCACTACTTATCCATCACGCAGGGCTCCTTCCTTCTCCCGCTCTCGAGCACCACGGAAGGAGCCGTCCACACGAATCTCTTCTTTACCTTTTCCTCTTTCTCTTTTCGTTGAGATTCTTTTGACTTTTTTCAGGATAAAATTTGAGACACTGAACTCTTTTAGAGGATTTCAATCAGACCTTACGGCGGAAATTCTGAGAAAGCGTTTGACCATCAGCGCGGTGCAGCTTGTAATCGTTGCCCTATCAACGGTTAATTTGTATTGGTTAGAGAAGCTGGATGGAACCTCTACCGTAAGCAAAGTTTTAGTTGACATTAAAAAGAAGAAAAAATAGTTCTCTATTGTGTGATACCTACCTACGTTATACATACATATATGGCATTCATAAATAGTTGTGAAAATATAGTGTAATTTATTTTTTGTTAAATTAGTTCGTAAGCGCAGGTGTACTTGTGTATAGGCAAACCTGTGCTCCTGCGCTTCGCCTGAAGAAGAAAATTAACTTACCTGCAAATGCGCAGGTGAGCCTGTGCTTGATTACCTTACCTGTAATTTCTGAAGTTCACCTGTGCAGTGTAATTGCGTGTATGTATGCATGCCGAATATCACGTCACTGCCTGTATCCCGACGGTGGGCCCCAGGCCGTCGGGTCAATTTAGATTCCCCTATCTTATGATGTCGGGAGCGGCAACCTCAAGGGGATGATGTAGGTTACCCAGCTTAGCTATTAGGCAGGCCTACGGAATGCCTGTCTCGCGTGTCCATTTCGCGTTCTTCTGCTTCCATACACCTTCTCAACCTTCCTTATTATACGCCTACAGTGGAAGCAGATTAAAACTTCTGTCATTGACTCTCAATGCCGCAGGTTCATCAAAAACCCTCTACCAGGTAGGCAAGTTCTTCGCGGCGCTTGATGCGATCAGTCAGCATCTTGTTTGAGTGCTGCTGTGCGTTTCCTGACATTTTCCAGCAATGGGGAGAAACGGGGGCGCAGATTGTTGCGTGAAGCCTTCTGATGCTGGTGCCACAGCTCTAGACGATCTGTGGTCAATTGCAGGAATATACTCCCCTATAGTCAGTTGGATTATATCTGCAGCACAAACCAATAGCCATATCTTTATGGCACCGTGGCTGTATATGAAGTGTCACAAACTTGAATATGCAGGATTTCTGCTTTCCACTGCTGCTCCAAGCTCCCTTATGCAACTAGATAGGATACAGTACTCAGCTTGCAGAATAATGCTTGGTGCAATGCGCTGTACACCAACTAACAGGCTTGAGGCAGAGGCTGACCTCTCCCCTCTAAGTATCCGCCGCTGCCTACATCTCACTCAATATTGTTGTCGAGCACAGACTGTGCCAGAACACCCTGTGCGTCAGTTACTAACTAAATACTATCCCTTTGCACTGTATGAATACCTGAAACATTCACTCCCACTACCAGGAAGAGCTCTAAAAGAATTCCAAGCACTTAACTTGACCTTTACTGATGTTCCTACAATTTCCATGACAGGTCGGTAGACACGTCCTGATGTACCAATACGGTTTTATTTGTGTAGCTTTACTAAACACTCACTTTCCACTGAACAGTGGCAAACTCGATTCTCTGACCTGCTACAGCTAGAAAATTCACATGCAAGCCCAGTTTACACGGATGGCTCTGCCATTGACGAGGTTGTGGGATGTGGTGTCTACAGTGAACTTTTCCAACTTAAAGCTCGACTCCCTCAAGGATTTTCAATATTTTCGATTGAACCATACACCATATATATATATATAGCAATAGAATACATAGCAAAACTGCCTGGCTCATTCATTGTCTTCTCTGACTGCCTCAGTTGTCTCCAAGCTCTTCGTTCCTCTCGACGCCCAAGACACTACCTTATAGATTGGACACTTACTGCCCAAACTGCACTACCGTACAATAAAATAATACTAGAATGGGTACCGAGCCATGTGGGCATCAAGGGCAATGAGACTGTAGACTCTCTGGCTCGACTGTAGACTCTGGCTGAACTTCCTGTCACTGCTGCCATACCACTTGGCATGCCAGATCTACAAACACGCACACAGGCCCACTACCGACAGGTGTGGCATATTGCTTGGCAATCCAAACCCAATATGGTAACAGCTCCAAGCCTACTTTGGGCCCCAGTGTCGCGTTAAATATAACTCGTCCGCAGCAGGTGGCACTTACTCGTTTGAGCCTAGGCGTATGCATGCTTACTCATGGGCACTATATAACCAAATCTGCACCACCCACGCCTCTGTCAGGCTTGCCACATTCCCATGAGCATAGGACATGTCATGCTCCACTGCCCAACATTCTCTTCATACAGGCAGTCACTGCAATCCACGTGTGATTCTCGGGGAGCTCCTTTCTCTCTACAAACCATCTTATCTCCTCCTTTCCCTGCATCTGATGTTGTCTCCTTCCTGTCTGCCACGGGCCTTCTTCGAAGCATATAAGCTGAATTATCTGGCTGGCGGAATTGGGGTGTTAATACCCTCGACGGTGATGCGCCTCAACGGAACAAGTGAACATGTGAAGTAGGCATGTTTTCTTCTTCACCACGTGTGCTCTCAACTGACAATGACTAGTAGAAGTGTCATAATACGTTTTCTATTCTAAATTACCCAAACAATGTGCATGCAATGGGATACTAAAACAAATGGTTCATTTCCATATATTGTATCAGTAATTTAGAAAATATTCTATTGCAGACATATCTCACATGAAAATAAATACTTTAAAGTCTTTTGAACCAAAATTACCAGCTGTAAATCTGCATTTTTAGTCAAAATAGCTCTTATAGCGTTTTAGCTTTAAGAGCTATATAAACTAAGTTTTTATGGTCAATATAGTTCTAACACAGCATTAAAACAAGAAATCAGGGCTCTAGTAATTACTGCAAAATGCCCACCGGCGGTAGGGGCAGAAATGCCTGTAAAAGCAACGAATATCCATTGTGTGCAAGCAATTTTCCTAGAACATCATAGTCAGTGACATGTTCATCCATATCAAATACTTTTATTTTGCATGCTATGAAAATTCATCAATTTCGCTAAATCTATAATACTAGAGTAACCGTAGTGGATAAATGCACTTTGATTCAATTATAGAATAAAAATTTACCATTGGAGAAACTATTATAAACATAAAATGTTATCCTCTGTTCCTGAGCATTGGGGTGAACTGATAATATTAAAAAAAAAAGAACTCCTTCTAGTACTGTGGAATCCATAGCCATGATTGACTAGAATATCGCAAAAAAAAAGCTTAGATATGTCTGGTTAGATATCATCGCATAATACAACACACAGAAATACTAAAAAAATGGTACTGAAAGCTTGCCTTTGGATTTTTTATATGAACGAGTATCATAGCTGCTTGGGTTCTGAATGACAAAGTCAGCCCCAAAAAGTTGAAAGTTCGTCAAGTCAAAGATAATAGTGCCCAAATCAGATGAAAAAAAAAATCGTTGCGCCTGAAGGAAGCATTATTCTTCAGCCATGGATAGCTACAAACTCGCACGGTCTGACAGAAATGCTCTGGTCAACCGCCTCAGAGCGTGCAATTGCAGATCACGCTATGACATGATCTCTGATGACGAAAAGGTGAAGAAAGCAAGAGACTCTGCAAGAAAAGTAAACACTCATTACTCCGGTTGTGGAAGGCAGCCCCTTCTTTGCATTTCATGCTTCACTTTGAGGTATAACCTGGACGCACACCAGCTGGACAGCCGTCATAAGCGCTGCAGACCAAATGTTAGTCGCCGGTTACTAATAAGATGTAGGACCTCTACGAGCACGCTTAATAGCAGTAATTTTGGAAGGCATTGCGTCTACAAAATTTCTAAAGTACACACGAACCATTTTGAACCACTCTTGCATCAATCGATTCCTTAAATTAGGGAAAAAAAGTGCGTGGAGAATCTTCTCGGCGCCTAACTTATTCAAGATGTTCCCACAAATTCTCGATATGCTGTAGTTCATGTCTGGAGACTTAGCCGGCCCATTCCAGGTGCCTTACACAGTCAGAATGGTTTTCGTGCCAATGCGTGACCGATCTAGCCCGATGTATACGGCAGTTATCATCCTGGAAGATTGGCAAAGTGGGAGTTTGATCCTCATGCAAATACTGTGCAAATGGCACAGCTTGGTCATTTAACAAACCAATGTAGCCTTCCTGATTCAGTTTAATGGTTATTCTAACCAAAGGGCCCATTTCCGAGTAATTAAAACAGCCCCACAACATGATAAGCCCCCGCGAGGAAAGAAGTCTAATTTACGGACTTTCTCCGAACATTTAAAAAAAATAACGGTTATTCACACCATTTTCTGGACCACCACTGTAAATTGTTTCTAGGCAGACTGTTCGATCACGGCATTAGTAAACCTTGTGTCCGTAATTTAGATTTCTTTCACTCGCTTTCGTACTACAACAAAGCCTCTGTTAGTACGGTAAACACTTTGAAAGCATTCCTCGCTGAAGCTTACTCACATATAAACTTATTTTTATTGAAAAACGTATTACGGTAGGGTCTTACATTATATTTAAAGACAAACCTCCCACACCACTTTTGTCAAGTGTTATCTATTGTTTCAAATGCAGAGGTTGTAATGCCTCGGACATCGGTAGCACTGGACAACATTTCAAAGCCCGTATTAACTAACATTTAGTTGTATCTATACCATTTACAGATCAATTTCACACAAATCAACAGCAATTTCGCATTAAAGAAAATCAAATTCACACTAACGAAAATTAATTTCTCACAAACGAAATTTGAATTTGCACAGATAAAATTCATTTTCACACAAATGAAAATCAATTTCACATACACTTCGATTTTTCTTCAAAAAGTGAATATTATTGGAGGAAAATATGCAACAAAAATGATTTTCGGCTATTGACCTTTTTGTGGTTTCATAATATTAACATTGTTCTCTTTGGTTCGCTGCAAAGAGTAAAAAATCATAAATACTCGCAGCGGTTAGAATTGCAGAATTGTATTAAATATCTTTGACTAATTGAGCCCCATTACGCATTGACAAGAGTTGCATTTCGAGTCTATAATTTAAACGCATTCAATAAAGTACAGTGCGTTTATTTCCGTACATTAACTCTTGGAAAATATCGTAATGGAGCCCTCGATGACTCAAACCGCAGTTATATAACCGTGTGTATTAACTTCTTAGAAATTTCCCGCATAGCTCTTTCTACACAATTTCTGTATATGCTTTAATAATAAAAGTTTGTTTCAGACAAATGGTAACCAATTTCATAAAAATGAAATCTTACTACTCACAGATCAAACTGAAATGCACAGAAACGAAAATCACTTTCACACATATGAAAGTCAATTTCACACAAATGAAGATCTAATTCACACAAATGAAAGTTTATTTCACAGAAATGAATATTCACATAACCAAGGTAGCAAAAATTGATATGTTAATATTAGCATAATGTTATGACGTAACATTTGGTAGGATTATCCACAATGCTTAAATAATATTATTTTTTACACGATTATTTCAATATTAGGATAACATTATTCGAAAATACTAAAATAATATTGTTGGTTAATGTTAGATGTTACGATGAAATAATAAACTTATACTGAAACAATGTTTCTAATGTTATTTTATTATTAATAAAATGTTATCTTTACTCAAATTATTGTTATTCAATATTATTAAAATAATGTTACATGACATTTTAATTATATTATTTTATTGTTATGATGTCCATGTTTTTATTATTATTTACCAACATTAAATCATTACACGCCAGACCAGACTATGGCAGACCCTGGAAAGACCGAGTTGCCGTGTGGTTCCGCTAAGGCTTCAGCGGAGGGATCCTAGGACAAGTTACCCACTCAGGCGTAACCTGTACTTCGAGAAAAACGTGGCAAGAGTGGTTGAGGCATAAACAAGGTTACTTGCCAGTTTTTCTCGGACCGTATTTGTAAAATCACATTGGACTCCGCCTAAGACATCAAACAACGGATGATCATATTCAAGATATGTACTCAATTCTATACATTACAGTAGATTTGCACATATACAGATGTAAACTTCGTGTGATTCTCGTTAAAGTTACATATTCGAACATTTATCTCTTGTATACAGTGGACAACATTAGATAATAAACATCAGAAAATAAGCATGAGCGTGAAATGCGAATGCAAGTGGTGACTCCACCAAGTTACAGGCGTGCGCGGTATATTTCATTTGTTGATCTAGAACATTATTTTTATATTATATTGATTATTTTTTGTGTTGAAGAAGTACATTTTACTTATTAGTCTAAAACATCGGTTGAATATTTGGAATAACGTTTTATTGAGGAATTTGTTGAACATTACGTCAATTATAGGAGATAATATTGATGAGTAACCCTTAAGCCTCTTGGGGATTTTCTTGTTTTTTTCGAAATTTCACAAAAAGTAGAAGTTTTTAAAAATATTCGTTAATGAAGAAATATTGTAAAATGATGCAAATTTCATCAATATTTACTTGCAGAAGCGTTCTCTGTACAAGCTTGGTATCCATATAATTTCGGTATGTGCTACAGAACAGCACATAAATGGCATTCTGGCAACCAAAGAGAGAATTAGGGTGTTTTCTTCGCTTGCATGTTTCTTTCTTACTGAAGGCAAAAAAATGGTCCTTATTATCTAAATTTTACATTCCATTAGTGACCTTACTCTAAAAATCCTACAAATGTATCGCTTAAGCCCAGTGCAGAAGAGAAGCAAATATAGGCAAGAGAGGCATTTCGTCAACAAAGGCTCCACCAAACCCGGCGAAAAGTTGCCTGAAGAGCGAATTCAGTAGGAAGCGTCTAGGCCAATCTTCTCCGTAACTTTCGCGCTATTCAAAGCAACGTATACAGTTCGGTTTTCCCTGTTACCTGTTGACTACTATCGTATGTACTGCCTACGTTTTTCTTAAAACTTTATATTGAATGGTGGCGATTGTACCTGCAATGTCAAAAGTAAAAGATGTATTTTCTCCTGGTTGCTACGATGATAGCCGCAGAAGACGTACATCTCAATATTTTGTTCGTAAACTATACGATAGCACAAAACATTCAGTTGTTGAGTACTCTGCACGTCGATTAAAAAAACGGGGTGTAAACAAGCAATTAAATTTTTTTAAAATTTATATTTACAATTTTTTTCAAGCAACTTTTAAAAACTTTACCTTAGGACACTGCAACTGTGAGAAAATTCCCCCGCTACATGTGCATTGAAATGTTGTGCCAAGCTTGTCGATCCTACAATTTTTGCTGGTCGTAATCACCGAAGATGTCGCTCGTATGCGCACGGCTTTACAAGCCACTTCCTTGGTTTAATTGACAATGTACACTGTGTTTCTAAATCCATGTAATTTTTCACATGTATATATAATATATATATATATATATTTTTCACATGTATATATAATATATATATGAAAAAGATGAAATTCCGTTCTAATTTGTGGCTATTAGAAGGTTAAAGCACTTATAGGGCTAGGAAGATAATGGAGCCATCAAGCCTTGTACGGAAATATCATTCATAAAAAATTACTTCTTAGTTACAGTTGTCATGAGGCCTCTCAACCTTGTTCCCTTTATATCTATTTCTGCACCTCGAAATTCAGGTTTATGACTCCGCAATACTCTTAATTTTGCTTTGAACTTGTGGATGCTGAAATATTATATCGATAACTTCGGTTAATCTCGTGCTATAGCTTGGCTAAATTGTTCATGAATGAACTGGTGACTCTTAATCAACTGGTGCCTTCAAAGAAATCTGCTGCACTAACTGCTGTCGGCATTCCATACGAACGACAGCAATATCAACCCGGCAACGTTGCATGAAGCATATATGAGCAAAATTAGGCAATGCGTCCATATTTTTTTTATTTAATCCAACCGCTACCAATTGAAACACTCCTATTACAATAATATATATTGATTGATTATTGTTAAACTACTCTCCGCACATTCATGAATAATCTAATAAAGTCTCTAAAGCAAAGGGAGCTATCTTCGCTGTGCGCAAATTTTTAAACCGAGAGTCTATGTCTGTTCAGATGTTCAAATCTAAATATAAATGTTCATTTTTGCCAAGTACGAAGACCCGTCCTAAAGGGATGGAAAAATTCGGTGGATTTGAATGACAATGGTTCCTTATTCCTTAGATCGATTGTATTTTAAGACGAAATTCAGTTTTATGTATATTCAATGCTTGGATGCATTTTTACGTACCAGTGCCTCATAAATAGCATACTTTAAATAGGGCACGTTCTCTGTCATTTTTTGAATCGTGTTTGCTTTTAGTGGTATGCTGTATCAGAGAACAATAAATTGCTAAAAGTGTTGATACTACGGCTTTGAGAAACATTCAGTTACACAACCTGTATTATCATCGAAACAGTATAGGGACAAAGTCAGTGAGATAAGCTGCATCGTAAGAGGCTCTCGAAAAGTCATAGAAGGCCCCCGTGTAGTTGAGGTCAGGGTAGACTGTGGTGCCGCGGTTCAGGTAGCCGCTCCAGAAGCCGAAGGATCCAAACGTAACGATGGTGTGGTTGCAGCGCGACAGCAGGCACATGTCTTCCGAATATGATCCTGGGAGGATAAAGCGTCCTGTTAGCAAATAGCCGAATGCTTGAGAAGAAGGATTAATATACACTTTTCTTAATACTTGGTCTCTTGCTAGCCGATAGGAGAACGAGTCCTGCTTAAACTACTTTCATAGATCCAGATTGGGTTTCTGTGATGATTGTATGAAAAAGAACATTTCGGAGCAGGCGTATATTCAAGAAAAGAAGTGAATGGGTAAAAAGCCTCTCCCGAAAACTGAACAAAAGTAGGTTTAGCTTACAGCCATTATCGTCATATTATCTTCGAGTAGACGGCAGTTTGACAGCAAATTTCACCATAGCAGTTGATGTGATTCTCGCAGATGACAGAGCTCAAGCTGCTACTCTTCAGTACAAGGAGGCTTAATAGAGGGCGGGAACGCAGCCACATTTTGCTGTACTGGCCAAAGTAGTTTTTTTTTTCTGAGTGCTGTTCCCTTCCAACCAATCAGAGACTCCCGTTTATCCATTCCAACCAATCCCAGGCTACAATCCAATCGTGCTGTCAATCAGTGCGTCAGCTTTGGCCACTGACGGATCTAGCCCCTTCTCATGGGGGCATTCGCCTCGGTGCCTGGCCCTCTCCCCAATTCGAGCTCACTCCTCCCCCCCCCCCGGCTCATATTGAGCCAAGCTACCCCATATTCAGCCAAGACTTCCTCTCCACTGAGTGAAGCTTGCAACATTTGGCCCTTCAATATTGTTACCATTTGGCCATCATACATATTTGTATATTTTGTGAAGTCCCTCCAAATATTATGTACCACAGCCGTCTGCCAGCCCTCCTCCTAACGAAAAGTATTACCTGGTGCCGAAACTGACTGTCAAGCGGGAAGTCTCTTTAAAAAACTACCTATCTGTAATTTTGAAAGACAAGCATTTCATTTCATATCAGTGAATGATTCTTGACAGAGTTACAACCAGTGAGAAATGTATTTCTCACGATGGAAAACCGCCAACATGGGCACAATTATTGTTATTCATAGACTTCGGAAAATGACAAAATTATAGTAAGCGTCTCCTGAAAATACTGAGAGTAACTGAGTAAAGATAACAAACTGCTTTAGAATAAAAGAAAGTAAATCTAACCAGGGCAGCCACTAAAACAATAAGTAAATGAAGTAGAGTGTTGTGAGAACGCATGCCTCCACCAATCAAAGCAATGTTAACGAAAAAAATTATAATGGTTCTGAAACTAGGATTTCCTTCCTATCACCACCATCAAAATTTGATTATAAATTTAACTAGAGCATTGTGAGAACGCATACCTACCTCTGCCGATCAAAGCAGTGGTAACAAAAAAACTTAAATATATCACAAAAATTTTCGTCATTCCATGATGCTCTTCAACATTTATAACGATTTTTGCATATTTCATAGAGATACATTCATAACTTTTTGAGTTTTGTTGCTGACAAATATAAAATAGAAGACAGAGAATAAAAATGAACCGAAATATCACTACAGAATGTTGGTCATTTGCTCTTCATAACATTCGTAATAATCTGTGTAGATTTCATAAAATCCGTCGATGACTTTTTGAGTTATTTCACCAAAATAAAAGATAATCATCTGTTCTTCCTAACATGCGTAACAATTCCTTTTAAGGTCCGTCTATAACATTTTTACTTATCTTGTGACAAATAGTCAAACAGACAAGCAAAACATTAAGACGAACGTAATATCTTTGGCGGAGGCAATTATGAAATTAACGGGAGTTTCACAGCTGACTCACACTCAATCAAGTCAGTTGTTTGATTAATTAATGACACTTATGTCAAAACCAGCTTGTCTGATTCCTAATAGATGATGTTATTGCTGCACTAGTCATGTGCACTGGGTTGTTACATAAATGTGACGTCGCCCGACGTCGAGCCCTTAGGGGTATAGCCTATTCTGGCGGGACCTTTCCTGCCACAATATATTTGGGCCTCACACACCCAAGGGTCCCGAGTGCTCTTCTGCAGGAGATGTTGCAGCTTGCCGCAATTTATACTGACGAGCTTAGTTTTGTAAAGTTAGGTAGGCTCTCACTACTTCCCCTTCTGTTTCGGGAGGTGGGCTGCCGATCGAGGTGGCCGACCTATTCCCGCTAGACTTCTAACTTCTTGTATTTCGCTTCCTTCCACTGTGCGGCGTAGCTGAGCGAAAACGTTCAGCCGTGTCCGGGGGTTGGGGATGCACAACTGGCGCTTTTTTCCTGTCAGTAGCGCACTGACCATTTTGAGACCTACCTGCAGAAAAGCCGAGACAGAAGTCATTTATAAATTAAAACGCGCCCTACTGGAGCACGAGGCTGTGTTAAACCATGGGAATAGTTTGACGCCATATAGACATTAATTGTGTCCCTGATGCGCTAGCAAAACTTCTACAACTACTTGCCTGATCTCGAATAGCATAAACGTCCAGTCACCGTCTGAAGCGACTCCTAGGCTAAATTAAGCCTTCTTTTTCGGCAAATCAAGAATTATAATAGCTACGTTGGTGTTCCTTTAAATCCTGGGCAAGTGGGCATGCGGTAAACGATTTATGACAGATTTTTTCCAACTATCTAATACTAAGAATGACCGTCGTGTGTTTATAAATATATATGTATATATATGTTTGGTGTCACGCTCTTAACGAAATAGATAGGCGGAAATTAGCCCAGGTTGGAGGCACTGGTGCTCCTCTCAAGCTCCATTGAAAGTGATAGGCAGAAAATAGGCCGGGTTGCAGAAGATGGCAA